>JANFOE010000237.1:0-600000 GCA_025667525.1 Glebionis coronaria
AGCAAGGGGGGGGGGGGCGCGGGGGGGGGGGGGGGGGGGGGGGTTGGGTACAAGTTGAATTTTTTTGGAACTAAATACGGAGTATATTTTGGAACTAAATTGTTTGATCTAACAAAAAATTTTATGCTTATGGGTACAAGTTGAATTTTTTTTGTGTCAAGTAAATGTTACATGTTTCGAAATTTTGGGTATTCAGATTTAAACAACATTTGTCCGAAATATTGGATATCGGAAATTAAGAAGTACAATGCCATTTAGGTTTAAGGTATCGATCACACGGGTCACTACATAACCCAATGCACTATTCAATGTGAGACTTGTATTTTGCAATTTCAATCCTACACACACAACCTGAAAAAGAATGTTTCACACTTAGGTGGGAAACAATGAAAAGGAATGCCATTGGTCGTCGTTTCGAGACCGATAATGTGGAAGCTTTGCTAGTTCTTTCATAATAATCTTTCATCAAAGGATCTTCATCAAGTTATGTTGAAAGTAAAACTGATTTGATCAAACAAATAAAGAATGAAGAGGACGCATGTCCATGGAAAACCTTTGAAACGTACCATTAGGCAATCTCCTTTGTGCGTTTGTGTCGACACCGGTAAACTCAGGCCCAACAAGACGACTCGATCCACCAGGTATCACCGCAAGACGTAGCAGATAACTTGGAATTTCCATGCCCTCTAAGTGCAACCGATGTTGACTCTTGTGATGTATTGTGGTGCGTCTTAGAGTATTCAACCCAATAACGTATTCAATCATTCCCATTGAACTCACATTTCAGAACAACATTTAGTTCCTTAGATGTTTTAATATCCTCATCCTCACCGGCTGCATCACAAAGCTGAATACTAAAGATAACAATAAGGCGTATGACTGTAATAAGTGATCTAGCCAACCACTTAAACTCAGACATGATTTTTATGAACTCTACGGGTACCAATTTTGTTTTTTTTTATTTCTTCTTCATGTTTAAGCTTAACCTTAAATCCCCCAAGTCAAGAGTAAAACTACAATATTAATATAAGTCAAAGACTCCTTCTTTTCGCATACATAATCAATTTTAGTGTTACACTAACTATCCAAAACTCTAAAATAATCTCAATCAAAAAATAAAATAATAAAACTAAAACATACCTCATAAAAGGGTCACCTAATTAAAGGATCAACACTCTAACAAGAAAAAACCAGTTTTAAACACATATTAAATAGTTTAAGTAATTATAGGCTAAAACAATAGTAATAAATAATTAGTACCAAAATTTGTATTCAGTCAACTCCAATAGGGAATCCAGTTTGTGGCATGACAGATATTCCTTCTCGAGATCCATGCTTGATGATCTACAAAATGTTTTTTAATAAAAAAATGTTTTCTTCTTTCTTAATATCAGTTTAAGGCTTGTGTTTATGAACGAAGAAGATGATGGCGAGAAGAGCGTGTTCAGGTTTTCGAGTTGTGTTTTTGCGTGATTATAATTGAGGTTTTTTTCTTTTTTATAAATAGGTTGAGTTAACACACTTATGTGGGCTGGAATATTTTCTTTCTTTTTTATAAATGGGATGAGTTTATAAATTGTCATATTAATGGACTAAAGTTTTTATGAAATTAAATATAAATTTTTTTGGGTTGGGTGTGTGGGCTTCTAGAGCTTTTATATATACGTTTTTATATATTTTTAGTTTTTGTATTTATGTTTTTGTTAATTTTTAGTAAAAATAATTAATGAAAATTAAAATGATAGTGGAAAACTGAGGTGGATGTGGGATGGAGGTGTGTGTGTGTTTTTTTCTTTGGTACAATTTATAAGTGAGTTTCTGGTAAGTTAGTGAGAGGATGAGAGAAAGTTGAAATAGCGCTGACATGATAGTGAATTTTTTCTTTACCACTCCCCCAACTCTTATAAAGTAAGTAAATGAGTTGGTGTTTCTAAGTAAATGAGAAGTAAATGAGTTTCTGTTTTCAAAGACGAGTTGTTGCCGAATAAATCTACAAAGTAAATGAGAAGTAAGAGGTTTGTGTTTTCAAATTAAAATGACTTAAAACAAATGTTCTTATATACGGAGTATTTTGGAACTAAATAGTTTGATCTAACAAAATTAATTTTTACTTTGTATTGACAGACGAAAAGCTCATTATTTGCATGTGGTAAAATCGAGCTTCCAATTGATCAAGTTAAGCTTAATATTTACAGTACAACTTTTTTCTTTCCAGAAAATAAGGTATAACAACACGACTTGTTATTAAGCACAGAACTAATGAAGTAAAAGAGTACACATGATTATGTGAATGGTTTTTTGTAAATTTTATGTGGTTTTATTAAACTTCTTCAAATTTTGTTTCTTTTTTGTTTTAGAGATTTTTTGAGTGATGTAATGTGTTAGTAAAGACGAAATCATGGTCACATATAATTGAATGCATAAATTGTTTGAATCATAATGCTAGGAACACGTTTCTATGAACCGAGTACATTTAAAATGTTTTTAAAAAGCGATACATAAAAAATATTCATGGGTACTCGAAATCTCATGAGACCCTTGATAAAAAAAAGTAAAGTAAAGTCGCACTCAATACCGTCTTTCACGGGTTATGTAATACCGTATAGAACAATGTTTGGCGGAGGTGTCATACCCCTACCAAAAATAGATAAACTAATTCGGATTTTATCAAAGATCGAAAAGAACTCTCGCCACTAAACGTTAGTGAGAAAACATCAACTTAACCCATCACCACCAACTGATCATTCGACCATCTACGATAATCGATATGATGGATCTCTTGACTTTACTTACCAAATTTATAAATGACTTTATATGGAGAAGTCCAACTTTATATTTGTAATAAAGGATAATCGCCAAAAGTTCAATAGAGTCCCTTAATTTATCAAAGTTCCAATGGACTCATCAACACCATCCAATCCACTTTCATCCTACGATCCAAGATTAAAAAAAATCCTCTCATCCCTCTTCAATCGTGAACACAAAAAACACAACACCCTCATCAACCCACCATTGCCGCCCACCACCGCTGCCCACCACTGCCACCACCAACACCAGCCACTAACACCAACCACTACCAGCAATCACGACCATGTTCACACTATCCCCAACAAATTCACACAACCAAAACCTATTTTTTAGGGCAAACTTTCATTATTGATGGATATAATAGAAGAAATAGATGTCTATGATGGTAAGTTGTTTTGATTATGCTTATTTCTATGTTTTTTTCATTATGATTATGCTTATAAAATTTCATAGCTACACTAGGTAAAAGAGATGTTATGATTCTTGATGCACACCATGTGTTTGATAAAATGGCACAATGATAATCACATGTGATTTAGCAAGTTCTTACTTATGAATGAGGATTTTTATTGAAGTTTGGTCAATTATTGTAGTTGATAAGATGATTATAGAAGTGAGATTTATGATTACACAACTGGAAATATGACTCGTACATGAGTCACTGTGACTCATGTATGAGTCGCTGTGACTCATGTATGAGTCGCTGTGACTCATGTATGAGTCATTGTGACTCATGTATGAGTCGCAGTGTCTCATGTATGAGTCGCCGTGACTCATGTATGAGTCGCTGTGACTCATGTATGAGTCGTTGTGACTCATGTATGAGTCGATGTGACTCATGTATGAGTCGCGGTGACTCATATATGAGTCCCTATGACTCATATATGAGTAATGATGACTCATATATGAAACTGTATATATATAAGTCTTTTTTGTAATACGGGTAATAACATAGCCTCTTTTGTAACAAAATCATGGTGACTCATATATGAGCTACCATGAATCATATATGAGTCATTGTGACTCATATATGAGCCATCGTGACTCATATATGAGTCACTGTGACTCATATATGAGTCACTTTGAGGACTCATATATGAAACTGAAACATATATATTTTGTATTGAAACTTGTAGTATTTCACTAATTTTTGTTTGTTTGCAGTTCCTAAAAAGGCAACCAACTCTTATAAAACCAACCCTTATCCGCCTCCCATTGTGAGGTGGAGGAGTCTGATGAGGGTGATAATTAGGATGAGGGGTCTGGTGATGATGAGGAGTAGAAGGGGTCTGGTGATTCTAAAGATGAGAAGTCTCGTGAATCATAGTCTTGGTGAATTGTAGTTAGATGGTAAAACTGATGACCGTTGTAGTTATGTGGTCTTCTGTGAATGCTAAGTTATTTCAAATTGATTGTAGTCGAAACATAATTATTTGATGGTTTCATTTCATTGTATGAAATGTGTATATAAGCAATTTACAATTTTGTTTTACGTATTTACTGCTTATGTTGTGTGTTAAATATGATCTAGAAAACATATATGCTTGAGTCACTATAAAACATACATGTTTCAGCATGAATCATATATGAGTCATTATGAAACATACATGTTTCAGCATGACTCATAATGACTCATATATGAGTCACTATGAAACATATATGTTTCACCATGAATCATATATGCCCATAAATCATATATGATTCATAATGACTCATATATAAGTCACTAGTCATTTTTATAGAATTTTCTTATGATATTTTTTCAATATCATCCGACATCACAACAAAATAACAAATCAGATATTCAACACATGTTTTCAACAGTTCGACATCATAACAAAAAAATAAAATTAAATCTAAACATAGTAAAAAGAAAACGAAAAATAATCAAGTAGCTGTTGTATTAGATTGTCATGTTTCTTGTGCTTCTTTTTCATATATGATTTGTTTTTCTCTCAATTGCTTCGTTTTTCTCTCCATGTCTCTTTGTGTTTCTTCTTAATGAAAGAGGTATCAAATCTCTTCTCCAACGCCTTAAAACGTAATTCTTCGGAATCAATTCAATATCATGGTTCTTCAAAACACAGAATATATGGTGACAAAGAAATCCATAACGCATATAATGCATACATGTACACTCAACTGGCCCATGTTTAGAATTACAGCGAACCTTATTATAAAACATAAACACAAAACAAGTTAATAACTGAGCATGAATCATATATGTTTCATAGTGACTCATATATGAGTCACCATGACTCATATATGAGTCATGGTGAGTCATATATGAGTCACCATGATTTTGTTACAAAAGAGGCTATATTATTACCCGTATTACAAAAAAGACTTACATATGTACAATTTCATATATGAGTCATCATAACTCATATATGAGTCATAGCGACTCATATATAAGTCACAGCGACTCATATATGAGTCACAACGACTCATATATGAGTCACAACGGCTCATATACGAGTCATAGTTCCATATCTTTTTGTGTTTCTTCTTAATGAAAGAGGTATCAAATCTCTTCTCCAACGCCTTAAAACGTACTTCTTCAGAATCACTTCAATATCAAGGTTCTGCAACACACGAAATATGTGGCGACAAAGAAATCCATAATGCATAATATGCCTACATGTACACTCAACTGACCCATCTTCAGAATTACAGAGAACCTTATTATAAAACATAAACAGAAAACAAGTTAGTAATTGAGCATGAATCATATATCTTTCATAGTGACTCATATATGAGTCATGGTGAGTCATATATGAGTCACAATGATTTTGTTACATAAGAGGCTATATTATTACCCGTATTACAAAAAAGACTTACATATGTACAGTTTCATATATGAGTCAACATGACTCATATATGAGTCACAGTGACTCATATATCAGTCACAACGACTCATATATGAGTCATAACAACTCATATATGAGTCACAACAACTCATATATGAGTCAGAGCGACTCATATACGAGTCATAGTTTCAGTTCTGTAATTATAAATCTCACTTCTTTAGACAGCTTATCAAATACAAAAATCGACCAAAATTCAATAAAAATGCTCATTCATAACTTAGAACTTGCTAAATCACATGTGATTATCATTGTGTCATTTCATCAACACATGTGTGCATCAAATATCATAGCATGTACTTTACCTATATTGCAAACAACAGCTACATATGCATCTTCAATAACATCTGCTTCAGCTTCATATATGTATGGAAAAGGTGGGTTGGATTGGAGATCGCCGGAAAAACGTGGGTTTATTATGGTGGCTGCGAGAAGAAGGTGGGTTTGTTGTGGTGGTCGCTGGAAGAAGATGGGTTTGTTGTGGTGGTCGCCGGAAAAAGGTGGGAAATAGGTTTGTTGTGGTGGTCGTCGGTGAGGGTTGTGGATCCCGATCCATAATTTTTGTGTGTGTGTTTGTGTGTGAAAAATGTGGGGAGTTAGTTGGGAGATTGGTTTAATCATCACCATTGGATTGTTATAAGATCAATGATTTAGATGAGTCTATTGAGACTATGTTAAACAAGGGTATGTCATGGATCTCTTCCCAAGGATAATCTATCTCGAAGTCAATTCTTTTCATATGTGGAACAAACCATAGCTTAATCTAGTGAGCCCAAGCTCAAGAAGTTCCGACTACATACAAGTTATGATTCCACCTTTCGATCACTAGTCAATAAATGGCTTCGTTATGCTCTTGATCATAAAGTACAAGACATTGACATATCGTTATGGCATGGTCTTAACCATGTATAAGGGTGATCAGATTGTGTTAGATTTGCTTTCGTCAACTTATCTCTCACTAATCTTAAGCTCTCCTGCGAATTTGTTAATCCTACGGCCGGTCTCTTCAGATGGAGAAACCTTATGTCTTTGTCTCTTTCAAACAAAGGAGATTTAGTTAAAACACTGCTATAGCTTTTCTAAGATAGATATTACTTCAAATAGTGTTAAGAACTTTGTCACATCTAGACGTGAGTGGCTTGATGCTGAATATGATGTAGATCTAAATATTGTCATTAACAGTTGATGGAGCTTTGACCTCATGCTCTCCTTACCTTGAAAATGTGTTATCCTTAGTCTAATCTAATAAGTTCTCTTGACATGCCCACGATTATGGTTACATTCCTTTTCACAAAATGAAACTGAGGAACAAGATCAACTTGAAGTGCATATCCTCCTACAACTTCGCAGTGCCAAGCACGAGCTTAAACTTAAACGTAAGATAATATGTAAAGAGGTAAAATGTCCCTCCAATATCTATTTTTTTGTTACATCAACTTGTCATATGTTACTTCATATAATGACACGAAAACTCAAAACTTATTATTTGGACTTCTAGTCGCACTAATGATGAGTGTAAACACATAACACAAAGTCGTTGATGATGAAGATTTTATTGACAGATGTCACTATAAGTTCATGTTTAACGTAGAGCGGCTAGATGATGACGTACACTTGCAGATTACGCGCGACATTGAAAAAGAATCAACCTTGAACGTTTAGTCTTTTCTAAGTTTTAGATGATGTTACTGATTTATGGGATACCTTTTTACACATGTCCTATCTAGGGCCGTCCCGTGGATTTAAAGGCTCTGTGCCACAATTATAAATAGGCCCTTAAATAATGCACACCTAGTATTTTTGTACCTTAAAATAGGTATTTCGACAAAAAAAACTTACTAAGAGTATAATATAAAAGATTAAAACGTTAACAAAGTGTTTTTTATCAAATAAATAGGCCCTTAAACATTGTACTCCTTGTATTTTTGTACTTATAGAATAGATTTTCTACACAAGAAAACCTATTAAGAGCGTAATTTAAAAGATTAAAACGTACAAAAGTGTTTTTTTCATCCACTTCTAATATGTAAAACAAAAATAATGAAATTTAAAAAATTGATCCCAAATGACACCATATCACTTCTTAAAATACACAGCAACAATTTTTGAAATTAGGATCCGGGGAGAATTCACTTTTCAAACAACATTCGTAGTTCATTTTTCCGTTCTTATAACCAAGGTTCTAAAAGGCGCGTCATGGCGGCGCAAAGGCGTCGCCAAGGCGTGAGGCGTGTCCTCACTGTTACGACATATACCATGGCGTGGGTTCTAGGCGTGGCGTGAAAAGGCGCGATATGGGCGTGAGGCGTGGCGAGTTTTTTCATTCAGCTCTAATTTTTTTTAAGTAACGAAAATTACATGTAAAAATAGCAGTTTAACCTTATTCATTATGTGCTACAACGTTTTTTTTAATCTCGGTTTCTATAAAAAATTATATAAATATACAAATAAAATCACATTTTTTGCCGCCTTAAGTCACGCCTTAAAAACGTAAAAGTTTCGCCTTAGCCCAAAAGCTTGAGGCTTGACCTTGCCCCCATGCCACGCTTTACGCTAACCTTGCTTATAACCATTCCCTGCTCAAAAATCAAACCAAACTAAAATGGACTCTTAAATTGGGCCTTAATTTTACACATATAACATTGGTATACAAAGTTTTTGGAGGCTCCTCAACGACTTTGTGCCCTGTGCTTGTCCAGCCTGTCCAGGCCCAAATAAATCCGGCATCGGTCTAACCGTGCACACCTTTTAAACCTAACATCTGACCAATGTAGTTTTAAGGGATCAACAAAACAATGACGATAAATCTATTTTCATATTGATTGTGGAAGTTCAATTCTATGCATGGTAGTGTTTATTCACATACAGGGACGCATCACAACAAGCTATATAATGTACCACCTTTACCATGATATATAAGACATAATATACCATAAATTGTTGGCAAGAATGAGATGAATTTGATCTTGTCATCGACTCAATAAACGACAGCAATATGCTACGCATACTCAAGCTTATTCATGTTGGTGCTTCTCGAGGTTAAGATACAGTATCTCACAAATCAATAATAGGTAAAAAGCGTTTGAGCAAAGGCAATTGTATATGCTTACATTAGGGTAAACCTAATCGCATTATATTCCCCTGTGAAACCATGAACACATACGCCCTTGCCAAACCAGTAGTATGATGCTTTGTGATACACTCGGGGTTGCTGAAAACCAACCCTCTTTCTTAGGGTTGGCTAGTGCATCGTGAAGCACCATACTCATCCCAAACTCATGGCAAGGGTGTAAGTGTTGATGGTTTCACGAGTGTAGTGTTGCGAGGAATGATGTATCCCAATCCAAGCATAGACAATTGTGGTTCCTCAAACCATTTTTACTTATTATTGAAACCTAAGGAAGCACCAACGTGCTTGCAAATGATATTGATCTGTAGAAGATAGAGTATGCGCGTGAGCAAAGACGACGCATGGGAAGCCTATCAAACGGCGAAGAGCATAAGACACATTAGTATGTATAAGTACATTTAGCAATCAAAATCTATCTATCCATCTTACATTTTGTGATATAAGTACATGTTGTATTTTATGTCATGGAAATATGGAATGTTGGTAACTTCATATATATGATGCATCAGCTAATATACGTACTTGAGTCAGGTTTATGAAGGAAATGCTTTTTTTGCATTAGATAATTCAGAACATACTACCATTTTTCCATTGGATTAGATTGCATAAAACTGGGTAATTTGCTATAAGTTCAAACATAAGCTGCCCACCTTAAACATATATACAAGCTATCCTTTCTAACAAGATACATAAACACTCTACAGGGTGCGGTATTACCCACTCTAGGTCAAGTCAATATGATGGTGTATTTAATTTGTGTGTGTTTAAAAACCAGCAAGCAACACATGTACAGTACAAATAGACCTGAATGGTCGTAGCAGTTGGAAGTTAGCAGCTTTACATAAATACTAGCAGGTTGGCAGTTGAAATACTTAAACGCAAAAGTAAGTGGTGTAATAAATATGATCGAGCGGGAAGCAATATATGAGTTTGTTTGCTGCATCAATGTGGTTTCTGTTTGCCCATTGTTTTATAGATGGAACTTGGAAGATGGTTGTTTTATACATACATTTGAGAAGTTAATTTTGGCAACAAGATCGATGGTTGTCAATTTGGACAATTTTTACTTCATAAAATGGGGTGATCAACTGATAATATATGAATGTAGTCCAATACTATAGTGTGATATACAGTAACAAAGAAAAACTTAAAAACGAACTGAATATGAGATTAAGATCGATTTGGGTGCATATTGTGCTCCATGGTTGAAGATTTTAAGATGGGCATGTCTTAAAAGAGTGTAGCTAGATCAGTAGATGTGTAGTTATGTTTGATTCTATTGTATTTATTTCTTCTGAACTCGTTTATGATTTGAGTCTCTTGCTTACACGTTATTGTTTTGCTTGTGGTTGGTCATGGTGATTCAAGTTTGTTTTGTGTGTGTGTTTGTGTAGTCTGAAAAGTATGAGCTTATAGCTAGGTGTAAATTAATGATGGTCCAAAGAGGTGAGGTAGTAGTTATGTAGATCAGTGGATGAAAACATTAAAGGATAGATAGATAAAGATTGGAAAACGTACTACTGTAGTAAATTCAAATTTCAAGAAATATTAGATGGAAGATTTTTGGGGCTGGTTTTATGCCACATGAGTTGATATCATGTACTATAAATTTACATGCATTGAAGACAAAAAAATATGAAACTTTTTACCTCTTCACAGGATATTAAACAACACAAGTTCTATGGAAACTATAGCTACAACTTTGATTGTACAGGATAGACCCATTGTCCTCTTATGGGTTGAGAACAAACTAATGTGCCAACATTTATCCAAGTTAACAAAATCTAATTTTTTATCAGATTTTTTATGTTTGTTTTTGAATTTTTAGCCATTGATTTCATTATTAGATCAAATCGATATTTAATTATGCTGTTAATTTGGTTTATGTGTTAGGCTTGTTATAGGACATGTGTTCTATAAAGAGGTTAACATTTACCAAGCAAATTATATCTTCAAACTTTTACAATATCAATCACTGCATACTTTTTGCATTTGCTTTTGTTGGCATCATAACATTAACGGAGAGCAACCTATCTCCTATGGTCGTTTTTTACTTGAGCAAAGAACAAACCAGTCGAACCAACATTTAGAGGCGAAGCTCATTTTCAAAAGCCACATTACTTATTGTTCCCACCTATGCTTATGTAACCTGTAAGACCATAGCCTTTTCACAATACGGGCATACGGAAACGCTTCACCAAAATTCAAAAGCGTACAATATGCTTCCTTATATCCTATAAGAATTCCCATTTTCCTTAGTCATTTCCCCAATCTCAACACTTCATCAGCTTAAGCCTCACATTGTGTGCAGAGTAAGGGGTGTTTGGCACTGCAGAGACTGTGTTGACAGAGTGTTTGGGACTACATACTCTATCATCCCCCTCACAAGTTGGCATTGTGTAAAGGTTACACAATCCTAACTTGGACAAACAATTGTAGTGGAGACGCTTAGTTAGACCTTTGCTAAGGATAGAAACTTGATGCTTGGTGGAGACATAGGTTGGCTTGATAACTCCTTCTCTGACTTTGTCTCTTACAAAGTGACAATCTACTCAATGTGCTTTGTCCTGGCACAATGTACACGGTTAGAAGCTAAAGAAATTGAAGATGCATTGTCACACATCATAGGTATAGGGGAACTGATATGAACTTGAAATTCCTTGAGAAGCACTTAGCCTTTGTAGAAGCCTTGAGACCACCAATTGTTTCTTAGATTGACAAGATATGAGACTAGGACCCAGAAAAACTCCATAGCCCGATCTTATAGAATAAGGACAACTTGCCGAATCACTGTCACAGAATACCATCATTTGTTGATTGTTCTGAGCTGGAAAGTAGAGACCTTGAGATGTAGTTAGTTTGACATATCTCAGAACTTTGACCAGGCTTTCATATGTATTTGTAGGAATCCGGTTACACTTTTATGTAAAATCTAGATTAACATAAAATTAACAAAATAAATAACAGAAAATAAGTAAATCATTTAAGACTTACTAGATCGCCAGCAAGAATGCTCACGCGAACGGAACCACGTGTTAAACATGATAAACAATAAAGAGCCGAGGCACGTGTTTGACACGCTTCCCTTAAAACAGATTCGTCGTCTGTTTCCCAGGGTACAACAGCCGAATCAGTAAGTTGTACTGTCAGACTTAACAAAACTGTCTGAAAGATCACGGTAACTTGTATGTCTCTAATCGAAGAGACTACTAGAATTTGGTTGCTATGAAGCTGTATTTTCTGTGTCTAAAACTGAATGAGAATGAGTTTAATTTATAGTGAAAACTTGTCTTGGTCACCAAGACAGAATATCACATAAGAATTGAACTGATTTCGATATATCTTATTTGTTTAAACATATTCACTCAATGTTTACAAACAAATGATATATTCTATTTATTTAAAACCGATTCTGTAAACTTATTCCAAAAGTTTAAATCAGCTATTAAAATATATTTATACAAAATCCCACGATATCTCATTCACATTATACAATATTCCAACAATCCCCCACATGAATGGAGATCGGTCGAAAACACACGAAAGTTTCTGCGAAATTTCTGCGGTTAAGTCCTACATAGGATAGGTAGGTGTTACCCTTTGAACCTTCCCTTGTGAGATGCACTTAGCCTCCTAGATCTGAGTAGACGCGATGTCCTTGAACTCAATATCTGTTTACGTAGACGACAATACACACTCACACAAGACTCTCCCTGACCTTGTTAAGTCCTCATAGTCGTGTTCGTTATGGTCATGAACACTCGCCTGGTTCTGCAAGAGCTCTTAGAAATTGCGCCCCCACAATTTCCTTCGAAGCGACCCCACTTCTCTCTTACATAGGTGATTTCATCTTAAATCATTAAAAGCATATGTTTTATGATTTCATCTTGAATCATTTTTCTTTATGATTTCATCGTGAATCATTAATCTATATGTTTAACCTCTCAACAAGTCACATTGTTTTAGGAATAGACTAGGAAAGTTACTGTATTAAGTAACTCCCCCACATTGACGTGACTTCCCCCACATTTTTATGATTAGGTTGTCCTATTGAACCCAGATCTTGGGATCTCCAGTCAACTGGGTTAGGTTTTCCTTCATAGAAACTCATTCCTCAAGGGCTTTAGTCTCATTCCTTTAGACGACTCACTAACTAACTCTCTGCTTAAGCCTTTCGTAAGCGGATCCGCGATGTTATCCTTTGACGTTACGTAGTCAATCGTGATAACTCTAGTTGAGAGTAGTTGTCGCAACAATCACAATCTATGATGGATATGTCTCGACTTGTCGTTTTAAATTTGTGATATGAGCTCTGTCAAATTCTATTGACTATCACACTTTATAAACATGGCCGTTACCGGTATACGCCATCTTGGTATGTCCTTTACGAATTAACGTAAACTATCCTGCATATTCTATAAATTTATCTCAAATAATAAATTTCTATTTCATAGATTTAGCTATAATTGTCTCTTTGAAATAGTTTCAAGATTTCTAAGACATAACTTTCCCCTTAGGATAAATACATCCGCTCTAGTGGATCTAGAATCTTATATGTAAGAATCCATATTTGCATTACTCTATCACTTGATAGTAGTAGGATATCTTCCATAATGCAATATTATTAGTATCATAGTACTCAAGTAATACTTATTCAAATGGTCCCACTTGAATTACTAATATATCTGCTTGCCTGATTATAAGTTCTAAATCAGATCATACACACGTCATTAGGCACATAAGATACCCAATATTCTTTGAGTATTTAAAATAGGAAACAATTTTACCTCTATTTTAATAGATTTAAAAAGATGTCATTAGACTCTAGCTAGGCTGAAATCCCCCACATTGAACCTCTCAATAATATTGTTTTTCTTAATGTTTGACTTCAAACTAAATCCATATGGGTTCAACAAGCCCAACACCTAATGAAATACATGTCAAATATTGACTTCAATAGATCATTAGTGGATTTATTCATCTTGTTATCACTTCTAGTGATAAGTATACTATTCATGTATAAACACAAGAGTACATATTTACTATTGATCACACATACATACATGAATTTTGAATCCACATTCTGACATGATATGGTCAAAAAGTTTGATGTTATTGCTAGGGAGCCTTCCTTAAGCCATACAATGACTTAATAAGCCTACAAATTTTTAGTCTAGGAACCATGAAACTCTCATGTTGGTTCATGTAGTTCCTTTTCTAAATCCCTGTTTAGAAATATCATTTTCACATCCACATAAAGAAATTTCAAAATTTCTTAATGCGACAATATAGTACCATCCTAATCGATGTTATTCGCGTGATTTGCGAAAAAGTATCAAAGGAAGTTAGACCTTATTGTTTTCTAAATTCTTTGATTAACAATCTTGCTTTGCACATGCCAATGGTGATGCCATCGACTTTCATCTTCTTATTAAAGATTCACTTATAGCCTAGTGGCTAACTTCCTTTGAGTTAAATCCAGGAGCATGTAAGTTTACTTTTGTAAAATAGAATCTATTTCACTTTTAGTGGCTTATTTTCATTGATACCCTTTCAAAGAAGTTAAGGCTTCTCAATAAGAAGTAGACTCATTTTCTACTATAAAAAACACAAAACTGAATCCAACCATTATATCGGTTCATCTCATTTTGTTTCTCATAGGTTTAACCTCTTCTTGGGTCAATCTTGTCTCTCTTCTAAGAGATCAATATCATCTCGTTGTCTCTGACCTTGGACAACCTCGTCATCTATTCTAGATTATCTTTCAATTTCCTTCGTAAACAAGGATATTTCCAAAGAATGAATCATTCCTTAATTCCATTACTATGTCTATTTTCGATTCATGTACAATGAAACGATAAGCACTGTTATTCATAACAAATCCTGTGAACATACAATCCATGGGTTTAGGTCCAATCTTTCGAACCATGAATTTCAAACGGATATCTTAGCTAGATATCCCCCACATTTGTAAGTACTTATAAGATAGTTTTCTTCTCACCCATAGTTCGTAAGAAGTATCTTATTTTATTTACAAGGGATCTTATCTAAAAGATAAGTAATCGATATAATCGCTTTCCCCCACGTGCCATGGCTTAAACCTGGACTTTAAAACATGGCATTAACCATTTCTTCTAAGGCAGGATTGTTTTCTATAATGAATTCGTGTCTTATTCTAAGTTTAGCATAAAAATTTAGAAATGGATACACATATTCACCTCCAATAACTTCGAATCACCTTATTATCGATAATAAGTTGGTTCTCAACTTATGTATATATATCAAGCTTGTCTATATCCTTATTCTCAAGTAAGTGTAAATAACAATATTTTGTACCACATTCAGCCAATATGATGAAGTACACGATACTCTCTACCAAAGGTAGGTACCAATTCCAAATCACATAAAACCATGTGAATCATATCAAGGTTTTTGGTTATTTCTGTTCAACCAAGAGAAAAGACTTATCAATTTGGCTTGAATGTAAGTTTTGATTTTGTAATTTGTGTCAATACAAAAATGGGTATCCAATTTGGTTTAATTGGACAACATGTTGAGTAAAAACTTAAAACATGTCAAAGTAAGTCATAACATACATTTAAAAATGACCATTATAAAATATAATCAACTTAACCATTTTAAAGGCATAACCCGTATGCACTAAATTTATGTTATTCGTTAAATTAATTTTCAAACACATATGAAAGCCAAATTTCATTAAGCAACCATCCGGACATAAGATTCCTATGAATCTCCGGCACACACAACGTTGGTTAACTTAGTGTCTTTTCCAAATGTGAATCACATCTTCTTTTTCCTTGATATTCGCAGTTGGAGAGTTTCTCAAACTCGTTCTCTCCATTCTCAACTGCATTATAAGAGTTAATCAAAGTCTTATCACCATATACATGACATGATACTGAAGTGCGAATGCACCATTAGCTACGGTTGGTTTCCATCATGGCCTCAGTTGTCATGTCATTCAGACCATATAACGCATAGTTATGGCACAAGAAGTTTCTGAATGCTTCAAAGCATCTACCATACAAGTAACTCGAGTATCGATCTCCCTTTTTAACAAGTATGGGAGCAGATGCTTTAGATGTCACTCGTGACATTCTAAATAATATATTTATATGAAGTCCCATAGTTAGTTTGGAACTAATTTTTGTTACTATTAACAACGTTCTAAATAAATTAAATCGACTTTTGGGTTTAAACCACTAATGTCTTGGAAGATCCGTTATACAAAACCACTTTAAAGTAAGTCTTTCGACTAAACAATTAAAGAATGTATCATATCACATAGTCTTTTTAACAAAACCACATATGTTGTTAATCTTCATCCTGAAGATCTTAATAATCAATTTCACATGATCAATTTCTACAATGAAACTCAACAAGGCTTCAGTAGATCCACTCTTTTAAAGAAACTCAACGTGGTTTCTATAGATGTACTTCTAAACTTTACAAATATCCAATATTTTATAATTAAACTCGACCAGCTTATATAAAATAGACAAGTCAAACAAATACTTCACTAATCTAGTAAACATGTGTATTTAGTCTGATAAATAATAACTTGTACAATTATAAATATCTTGTTTTAAAGAAATTTCTCGTGATTTTATTGAACACACCCCAACAATCAAATAAAATAAGAACTTGTATTTTATGAGATTTATTTTAAGAAGAACTCCACTTGGTTTCAAATAATCCAAATTTTTCATTATTTGCAATCATGTAAGTAACTAGCGCACTAGTTACATTTACAATATTCACTAAGGTAACACTTGTGTTACCATCACTAAACTTGCTATCATACCGTTAAGATTTTTTAAATAATTTGGTATAGAGCCTATTCAATAAGCAGCTTAATATATACGAAGAGAATAAATCTCACATGTAGAAATAGAAGATCTCAATTTGGTTTTGCCATATATGCAGTTGCACTAAAAAGAATAACAGAAATCAACACCAAACACTAGCCACATAATGAACTTATTCTTCGGCTATTATTTAGGAAGCACCAAAATCAAGAACTAACTTTTGGTATTAACAGATCATCTTATCAACATGTTGTTTAGAAATGAGTATAACAGTCGTATATTCGGATGTTGACAAATTATTATATATTTTTATTCCTCTGTTCGTAAAATAATAATTTGTTGTTTGTCGTAATGACCATTTACATGGCTAAACCAAATCGTATTGATTCAATAAACTGTTTAGAAACATTCATACATTTGTAACTCCAATCTGTTTAATTAAAACTGATTCTCAAAAATAAAAAACTCAATCTTGATATCGACGAAAACCAGTTTGTATAAAAATTTGTTAATTAAATTAATCTGATTTCAACAAAAGTGTTATAATTCATTTTCGTCGAATCTGTTTTAAGACTGTAGGAATCTGGTTACACTTTTATGTAAAATCTAGATTAAAATAAAATTAACAAAATAACTAACATAAAATAAATAAATCATTTAAGACTTACTAGATCGCCAGCAAGAATGCGCACGCGAACGGAACCACGTGTTAAACATGATAAACAATAAAGAGCCACACGCGAACGGAACCACGTCTTAAACATGATAAACAATAAAGAGCCGAGGCACGTGTTTGACACGCTTCCTTTAAAACATATTCGTCGTCTGTTTCCCAGGGTACAACAGCCGAAACAGTAAGTTGTACTGTCGGACTTAACAAAACTGCCTGAAAAATCACGTAAACTTGTATGTCTCTGATCGAAGAGACTACTGGAATTTGGTTGCTATGAAGCTGTATTTTCTATGTCTAAAACTGAATGAGAATGAGTTTAATTTATAGTAAAAACTTGTCTTGGTCACCAAGACATAATATCACATAAGAATTAAATTGATTTCGATATATCTTATTTGTTTAAACATATTCACTCAATGTTTACAAGCAAATGATATATTCTATTTATTTAAAACCGATTCTGTAAACTTATTCCAACAGTTTAAATCAGCTATTAAAATATATTTATACAAAATCCCACGATATCTCATTCACATTATACAATATTCCAACAGTATTGTAGTTGGTGCTTGAAGAAATTGGCTTAAAGCTTGAGCTGAAAATGCAAGGTCACGTCTTGTGATTTCCCAATAGATAAGTTTACCAACCAAAGTTCTCTATAGATGAGGTTCTCCTACTGTCATGGTTAGTTTGAGAGTAGGAGCATGAGGTCAGTAACATACTTCTTTTGGCTCATAGCTTGTCCTTTGGAGTTTGGAATTCAATACCAATGTACTAATGATGAGAGCCCTAGGTCCTTGATAGTGAATCGATCATTTAAGTTGGTCTTGTTTTGTTGAATGATGGTTTTGTTGTTTCCAGCTATCAAAATATCATCCACATATAAAGCCCTTACCTTAGACAGTATTAGCTAAAAGTCCAAGCCCGCTTATTTCGACTAACCTATTACAATACAAGACCTTTTACGACTAAGATGACCTAGTAAATTCTTGTTCGACTATATAAAATATAGGGCTAACAGATGCGATACATGATGCTTTGTTTGAATAAGCCGCTAAAATCAAAAGACAAATGAAATTTAAAAAGGAATGGGTAAGAGAATTTTAATTTCCATGTTGTATTTTATTTTATGTGTTGTAATTTTAATTTCCGTAATGAATTTTTTTTCCAGTATTGTACTTTAAATTTTCCAACGGCTATGTATTAATTTGAATTTTACAACGGCTATGTTTTCTCTATAAATACTATTTCCACTTGCTTTAATTTTCACATACAAAAAAACTACTCTCAAACATGTCTCAAGAAAACACTTTTGGAAACATAAAATAAAACAAACGAAAAGCAACTCGAAGCAACCCATCGACACGAGAAAAGTTACATGACTTAACCCCCCCCCCCCCCCAACCTTACCCAGTTCCTACTATTGATGGTCTACTTGATGAACCAGAGAGTCATGTTGAAAATACGAGGTACATGTTGAGTTTTGTCTTACTGAGGAACAAGAACGTCAAATGCTTCTTGATGAAGAAAATTACGAGAAACATTAGCAGAAGAAGCAAGGGCCAAAAAAGAGTTGGAGAAGCAAATCGAGAAAGAAAGAGCTGAGTATTTTATGTTGAAGTACTGTTTTTCAGCGAATGCATCTGATTCAGATTCCAACAAAAATGAGTAGTTTATCAGAATTTAAATATCCGTATTATTTTCGTATTGTATTTTTAATTTCTGTATTTTTAAATTTCGTATTTGTAATTTTAGTTTGAATGAAATTAATAAAAATTGTGTGAAAATGAAAAAAAAAAGAAAAATGAAAGATAGTGGTGGGGCTAAAGTGAAAAGGGTTGGCTCTCTATGAGAGAAAGGGTATTTTAATTAGTTATTTTGTGCTAATGTGACGTTTGTGTGGCAACAGACAACAGTGAAGAAGGAAAAGTGTGCCGTGACACTTTTCATTTAAGTGGTTTACTTTCTACTCGTAGAAACTAATTTAGGTAATAGAAAGATGTTGCTTTGTGATATTTTTATGTACGTCAAAAAACTAAAATATCAAGAGAAGCCAAAAGCATTCTTTATTAATGACTTGGCAAACTAACCCATTTTACCAAGAAACAACTTATGTGTTCAATATTGGATTGTAGATCTTAAAGAGTCGAAACTATCATCGATGATATATTAAGAAAATTTAGCCTATCAAAATGAGATGGTAATGAAATTGTCTAGCACTCTAGCATTATATATATATCTGAAGAGGCGGGTCTATTTTGAATGCACAAGTTTACAACTTTTATAAAAAAACTTGATATCTTTAAAGAATTTTGGTGTGTATAAGTATCGTCTTTTGTCATAGTTGCACGGGTCTTTTTTGAAGTTTCATATGTTCTTATACCAAAAAGAATAACAAGGTAATTTCATATATCACCCTACTTTTAAAATCAATTTCATATATTTCTAAACATGCTTAAATGTTAAAAATCATTGTAACTCATACATTCAATATTTTGAAAGTAGAGTGATATATCAAATTAATCCAAAAGATAATCGCACTAGTATTTGTACTCGCACTTGCGAAATTATAGAAATTACGCCCCAATTTTTTTGTCTTGTTGACTTGTTTGTATGATGATGCGGCGATTTAATAAAGTATATTACAAGTAAACTAGCAGAGGAGCTCTTGTGAGAATCCTGGATTGGAGAAATGTTATATGAAGAAATCAAAGCGTCGAAATCTTGGAACCAACATCGGTAATCCTGACTTGATCAAGGATCATAGAGCACATACCGATGTTGGAGACCGGAGGTAGTTTTAAAATTTTGTTTAAAATAAGAAGCTAAGTGGTTTATTCTCTACTCGTAGAAAGTAATTTAGGTAATAGAAAGATGTTGCTTTGTGATATTTTTATGTACGTAAAAAAACTAAAATATCAAGAAAAGCGAAAACATTCTTTATTGATGACTTGGTAAAGTAACCCATTTTACCAAGAAACAACTTATGTGTTCAATATTGGATTGTAGATCTTAAAGAGTCGAAACTATCGTCGATGATATATTAGGAAAATTTAGCCTACCAAACCATCAATCATGATATTGTAAATGAGATGGTAATGAAATAGTCTAGCACTCTAGCATGATATATATCCGAAGAGGCGGGTCTATTTTGAATGAAGAAGTAAAAAATTTACAACTTCTATAAAAAAAACTTGATATCTTTAAAGAATTTTGGTGTTTATAAGTATCGTCTTTTGTCATAGTTGCACGGGTCTTTTTTAAAGTTTCATATGTTCTTATACCAAAAAGGATAAAAAGGTAATTTCATATATCACCCTTAAAATCAATTTCATATATATCTAAACATGCTTAAATGTTAATAATCATTGTAAATTATACATTCAATATTTTGAAAGTAGAGTGATATATCAAATTAATCCAAAAGATAATTGTATTAGTATTTGTACTCGCACTTGCGAAATTATAGAAATTACGTCTGAAATCTTATTGTCGCAAATAGCATACATGTTTAGACAAAATAGTCCATCATGTTCACCACCTATTTCAATGTTTGTATGAAAATGAGAAAGCTTTAGAAAAGAATCTTAGGTGATATTTGGTTTGTCGCGTGGAATGACAATACGAGTCTGATACTAATATGATAGAATTGAAATCGATTTTGTTTTAAAAATTGATTCCAGAAAACATCTACTACAGTAGTAAATAGAACAAATATAAGCCCAACATATGAATAAATGAGCCCAATTACCTACACACATCTCGAAGAAAAAAAGATGACAAGAAACAAATAAAAAGACTATTTAATGTCCACCTATCATTTCAAGAACAAGGAAGATGAATACAAGGAATATTAGTTTTTAAAAAACCATCTAATGAAAGTATTGTACATAAAAATATCACAAGCCTCAATGACGGATGAGTGAAATAAGTTGTGCTTGCCTTGCATCTGTACCAAGATTATCGAAGCAGTTACAATGTTTACTTCAAGTGTTGTTGATCAAAACCCTCGCCTTTTGTTTTACGACACAAGAGCAAAACTACTATTTTCTCGTTGTTGAAATAGGTGGTCTCGGAAATGTAAAATTAAAGGTATACTCTCCATATGTTAACCTTAAAGAGTGCACTATATGTTACCGACTTTAGTAGTAGTTGGAGTTTATGATATAATATATGTGTGTTAATTTGCAGATAATCAGTAGTCAACTAGCAAAACAAATAGCACAACAGTGTGGTGATGTTTCTTCCAGAAATGTTGACTGCCAAAAAAAGTTTTATATTTAATTAAAAAAACATTAATCCGCTAATATACCCATTGATAAACCCAACCCAGTTATAAATAAAGAAAAAGTCAAGCCCACACAGTTAACTCAGCCCATTTATTTGTTTTCGATAATTAGTGTATAACACTGTAATTGATTATGTATCACTAACGCTTATTAGAAGAACCAATAACAAAAAAAAATCATGTCTGAGTTAAAGTGGTTGGCTAGATCACCTATTACTATCAAAAGCTTTATTGTTATCTTGCTAATTTTTTAATCTACATTTTTGCGATGCAGCCGGATGAGGATGAGGATAGTTTAAGCAAGGAGGAACTAAATGCTGTTATAAGTTGTGACTTCGATGACAACCATTGGATACAGTCTTGGTGGAATACTCTAACATGCACATGCACCCCAGTTTAGCAAAAGAGTCGACATCAGAACCACATAGAGGATTGGCATTTCAAAGTTCTAAGCATGAACTTGCGAAATTTGATGGGTTTGGTGATCTTGTTGGGCCTGAGCTAACCATTGTTGACACAAGATTACCTGATGGTACGTTTTGCTGATGTTTTTCTATCTATATGTGGGATATTGATTCTCTATTTGATTTGTTTGACCAAAACAATTTTACTTTCCATAGAACTTGATGAACATAAGTATTTTAAAAGCATTAGCAAATGTTGGATTCAAAGATACCTTCTTATCTCAAACTATGATGATGGTATCAAAATGGATGAAGAGGACTGGTTTTCAGCCACCCCCCAAGCAATTGCTGAGCATCATGCTCATAATTGTGGTGGTGGTGTCATTCTTGACGGGTTTACAGGTTGGCGGTAATGCAATTCGCTTTGCCAAAGAGTAAGCACATACATACAACTTTTATTGTTCATCCTTTTTACATATTTATGATATCTGACATGGATCTCCTAACCTCTGGGAGCACCTACAGCCGTGTCATTACAATCGATCTCAATACTAAGAGGATCGAGTATGCAAAACACAATGCTACCTAAGAGGATTGAGATCAATTGCAATGACACGGCTGTAGGTGCTCCTGGAGGTTAGAAGATCCATGTCAGATATCATAAATATGTAAAAAGGATGAACAATAAAAGCTGTTTGTATGTGCTTACTCTTTGGCAAAGCGAATTGCATTACCGCCAACCCCTGTAAACCCGTCAAGAATGACACCACCACCACAATTATGAGCATGATGCTTAGCAATTGCTTGGGGGGTGGCTGAAAACCAGCCCTCTTCATCCATTTTGATACCATCATCATAGTTTGAGATAAGAAGGTATCTTTGACTCCAATATTTGCTAATGCTTTTAAAATACTTATGTTCATCAAGTTCTATGGAAAGTAAAATTGTTTTGGTCAAATAAATCAAATAGAGAATCAATATCCCACATATAGATAGAAAAACATCAGCAAAACGTACCATCAGGTAATCTTGTGTCAACAATGGTTAGCTCAGGCCTAACAAGATCACCAAACCCATCAAATTTCGCAAGTTCATGCTTAGAACTTTGAAATGCCAATCCTCTATGTGATTCTGATGTCGACTCTTTTGCTAAACTGGGGTGCATGTACATGTTAGAGTATTCCACCAAGACTGTATCCAATGGTTGTCATCGGAGTCACAACTTACAACAGCATTTAGTTCCTCCTTGCTTAAACTATCCTCATCCTCATCCGGCTGCATCGCAAAAATGTAGATTAAAAAATTAGCAAGATAACAATAAAGCTTTTGATAGTAATAGGTGATCTAGCCAACCACTTTAACTCAGACATGATTTTTTTTTGTTATTGGTTCTTCTCATAAGCGTCAGTGATACATAATCAATTACAGTGTTATACACTAATTATCGAAAACAAATAAATGGGCTGAGTTAACTGTGTGGGCTTGACTTTTTCTTTATTTATAACTGGGTTGGGTTTATGAATGGGTATATTTGCGGATTAATGTTTTTTTAATTAAATATAAAACTTTTTTTGGCAGTCAACATTTCTGGAAGAAACATCACCACACTGTTGTGCTATTTGTTTTGCTAGTTGACTACTGATTATCTGCAAATTAACACACATATATTATATCATAAACTCCAACTACTACTAAAGTCGGTAACATATAGTGCACTCTTTAAGGTTAACATATGGAGAGTATACCTTTAATTTTACATTTCCGAGACCACCTATTTCAACAACGAGAAAATAGTAGTTTTTCTCTTGTGTCGTAAAACAAAAGGCGAGGGTTTTGATCAACAACACTTGAAGTAAACATTGTAACTACTTCGATAATCTTGGTACAGATGCAAGGCAATCACAGCTTATTTCACTCATCCGTCATTGAGGCTTGTGATATTTTTATGTACAATACTTTCATTAGATGGTTTTTTAAAAACTAATATTCCTTGTATTCATCTTCCTTGTTCTTGAAATGATAGGTGGACATTAAATAGTCTTTTTATTTGTTTCTTGTCATCTTTTTTTCTTCGAGATGTGTGTAGGTAATTGGGCTCATTTATTCATATGTTGGGCTTATATTTGTTCTATTTACTACTGTAGTAGATGTTTTCTGGAATCAATTTTTAAAACAAAATCCATTTCAATTCTATCATATTAGTATCAGACTCGTAGTGTCATTCCACGCGACAAACCAAATATCACCTAAGATTCTTTTCTAAAGCTTTCTCATTTTCATACAAACATTGAAGTAGGTGGTGAACATGATGGACTAATTTTTTAATCTACATTTTTGCGATGCAGCCGGATGAGGATAGTTTAAGCAAGGAGGAACTAAATGCTGCTGTAAGTTGTGACTTCGATGAAAACCATTGGATACAGTCTTGGTGGAATACTCTAACATGCACATGCACCCCAGTTTAGCAAAAGAGTCGACATCAGAACCACATAGAGGATTGGCATTTCAAAGTTCTAAGCATGAACTTGCGAAACTTGATGGGTTTGGTGATCTTGTTGGGCCTGAGCTAACCATTGTTGACACAAGATTACCTGATGGTACGTTTTGCTGATGTTTTTCTATCTATATGTGGGATATTGATTCTCTATTTGATTTGTTTGACCAAAACAATTTTACTTTCCATAGAACTTGATGAACATAAGTATTTTAAAAGCATTAGCAAATATTGGAGTCAAAGATACCTTCTTATCTCAAACTATGATGATGGTATCAAAATGGATGAAGAGGGCTGGTTTTCAGCCACCCCCAAGCAATTGCTGAGCATCATGCTCATAATTGTGGTGGTGGTGTCATTCTTGACGGGTTTACAGGGGTTGGCGGTAATGCAATTCGCTTTGCCAAAGAGAAAGCATATACAAACAGCTTTTATTGTTCATCCTTTTTACATATTTATGATATCTGACATGGATCTCCTAACCTCCAGGAGCACCTACAGCCGTGTCATTGCAATCGATCTCAATCCTCTTACGTAGCATTGTGTTTTACATACTCGATCCTCTTAGTATTGAGATCGATTGTAATGACACGGCTGTAGGTGCTCCCGGAGGTTAGGAGATCCATGTCAAATATCATAAATATGTAAAAAGGATGAACAATAAAAGTTGCTTGTATGTGCTTACTCTTTGGCAAAGCGAATTGCATTACCGCCAACCCCTGTAAACCCATCAAGAATGACACCACCACCACAATTATGAGAATGATGCTCAGCAATTGCTTGGGGGGTGGCTGAAAACCAGCCCTCTTCATCCATTTTGATACCAGCATCATAGTTTGAGAAAAGAAGGTATCTTTGACTCCAATATTTGATAATGCTTTTAAAATACTTATGTTCATCAAGTTTTGTGGAAAGTAAAATTTTTTGGTCAAACAAATCAAATAGAGTATCAATATCCCACATATAGATAGAAAACATCAGCAAAGAAACGTACCATCAAGTAATCTTGCGTCAACACTGGTAAGCTCAGGTCCAGCAAGATCACCAAATCCATCAGATTTCGCAATTTCATGCATAAAACTTTGAAATGCCAATCTTCTATGTGGTTCTGATGTCGACTCTTTTGCTAAACTGGGGTGCATGTGCATGTTAGAGTATTCCACCCAAGATTGTATCCAATCGTTGGCATCGAAGTCACAACTTACAACAGCATTTAGTTCCTCCTTGCTTAAACTATCCTCATCCTCATCTGGCTGCATCACAAAAATGTAGACTAACAAATTACCAAGATAACAATAAAGCTTTTGACAGTAATAGGTGATCTAGCCAACCACTTTAACTCATACATGATTTTTTTTTGTTATTGGTTCTTCTCATAAGCGTCAGTCATACATAATTAATTATAGTGTTATACACTAATTACCGAAGACAAATAAATGGGTTGAGTAACTGTGTGGGCTGGACTTTTTCTTTATTTATAATTGGGCTGGGTTTATCAATGGGTATATTAGTGGATTGATGTTTTATTTAATTAAATATAAAACATTGTTGGGCTGTCAAAACATCACCACACTGTTGTGCTATTTCTTTTGCCATTTGACTAATGATTGTCTGCAAATTAACACACATAAATTATATCATAAACTCCAACTAATACTAAAGTCAGTAACATATACTGCACTCTTTAAGGTTAACATATGGAGAGTATACCTTTAATTTTATATTTCCGAGACTACCTATTTCAACGAGAACATAGTAGTTTTGCTCTTGTATCGTAAAACAAAAGGCGAGGGTTTTGATCAACAACAATTGATGTAAACATTGTTCGCTAACTGCTTCGATAATCTTGGTACAAATGTTGTGTGTGTGTGTGTTAAAAACAAGGAATGAACCACTATAATATAGGCTTGAATATGGGTAGACAGAAGTGAGTAACTATACATAAATATGGGTTGGTGGGTAGACCGCAAGTCATTAAAGTATAGTGGGTGAGTTTGAGCGGGAAACAAAGAATAAGTTTGGGGCGGGAAACACTCTCATCAATTCGTCGAAGGTTACGAATTTAAGCTTACTTATTTAGTTGTTTAATAGGGACTACTCGTATAACCTTGAGAAGTCTAAGCGAGTTAGCCCTTTCGCAGCGGCAAGTTTGACAACGCGCTCAATCCTCTAAAGGCATGCCTCCTAAGAAGCCAGAGAAATATGCGAGGAGGGAGGATGCTATTTTCTGGAACTTGAAAATCAGCTTCTTAATAATAAGTCGATTATTAATAGCAATAGCAACGCTATTTATAATAAACTTACATTAGTTTGGAGTACTTAATATTTGAAGAAAAAAGGAATCAAAGTCCTATATAAGAACAAGTATTAACTAACATATGATTATGGATTTATGGTCTTCAAAAGGCTTGTTTTTAATTTTGTGTTTTCTCTTGTTTTAGTAGTAGAATCGTTTGAGTGATACAATGCTAGCAAAGATGAAACTAGTATCAATATAAATATAATCAGGTGCATAGATCTTTTTAAAACCACATAACTAGAAACATATTTTTATGGACCGATTACATTTAAAATGTTTAAACAAAAAATCGATGTTTTATTCCTTCAAAAACTAATACTATATAAAAAATATTCATGAGTGCCCGAGACCCCACGAGACCCTTGATCTCGCCCCTAAATGTTAGTGATAAAAACCACATAATGATTGATTAATACTCCTAATCTCTGATCTTTAAAATCTATTTTAAATGGTTGATTGTTAAGGAGGTATTAGTTTCGGTTTATGAAAAATAAGCCCATTTCGTCTTATATTCCATACGTCTCAGTTTTGTGACTTATTTTAAAACGTGTGAGTTTATATAAAGTTTATTATGGTATAATAAACTTATATAATTAAGCTCATACATCTTTTATTAGGAGTTAGAAAATTCGCTATGCTCAGTTTCCAACTACATACGAGTTATGATTCCACCTTTTGATCGCTAGTCAATAAATGGCTTCATTATGCTCTTGATCATAAGGTACAAGACGTTGACATATCGTTATGGCATGATCTTAACCATACAAAAAGGGGTGATCAGATTGTTTTAGACGAATCACTTTTCATCAACTCATCCCTCTCTAATCTTAAGCTAATCATACGGCCGGTCTCTTCAGATGGAGAAATCTTAAGCCTTTGTCTCGTTCAAACAAAGCACTTCTAAGTTTTAGTTGATGTTAATGATTTATGGGATACTTTTTTACACTTGTCCTATGATCCTATCGGTCTAACCGTGCACACCTTTTAAACCTAACATCTGACCAATGTAGTTTTAAGGGATCAACAAAACAATGAAGATAAATCTATTTTCAGATTGATTGTGGAAGTTCAATTCTATACGCATCACAACAAGCTATAATGTACCACATTTACCCATTGTTGTAAGTGCGATCAAGTGCCTTATAAATGGCTCAACATCGTGCTACAAGTAACTAAATTGAATCTTTTAGGTCAAGGAACCAAACACGCCGCATGGCTAAAGCATACTTTCCATGTTAAAGTTGCTTGTTTTAGCATAATCAGATCCAAATCCTACCGACGGTGGAGACAATAAGACTATATGTGTTGCGGGCAGTACAATGCATTAAATAAGAATTTGGAACATAATCTTGCATATCCATGATATATAAGAGTAGTAAATAACATAATATACCTTAAATTGTTGGCAAGAATGAAATAGTGGCCCGTGATGAATTTGATCTTGTCATCGACTCAATAAACGACAGCAATATGTTACGCATACTCATGCTTATTCATGTTGGTGCTTCTTGAGGTTAAGATACGATATGTCACAAATCAATAATTGTATATGCTTACATTAGGGTAAATCTAATCAATAATAGGTTAATACATTCGGGGTTGTCGAAAACCAACCCTCGAAAACCAACCCTCAACCCCTAATTGTTGATGGTTTCACGGGTGTTGTGAGGCATGCGATTTTCCCAATTTAAGCATATATTCTAGAACTTGAAAACCAGCTTCTTAATAATAAGTCGATTATTAATAGCAATAGCAACGCTATATATAATAAACTTACATTAGTTTGAAGTACTTAATATTTGAAGAAAAAAGGAATTAAAGTCGTATGATTATGGATTTATGGTCTTCAAAAGGCTTGTTTTTAATTTTGTGTTTTCTCTTGTTTTAGTAGTAGAATCTTTTGAGTGATTCAATGCTAGCAAAGACCACATAACTAGGAACATATTTTTATGGACCGAGTACATTTAAAATGTTTAAACAAAAAATCGATGTTTTATTCCTTCAAAAACTAACACTACATAAAAAATATTCATGAGTGCCCGAGACCTCACGAGACCCTTGATCTTAGTAGCTTATTTTCCGACCTTATGCTATAATATAAACTTTAAAAGGCTTTTAAACTCACTGTTGATGGTGTCGTACTAAAAAAATTAACATGTCAAGTAATGAACACATTTCACTCAAAGAACTACAAATAAACTTTTACCATCTTTAATTTATGGAAAGTTGGAAACCATATGTGTAAAATTTTGGGTAACTTTAACATATGCAAATACGTCCTTACTTTTGTGTAACTTTAACATATGCAAATACTTCCTGTACTTCAAGTTTTTTATTACCGCTAGTACTATACTACTACTATGCTTTTACTTTTGAGTAAAAAATGTACTTTTTTAGTTTTTTATACAATGTTTTGTCTTAAAGCTAAAGCATACTTTCCATGTTAAAGTTGCTTGTTTTAGCATAGTCAGATCCCAATCCTCCCGAAGGTGGAGACAATAAGACTATATGTGTTGCGGGCAGTACAATGCATTAAATAAGAATTTGGAACATAATCTTGCATACCCATGATACATATATAAGAGTAGTAAATAACAGAATATACCTTAAATTGTTGGCAAGAATGAAATAGTGTTACTGACGAGTGTCTGCTTGTATATGTTGTGCAAAGCTCTTTTGTTAAGTTGTCAGCACGCTCATCTTGTCCGACCGCAAAGGAATACACCCGAAAGACTTTCCTTGAACTCGCTTTCTTGTTGTTCTTTTAAGATGCAATTGACAATCTTTTTTCCTGTACAAACAAAAAGCCATGACAAGATTCAAATTACGGGTGTAAAACGATCAAAACCCACTTATTAGTTATTATAGATACAGATCTAGATTTTGTATATAATTTAATTTTTTGAATGAAGCTATGTT
Organism: Glebionis coronaria; assembly: GCA_025667525.1. Lineage (NCBI taxonomy): Eukaryota > Viridiplantae > Streptophyta > Magnoliopsida > Asterales > Asteraceae > Glebionis > Glebionis coronaria. The sequence continues at coordinate 29,712 of JANFOE010000237.1, forward strand.
AGCAAGAAAAAAATACCTTCAAATGTTACGCATGAATGAAATAGTCGCCCGTGATGAATTCGATCTCGTCACTTTCCTTCATGTTGGTGCTTTTGGAGGTTAAGATACAATATGTCACAATTTAATAGTAATAGGTAAAAAGCGTTTGATTAACGGCAATTGTATATGCTTAGATTAGGGTAAACCTAATCGCATTCTCCCAACACCGTGAAACCGTCAACAAAGACGCCATTATGCTTCGCGATACACCGAGGGGTTGCCGAAAACCAACCCTTTTTCTTAGGGATGGTTTTTCGCAACCTCTGAGTGCATGGAGAAGCACACCATGCCTACAACTGTGGCAGTGGAGTAATTGTGAATGGTTTCATGGGCGTTGCGGATAATGCGATTTGCCCCAATGTAAGCATATATGATTGGCGTTGCTCAAACGCTTTTTACTTACTATTGATTGTGTGTGTTTAAAACCATGAAGGAGCAAGTATAATATAGGCATGAATATGGACACATGGTAGGTATGGAAGTGAAGATGGCATTAAAGTTATAGTAGGTGTGATCAAGCGGGAAACAATGAATAAGTTTTGGCGGGAAACTCAAAGAAATTGATATGGCTTTGTTCCTTCTTTTCTTGCGGCTGATATGAAAGTTTAAGGTTCTTAACCTAATTTAATTTAGGGTTGTGATAGGATATATATACTACTGTATTTTGGGCTTCATTTTTAATTGGGATAATTTTATATTTACTCAATATGAAACTCAAAATGCTATATTTACCCAATTTACAAGTAAACAATACATGATGTACAATAATATAGAATTTTGTGTTTTATTTTAAGTAAACATAGAATTGCCCTATACTGTGTTTATATAGTTTGAGCCTTTAGATCAATACTTTAAGTGACAGTTTTACTTTTACATATTGCTTATGTTACGGGTTCGTAATTTCAGTCAGACTCATAAAAATTGAAAAGTGAATCAAATCAAATTTTATACTTAAATACTGTAAATTTGTTTTGCTAAATATCTATATAATATTTTTAGACAGTGTAATTCGGTTTATTCAGGTCAACCCGAAAACAAAACCAGATTCAAATTCGATTTCGGCTCGGTTTGGTTGAACTCTATTACGGTTCGGTTTAATTTTCGGGTTAACAAAAAAAAATTGAACAGTTAACTCGAACAACTGAACAAACCGCGAACGGAACCGACGAACACCCCTAGTTTATGTGATAGTTTTACGCTATATATCGTGGATCGTCTGATAGTAAGAGAGCAAACGAGTCAAACTTTTATTAAACAATTCTAACTTAAATTCAAGCTTGACTTGATTGAGTCGAGCTTTTACAAACTTAAGCCAAATAAACTCTTGTTGAATACTGTATATGTTAGGGCATCCACTATGGTAGTTTAAGAAAAGTTTATAAAATGATGAAGAAGTCTAAACTATAGTGAAGATGGGTTTATAAATAGGTTTATAATGAATAGGTCTATAATCTTAGACCTCTTAAAAATTTAATGCATGTGTAAATATTGAGAATTTATAAACTTAAAAAGGTTTATACATAGTAGAAGAAGGTTTATGAAGGCAAAAGTTTTATAAATTAATGATTTCATTAATCTTTAGACCTCTACCATTGTAGATGCTCTTAAAAATTAACTCTACATAAATATCGTTGGTAGGTAAATGGGAAAGTCATTAAAGTAATTAAAGTGTAGCGGGTGATATCGTAAGGAAAACAAAGGATGTTGGCGGGAAACTAAAAGAATTGATGCTTGAATTAGGTTTTTAATTGTCCACTTTTCTAGCAAAAAAAATTAGATAAAAGTTAAAATACAATGATTTTTATCTTTATCTTTAATATACAAAGGTTGTATTATAAATGTTATAAATGTTGAAATTTTAATATTTTTATACTTATATTAAACAAAATGCTGAAATAAAATATAAGTGTATTAATAATCGGGTTATATATGAGTTCGATTATCGAGTCAACTCGGTCGAGTTACCGAGATTCAACCAACGGGTTAACGTGTTCGAGTCGATGGGTCACGGGTTCGATCGTAGGTTAATTCGATCGAGTCATCAGGATTCAGTTTGACTATTGGGTCAACTCGAACGAGTCACCGGGTTATGTGTTATACAAATGTTGTGTGTGTGTGTGTGTTAATAACCATGAAGGAACCTCTATAATATAGGCTTGAAGATGGGTAGATGAGAACGTGAATAACTCTACATAGATGTTAGTTGGTGGGTAGATGGCAGGTCATTGAAGTATAGTGGGTGAGTTTGAGCGGGAAACAAAGAATAAGCTTTGGGCGGGAAACACGGCAATCAATTAGTCGAATGTTACGAATTTAAGCTTACTAATTTAGTTGTTTAATAGGGAATGGTATAACCTTGAGAAGTCTAAGCGAGTTAGCCCTTTCGCAGCGGCAAGTTTGACCACTGTATTCAGCGCGCCCAATCCTCTAAAGGCATGCCTCCTAAGAAGCCAAAGCTATTTTCTGGAACTTGAAAATCAGCTTCTTAATAATAAGTCGATTATTAATAGCAATGGCAACGGTATATATAATAAACTTACATTAGTTTGGAGTACTTAATATTTTAAGAAAAAAGGAATCAAAGTCCTATATAAGAACAGGTATTAAGTATTAACTAACGTATGATTATGGATTTATGGTCTTCAAAAAGCTTTTTAAAACCATATAACTAGGAGCAAATTTCTATGGACCGAGTATATTTAAAATGTTTAAACAAAAAATCGATGTTTTATTCCTTCAAAAACTAACACTATATAAAAAATATTCATGAGTGCCCGAGACCCCACGAGACCCTTGATCTCGCCCCTAAATGTTAGTGATAAAAACCACATAATGATTGATTAATAATCCTAATCTCTGATCTTTAAAATCTATTTTAAATGGTTGATTGTTAAGGAGGTATTAGTTTCGGTTTATGAAAAATAAGCCCATTTCGTCTTATATTCCATACGTCTCAGTTTTGTGACTTATTTAAAAACGTGTGAGTTTATATAAAGTTTATTATGGTATTATAAACTTATATAAGCTCATACATCTTTTATTAGGAGTTAGAAAATTCTCTATGCTCAGTTTCCAACTACATACGAGTTATGATTCCACCTTTTGATCGCTAGTCAATAAATGGCTCCGTTATGCTCTTGATCATAAGGTAGACGTTGACATATCGTTATGGCATGATCTTAACCGTACACACTACAACAATTTTCAACCCTAGGGACGACTTATTCGTCCCTAGGGACGCCATTATTCGACCCTAAACTCCTAGGGACGACTAAGTCGACCCTGGGCTGTTTTGTAGTTTCCAGATTTTTTCCGGAACTTTTTCCGGAACTTTTTTCGGACAAAAAATCCACAATTCAAAATGGTAGAATTCGACAAATACAGATTAATAACAAATCAATAAACGTTACAATACCATATTACGATAAATTATCCAACGTCACGATACAATATTCATCAAATACACTTATTCAATCCTAAATCAAATGTTTCAAACGCTACAAGTCTCAAACTTTATTAAACATGCATAATAAGAAAAATACTACCACAACCTCTACTCCGCATCCTCGTTAGGTGAAAAGTCACCTTCCTCCTCGTCACCCTCCTTGTCACCCCCCTCGTCACTCCCCTCGTCATTCCCCTCGTCATCGCCTGATAAGTCGTCACCACTGTTTTGTACATTCCTATCTCGACCCAACTCGTCAACGGACCGGTAATCGTGCTCATGGGGATTTATGATTACACGAGAACCTCCGGGTTTGGATTGTGAAGTAGAGCCGATCTCATGAGTCGAGTGTGTGGTGGGACGATAACAATGGTTAAATGTGTTATTGTTGGTGACGGGAGCAATAGGATAAGTGTCGGTATAGGGAGGTTGGAGTGGTTGGAGATTGTCGGGCAAAGATGGTCGGTATGGGTCGATGGAAGGAGGTTGCACTGGTTGTGCCCAAGGATAGGGGGTTGGACTAAATGAGCCCAATTAGGAGCTAGGGTGGGCATAACAAAGGGTCGGGGCGGGGGTACAAAAGTAGGAGGTCTAATTGGGTGATCAGTATTTGAGTTGTAGTTCTGGAAAAACTCACCCAATTGACTCTGATATTGCGCCATATGCTGGTACGACGTCTGAGTATATTGTTGCGCCGCATCCGCCTTTAACGCTGCCAAGTAAGCCCGATGCTGTGCCTCCTGATTCTCTTTCCTCAGCAGCTCCATCTGTTGCTCATTTCGTTCTATCAATTCCTGAAATTCACTACGAAAGGGAACATCTGGTCGACGTGGAGCACCTCGCCTGCGATAAGTTACAACAACAATGTTTCATTATATACAACAAGACATAAATATGAACAACTGATTTACATTTTGTTTTATTGAGGATATATAACCTGCGAGTTGTGTTATTGGCACCACCTAGTAACTTTCTGCCTTGTCCCGACACATTTTGCTTATTTTGACTTGGCATGATTTGAGCCACTATTTCTTTATCAGACATGGGCGGGATGACCTTGGCTCTCACTTGGTCACTGAGGGCTTTCATCTTTTGCTGAAAAAAAAACGATTTAAAACAAATGAAATTAGTTACTAAGGCATGTAAAGAGTTATATATTACTTACATATCTTTCCTTGTTTTCTTTACTTTTAAACGTGCCACCACTTGAGTGCCCCTTCCTCCATGTTTCAACCAGGTCCTCGTAAACCCCTTCCTTGACTTTCTGTAAAATCTCAAATAAATTAATAACGAGCTATAATAAATAAACAATATAAATGCTTTTAAATAAATCACAAAAATTATAAAGAGTCTTACGTATTCATTCCTTCCTCGGGCGAATGGTTTTTTGCCTTGAGTGGTCGGTACCGTGTTTTTGGAACGATTAACAGTATTAACCTGACTTCTTGCCACCCTCTTTGGGTCTGACCACCACTGAACCAATTCAGCCCAATCACCTTCGGTTCTACTGTCCTACACACTCGGCGGCGGTACATGTTCTTGTGCCAGTGCGGGCGTCTCATATTTCGAATAAAAATCTGTCTTGATCTTGTTCTTGTATTTTCTATACAGCAACCTCAGTTGGAGTTCCAACGCAAGCCTAACCCGAGTACACACCTCATACACACCACTGCCACACACCACCTCAGTACGATCATTGTACCATGGCTCGAGGTCGAAATATGTCTACATAAAAACATATGAATTTGAATAAACAAACAAATTAAACATAACACACATATCTAAATATCGATAACAATAACAATATAAGTAAAATAAACAATTTTGACCTCAATTGTAGGATAAATATGAGCTTTATCACACTCTGGAATTTCGTCCCATTCGCAGTTCAGGGGAAGTGACCGGATTAATTCCCCCATAAGATGAGACAACAATGATGCATAATTGCCCAGAAAATGGAAGGTTTTCAGATCTTGAAATTCAAAGCCAATTGTCAAAGGTTTTTCGTGATTATCTCTGTACGCCTTCCTTAATTTTCCTAGGTTGGTCTCAAAGCGTTGATTTGAACCTACAAATGATATGTTATTTACTCGTAAAAATTCAAGTGACATAAATTATAAATATCAGTGTTATAAAAAAATATAATGATTTCTTACGCTGACACTCGGCCGGTACAGGACGTGTGGGCCGTCTGGGTGGACTATCACCAGCATCCCCACTGTGTGACCTAGGAGCTACACATGCCATCTGTAAAATAACAAGTTCATATCAGTATACACATTCATATCCTAAATGAGACGAAACATCAAAAAGCAGTACCAAACAGGGGACTTTCCGAAATTAATTTCGGACGGGTTTTCTATAGGTTGATTAACTTCGGACGGGAATTTTCCGAAATTAATCGATAAAATCCTAAAATATTCCTAAAATTATTTACTACAAAAGACTAACAATCGTATATCATATATATATAATATAATAAACATATGCATAATACTAATTACACACCTCGGTCACGACTGGAATAAGCAAAGATAGAAAGATAGAAAAAGAGATCCGGATGAGGAAGTTGTCCCGACTGTCCTGGTGCTAACCAAACACAAACATAAAATAAAGAAAACCTAAATTAGTTGGTTTCCAAAAAAATTTCTAATTTGAAACAAACAACACCACAACAATTTAAAAAAAACATTACCTTTTTTGGCTGTGACACGGGTCTCAGTTCTCGGCTCGGTTCCCCGCTAACTCGGCTGTGACTCGGGTCTCGGCTACGACAAACATATCAAAAAATTAAACTTATGCCTATATAAGCTGAAATCTATTAAGCCTAAATCAATTAATCCCTAAATATAATCCGAAATCATAAGCTTAAATATAATCCGAAATCAACTAATAAGCGCATATCATGATAAGCTTATCGAAACAAACACACTTTTCAAACACACCTTTCAAACAGGTGACTCGGGTCTCGGTTCTCGGCTGCGACTCGGTTTCCCTCTTACTCGGCTGTGACTCGGGTCTCGGCTACGACAAACATATTAAAAAATAAATTAAACTTGTGCCTTACATAAAGAAAATAAATTGCTTTCTTATGTATAAGTTGAAATCAAATAAGCTCATAATTCCCGAAATCAAATAAGCTCACAAACAAACACCCACCTGTGGTGGTGGTGTTGCTGCTGTCACGACGGTGGTGGTGGCTACTACTATGCCGACAATGGTGGTGACGAAATAAACTAGCCAAAAAAACAAAATTAAACTATATATAAGCTAAAAACATATAAGCCGAAAACATATAAGCTAAAAATCAATTAAACTAGCAAAAAAAAATATCGCGGCGGTGGTGGTTGCGACTGCCGCAATGGTGGTGCGGGATGGGTTGCTACTGTCGAATTAAACTAGCCAAAACAAACCCAATACCAATCTTAATTAAACATTACCCAATTTTAATTTTATGAAAAAATGGTGCTCGGTGTCGGATTAAACATTATAAACATGAAAAATTATAACAAAACTAATTATTATTGCAAAATCAATTACCTTTATGAAAAAATGGTGCTCGGTGCTCGGATTGGTGGTTGACTGGTGGTCGGTTGGATTGGTGTGGTGGGATGAATTGGTGTGGTGGGTTGGATTGGTGTGGTGGAGATGAATTGGTGTAGTGGGTTGGATTGATGGTGGTGGAGATGATGGATTGGTGTGGTGGTCGTGCGTGGCTCGTTCTCCCGGTTTTTTTTTATCAGTGAGATGAGAATGATAAGGATAAGATATCATATCTGTTATTCGTCCCTAGGGACGACTTATTGTTTGAAACTTAGGGACGACTAAGTCGTCCCTAGGTTAATTAAATAAGTTTTTTTTTCGTCTAATATTGTAACCTAGGGACGACCTTGTAAACCTAGGGACGACTAAGTCGTCCCTAGGTTTATACCGGGAAAACTAAACCCAAGCGGGTTATTTAAATTTTGGCCAAAATTTTCAACTTTTCCAAAAATTTTGCTAAGTGTTTTGGAGGGTTTTTTAGGGACGACTTTTCTTTAATACTTAGGGACTACAAAGTCGTCCCTAAGTGTTTTTCAGGGATTTTTACATTACACCTTCTATGTAATAAAATTGATTATATAAATTAATAATAAAATCAAAATAAATTATTATAATTAATATTAAAATATACGTTATACTTAGTTTTGTAATAATTAATAACCGATGAGTCAATATGTTACGGTTATATGTTATAAGTTAAACCGATGAGTCCATATGTTACGGTTATACGTTATAGGTTAAACCGATGAGTCGATATGCTAGGGTTATAAGTTATAGGTTAAACCGATGAGTCCATATGTTAGGGTTATACGTTATAGGTTAAACCGATGAGTCCATATGCTAGGGTTATACGTTATAGGTTAAACCGATGAGTCCATATGTTAGGGTTATACGTTATAGGTTAAACCGATGAGTCCATATGCTAGGGTTATAAGTTATAGGTTAAACCGATGAGTCCATATGTTACGGTTATACGTTATAGGTTAAACCGATGAGTCCATATGCTAGGGTTATACGTTATAGGTTAAACCGATGAGTCCATATGTTACGGTTATACGTTATAGGTTAAACCGATGAGTCCATATGTTACGGTTATACGTTATAGGTTAAACCGATGAGTCCATACGCTAGGGTTATACGTTATAGGTTAAACCGATGAGTCCATATGTTACGGTTATACGTCATAGGTTAAACCAATGAGTCCATATGTTACGGTTATACGTTATAGGTTAAACCGATGAGTCGATATGCTAGGGTTATACGTTATAGGTTAAACCGATGAGTCCATATGTTACGGTTATACGTTATAGGTTAAACGGATGAGTCTATATGTTACGGTTATACGTTATAGGTTAAGCCGATGAGTCCATATGCTAGGGTTATACGTTATAGGTTAAACCGATGAGTCCATATGTTAAAGTTATACGTTATAGGTTAAACCGATGAGTCCATATGTTACGGTTATACGTTATAGGTTAAACCGATGAGTCGATATGCTAGGGTTATACGTTATAGGTTAAACCGATGAGTCCATATGTTACGGTTATACGTTATAGGTTAAACGGATGAGTCCATATGTTACGGTTATACGTTATAGGTTAAGCCGGTGAGTCCATATGCTAGGGTTATACGTTATAGGTTAAACCGATGAGTCCATATGTTACGATTATACGTTACAGGTTAAACCGATGAGTCCATATGTTACGGTTATACGTTATAGGTTAAACCGATGAGTCCATATGCTAGGGTTATACGTTATAGGTTAAACCGATGAGTCCATATGTTACGGTTATACGTTATAGGTTAAACCGATGAGTCCATATGCTAGGGTTATACATTATAGGTTAAACCGATGAGTCGATATGTTACGGTTATACGTTATTGGTTAAACCGATGAGTCGATATGTTACGGTTATACGTTATAGGTTAAACCGATGAGTCCATATGCTAGGGTTATATGTTATAGGTTAAACTGATGAGTCCATATGCTAGGGTTATACGTTATAGGTTAAACCGATGAGTCCATATGTTAGGGTTATACGTTATAGGTTAAACCGATGAGTCCATATGCTAGGGTTATATGTTATAGGTTAAACCGATGAGTCCATATGTTACGGTTATACGTTATAGGTTAAACCGATGAGTCCATATGCTAGGGTTATACGTTATAGGTTAAACCGATGAGTCCATATGTTACGGTTATACGTTATAGGTTAAACCGATGAGTCCATATGTTACGGTTATACGTTATAGGTTAAACCGATGAGTCGATATGCTAGTGTAAGACAATATGTTATTATTGCTCTGAGGTGACCATTAAGCTAAAAATACTGAGCTTAAGCATGTTTAAGTGATCAAATATTGGCGGGAAATGTTGGCGGTAAATGCTGGCGGGAAAATGTTGGCGGGAAAGCTAGGGTCGACTAAGTCGTCCCTAAATGTGTCGACCCTAAATTTTTATCTTTATTTATGGTAGCTCTTATCCTCACAAACTCTTATCCTCTCATACCAAACTCACCACCACCACCACCTGATTTTGCATAATATGGATCCGCTTGAAGCTTATAAGTGTACATGTAGAAAGGGATATATTGTGTTGAGACAGTCACATCAACCTCATAGCCTTGGTAAACTTTACTATGCATGTCCTCTTTCGAAGGTAAACAATCAAATGTTTTAGTTATGTAATACGTGTGATTATTAAAATGACATGTCATGTTATTTGTTTACTTTGTAACAGCAAAAAACAGATGATTATGGATGTAAATATTTTAAATGGAATGATGATTTTGATCTCGAACTCCGTATAAGATCTTCCCCTGGATCTTCAACACCTCAAGGTTCACATCCAAGTTCTTCTACAGGTCCTTCTCAATCTGCACCAATTGAGTGCTCTAATTGCAAGATCAAAGATCTAAAGATAAAGATGCTAGAGACAAGACTAGAAATGGAAAGGCATCCTGAAGACCACGCATGTCAATCGGCTGCAATACTTCATGAGCTTTTAAATGATATGGAAAATCTTAGCTTTGAGTAGTAATCTATTTGTTATTTTAATGTGTTAATTTATATTTTATTATTATGTGTTAATATGTACGTTTAGTTTTAACTAGTTTGTGATGTGTTTTTTTTCTTATTTATGAATCTGTTATCGTTGTAATATATATTTTTAATTAAGCGCGTGTTTAAGTGTTAAATATATATCTAAAGTTTTTTTAAATACATATAAGTTTTTTTAAACAAAAATAAAGTTTTTTTAAATATGTATAAAGTTTTTTTTAAATATGTATAAAGTTTTTTTTAAATATGTATAAAGTTATTTTTAAATATGTTTAATTTTTTTTCTAAATATGTATAAATTTTTTTTAAATATGTATAAAGTTTTTTAATATGTATAAAGTTATTTTTAAATATGTATAATTTTTTTTCTAAATATATAATTTTTTTTAAATATATATAAAGTTTTTTAAATATGTATAAAGTTATTTTCAACTATAATAAAGTTTTTTTTAAATAAAATAATTAAATTAATTTTAAATAATTTTAAATAAACAAAAGTGCCAAAAAACGGAAATAATAAATTTTCCTTCACCTAGGGACGACTTAGTCGTCCCTAGGTTACAAGGACCCCACCTTTATTTTAACTTTTTAAAAAAAAATATTTATATTAATTTTAAATAAATAAAAAAGATAAAAAAGGGAAATAAATTTCGCTTAACCTAGGGACGACTTAGTCGTCCCTAGGATTAGTGGGTCTCACTTTCGCTTTAAACTTTTTTAAAAAAAATATTAATATTAATTTTAAATAATTTTAAATAAATAAAAAAGATAAAAAAAACCAGGAAAATAAATTTCCTTAACCTAAGGACGACTTAGTCGTCCCTAGGATTTGTGGGTCTCACTTTCACTTTAACTTTTTAAAAAAAATATATTTATATTAATTTTAAATAATTTTATACAATTAAAAGAGAAAAAATATTTATTTTTCACCTAGGGACGACTTAGTCGTCCCTAGGTTTCAAGGGCCCCACATTTTCCCCACAGCCTTTTTGACCAGGATTTTGTTGTAAAACATGTGGGTCCCCCCTTAATCTAGGGATGACTTAGTCGACCCTAGAAAAAGGGCGACCCTAAACTCAATATTGTTGTAGTGACAGAGAGGGGTGATCAGATTGTTTTAGACGAATCACTTTTCGTCAACTCATCCCTCGCTAATCTTAAGCTAATCATACGGCCGGTCTCTTCAGATGGAGAAACCTTAAGCCTTTGTCTCGTTCAAACAAAGCAGATTTAGATGACAATTCTCTTGAAAATATATTATCCGGAACTCCTGTTCTTGAAACATTCAAGTTAAAAGACTCTTATGGCTTTTCTAAGATAGACATTACTTGAAAGAGTGTTAAGAACTTTGTCACGTGGCTTGATGCTGAATATGATGTAGATCTAAATGATGGAGTTTTGACCTCATGCTCTCTTTACCTTGAAAATGTGTTATCATTAGTTGAAGCTAAGTTCTCTTAACATGCCCACAATTATGGTTACATTCCTGTTTTCACAAAAAAACTGAGGAACAAGATCAGCTTCAAGTACATATCCTTCAACTCCGCCGTGCCAATGATGTAGTTTGAAAAACAAAATAACAAAGATAGATATTTGAATCTGTTGATTCCAAAGAATACCAGACACAATCCGTCCAACTATCGTTGATTCAAAAAGAATACCGATAATCAGGTAAACTCCAACAATCGTTGATTCAACGAATACCCGATTATTTGGATGAAATCTAACAATAAACCCTAACCTGGATTTAAGTTGATTAACAAAAGACTAATAGTCTGTAATTTTTATTCATAACTCAAAAACTGAATACAATAAACCCCAAGCCCTATTTTTATAGGATAAACTTAACTTGAAGAATAATTTAACAAATTATTCTAGAAACCTAAAATAAAAAAAGTAAATAAAATGTAAACATAAAAATAATTTCCAGCAGACATAAAAATAATGCTCATGCATTATTTAAAGAAACTAAATAAAAGATATAGATCACCAGACAAATAATACTCCTGCATCATTCTCCCCTTCTTTGAAAAGACTCGACCTCGAGTCTTCATTGTCTTCAAACCCAATGTATTGACCATGATAGTTTGGATCATTGTAGAACAAAGATTATTAGCCACAACTTCAGTGTTATCAATGTCGTCTTTTTCCCAACCAAATTCTTTTTTGCCCGTAAATCCCTCTTTTTCCTCAATGACATCTTCATAAACTAGCATCGATTCTTCTTCATATTCATCAAATATGGGAGGTCCATCATAATCATCACTAGCCACACCATAATCTTCCCATTCATCAGAAGATGAACCATCAACCTCAAAAAACGGATATTCAAATATCTTAATCAGTAACTTCGGCTCTTGATACCAACTGATGTAGTTTGAAAAACAAAATAACAAAGATAGATAATTGAATCTATTGATTCCAAATAATACCAGACACAATCCGTCCAACTATCGTTGATTCAAAAAGAATACCGATAATCAGGTAAACTCCAACAATCGTTGATTCAACGAATACCCGATTATTTGGATGAAATCTAACAATAAACCCTAACCTGGATTTAAGTTGATTAACAAAAGACTAAAAGTCTGTAATTTTTATTCATAACTCAAAAACTGAATACAATAAACCCCAAGCCCTATTTTTATAGGATAAACTTAACTTGAAGAATAATTTAACAAATTATTCTAGAAACCTAAAATAAGAAAAGTAAATAAAATATAAACATAAAAATAATTTCCAGCAGACATAAAAATAATGCTCATGCATTATTTAAAGAAACTAAATAAAAGATATAGATCACCAGACAAATAATACTCCTACATCAGCCAAGAACGAGCTTAAACTTAAACATGGAATAAGATGTAAAGAGGTAAAATGTCCCTTCAATATCTATTTTTTTTCTTACATTAACTTGTCATATCACTACAACAATCCAGCCCTTCCCCATCGGGGTTTTCCCCAGCGACATGATGTCGCTGGGGAAAAGTCGCTAAACGACAAAAACTTTCTGACGTGGCAAACTTTCTCGAAAAAAATTTGACCTAAAAGTAAAGAAAAGTTTCCCCAGCGACATGTCGCTGGGGAAAAGTTGACTGAATTTTGACCAAACTACTTCACAATTAATGCAAGCGGGAGATTAACCCGCCAACTTTTCCCCAGCGACATGTCGCTGGGGAAAATATCTCCCACGTCTAATCCAAGTGATTAGCGTTAATGCGTTGTTTAATTTATGCCAAAAATTTTCCCCAGCGACATGTCGCTGGAGAAACTTTTAGGATTCCCTCCAAAGATATTCAGTTAACGCGCCTATTTTATAAAAAACAAACAAAACATTCCCCAGCGACATGTCGCTGGGGAATCGTGGACTTCTATTTGACCACCAATTTTCAGAAAATGTGTAATGTTTATATAATATTTTAATAAATATAATATATATATTAAAAAATATAGTTATTAAAATTTAAAATAGTATATCTCTTTTTATGATAAAAAAAAGTGAGACAAATGGTTAATTTTCCCGCTAATGTTTTCCCGCCAATGTTTTCCGGCCAAAATTTTGCCCGCCAAAAGTTAACATTCACTGATAATTGTTAACATTCATTGTTAATATTAATTAAAAATTGTTAACATTCATTGAGGCTTACAAACAGACACGCCTAAACCTAACTTTATTCTACACTGACACTTAAACACGCGCTTAATTAAACATGGATATTAAACCGATAATAGACTCATAAACACGAAAACAGATACATCATAAACTAGTTCAAACGAATGTTCCCCATGTCATCGTAAAGGTCGTGAAGTAGTGCAGCTGAATCCAATGTGTGCCTATCGGAGTTGCGGTACAACTCTATCATACGCTCAAGTACCATTATCATTCCATTCAAGCGCACACAGTTTGCACACGCTGAAGAGCTTGGAGAAGAAATTGGAATCGTTGAAGGTCTGGTAGAAGAGCTTGGAGGAGAAAAGCTCGTTGAAGGTCTTGAAGAAGAGCTTGGAGGAGAAAAGCTCATTGAACCTCCAAGAGATTTGATTAGTAGTTGGACGCGTTCGTCTTTCCATAAAAAAAATTTGCATCCATATGAAACTGGAGGTTGAACCCGTGAACGTGGACAAGCATAGTACAGTCTACCAAAGTTTTCAGTTGTCCACGATTCTCGAAGAACTACATCTCCATGTCCACACCTGCACGGAAAAGCTTCATGCTTCAACATGTACATAATAACAATTTGTTTATGATGATAAGTGTGTGTAATCTGCTGGTGGTTGTGATGATAAGGAGTGTGTGTGGTTCTCTTTTTATGCTAAAAAAGTAAGGGAAATTGTTAACATTTTCCCTCCAATGTTTTCCCTCCAATGTTTTCCCTCCAATACATTGAACCCTATCTAATTCAATGAACCTCTAATGTTGAAACCTATCTAATACATTGAACCTCTAATGATGAACCCTATCTAATACGTTGAACCTCTAATGATGAACCCTATCTAATACATTGAACCTCTAATGATGAACCCTATCTAATTCAATGAACCTGTAATGATGAACCCTATCTAATACATTGAACCTCTAATGATGAACCCTATCTAATTCAATGAACCTCTAATGTTGAAACCTATCTAATACATTGAACCTCTAATGATGAACCCTATCTAATACGTTGAACCTCTAATGATGAACCCTATCTAATACATTGAACCTCTAATGATGAACCCTATCTAATACATTGAACCTCTAATGATGAACCCTATCTAATACATTGAACCTCTAATGATGAACCCTATCTAATTCAATGAACCTCTAATGTTGAAACCTATCTAATACATTGAACCTCTATCTAATACATTGAACCTCTAATGATGAACCCTATCTAATTCAATGAACCTCTAATGTTGAAACCTATCTAATACATTGAACCTCTAATGATGAACCCTATCTAATTCAATGAACCTCTAATGATGAACCCTATCTAATACATTGAACCTCTAATGATGAACCCTATCTAATACGTTGAACCTCTAATGATGAACCCTATCTAATACATTAAACCTCTAATGATGAACCCTATCTAATACGTTGAACCTCTAATGATGAACCCTATCTAATATATTGAATCTCTAATGATGAACCCTATCTAATACATTGAACCTATAATGTTGAACCCTATCTAATACATTGAACCTCTAATGATGAACCCTATCTAATACATTGAACCTATAATGTTGAACCCTATCTAATACATTGAACCTCTAATGATGAACCCTATCTAATTCAATGAACCTCTAATGTTGAAACCTATCTAATACGTTGAACCTCTAATGATGAACCCTATCTAATACATTGAACCTCTAATGATGAACCCTATCTAATACATTGAACCTATATACATTGAACCTCTAATGATGAACCCTATCTAATACATTGAACCTATAATGTTGAACCCTATCTAATACATTGAACCTCTAATGATGAACCCTATCTAATACATTGAACCTCTAATGATGAACCCTATCTAATACATTGAACCTATAATGTTGAACCCTATCTAATACATTGAACCTCTAATGATGAACCCTATCTAATTCAATGAACCTCTAATGTTGAAACCTATCTAATACATTGAACCTCTAATGATGAACCCTATCTAATTCAATGAACCTCTAATGATGTACCCTATCTAATACATTGAACCTCTAATGATGAACCCTATCTAATACGTTGAACCTCTAATGATGAACCCTATCTAATACATTGAACCTCTAATGATGAACCCTATCTAATACGTTGAACCTCTAATGATGAACCCTATCTAATATATTGAACCTCTAATGATGAACCCTATCTAATACATTGAACCTATAATGTTGAACCCTATCTAATACATTGAACCTCTAATGATGAACCCTATCTAATACATTGAACCTATAATGTTGAACCCTATCTAATACATTGAACCTCTAATGATGAACCCTATCTAATTCAATGAACCTCTAATGTTGAAACCTATCTAATACGTTGAACCTCTAATGATGAACCCTATCTAATACATTGAACCTCTAATACATTGAACCTCTATCTAATACATTGAACCTCTAATGATGAACCCTATCTAATTCAATGAACCTCTAATGTTGAAACCTATCTAATACATTGAACCTCTAATGATGAACCCTATCTAATTCAATGAACCTCTAATGATGAACCCTATCTAATACATTTTCCCTCTAATGATGAACCCTATCTAATACATTGAACCTATAATGTTGAACCCTATCTAATACATTGAACCTCTAATGATGAACCCTATCTAATACATTGAACCAATAATGTTGAACCCTATCTAATACATTGAACCTCTAATGATGAACCCTATCTAATATATTAAACCTCTAATGATGAACCCTATCTAATACATTGAACCTATAATGTTGAACCCTATCTAATACATTGAACCTCTAATGATGAACCCTATCTAATTCAATGAACCTCTAATGTTGAAACCTATCTAATACATTGAACCTCTAATGATAAACCCTATCTAATACGTTGAACCTCTAATGATGAACCCTATCTAATACATTGAACCTCTAATGATGAACCCTATCTAATACATTGAACCTATAATGTTGAACCCTATCTAATACATTGAACCTCTAATGATGAACCCTATTTAATACATTGAACCTATAATGTTGAACCCTATCTAATGCATTGAACCTCTAATGATGAACCCTATCTAATTCAATGAACCTCTAATGTTGAAACCTATCTAATACGTTGAACCTCTAATGATGAACCCTATCTAATACATTGAACCTCTAATGATGAACCCTATCTAATACATTGAACCTATAATGTTGAACCCTATCTAATATATTGAACCTCTAATGATGAACCCTATCTAATACATTGAACCTATAATGTTGAACCCTATCTAATACATTGAACCTCTAATGATGAACCCTATCTAATACATTGAACCTCTAATGATGAACCCTATCTAATACATTGAACCTATAATGTTGAACCCTATCTAATACATTGAACCTCTAATGATGAACCCTATCTAATTCAATGAACCTCTAATGTTGAAACCTATCTAATACATTGAACCTCTAATGATGAACCCTATCTAATTCAATGAACCTCTAATGATGAACCATATCTAATACATTGAACCTCTAATGATGAACCCTATCTAATTCAATGAACCTCTAATGTTGAAACCTATCTAATACATTGAACCTCTAATGATGAACCCTATCTAATACGTTGAACCTCTAATGATGAACCCTATCTAATACATTGAACCTCTAATGATGAACCCTATCTAATACATTGAACCTATAATGTTGAACCCTATCTAATACATTGAACCTCTAATGATGAACCCTATCTAATTCAATGAACCTCTAATGTTGAAACCTATCTAATACATTGAACCTCTAATGATAAACCCTATCTAATACGTTGAACCTCTAATGATAAACCCTATCTAATACATTGAACCTCTAATGATGAACCCTATCTAATACATTGAACCTATAATATTGAACCCTATCTAATACATTGAACCTATAATGATGAACCCTATCTAATTCAATGAACCTCTAATGATGAACCCTATCTAATACATTGAACCTCTAATGATGAACCCTATCTAATTCAATGAACCTCTAATGTTGAAACCTATCTAATACGTTGAACCTCTAATGATGAACCCTATCTAATACATTGAACCTCTAATGATGAACCCTATCTAATACATTGAACCTATAATGTTGAACCCTATCTAATACATTGAACCTCTAATGATGAACCCTATCTAATACATTGAATCTATAATGTTGAACCCTATCTAATACATTGAACCTCTAATGATGAACCCTATCTAATACATTGAACCTCTAATGATGAACCCTATCTAATACATTGAACCTATAATGTTGAACCCTATCTAATACATTGAACCTCTAATGATGAACCCTATCTAATTCAATGAACCTCTAATGTTGAAACCTATCTAATACATTGAACCTCTAATGATGAATCCTATCTAATTCAATGAACCTCTAATGATGAACCATATCTAATACATTGAACATCTAATGATGAACCCTATCTAATTCAATGAACCTCTAATGTTGAAACCTATCTAATACATTGAACCTCTAATGATGAACCCTATCTAATACGTTGAACCTCTAATGATGAACCCTATCTAATACATTGAACCTCTAATGATGAACCCTATCTAATACATTGAACCTATAATGTTGAACCCTATCTAATACATTGAACCTCTAATGATGAACCCTATCTAATTCAATGAACCTCTAATGTTGAAACCTATCTAATACATTGAACCTCTAATGATAAACCCTATCTAATACGTTGAACCTCTAATGATGAACCCTATCTAATACATTGAACCTCTAATGATGAACCCTATCTAATACATTGAACCTATAATGTTGAACCCTATCTAATACATTGAACCTATAATGATGAACCCTATCTAATTCAATGAACCTCTAATGATGAACCCTATTTAATACATTGAACCTCTAATGATGAACCCTATCTAATTCAATGAACCTCTAATGTTGAAACCTATCTAATACGCTGAACCTCTAATGATGAACCCTATCTAATACATTGAACCTCTAATGATGAACCCTATCTAATACATTGAACCTATAATGATGAACCCTATCTACATAAATATCTTATATAAAAAATATACATAAATATCTTATATAAAAAATATAAAAAATTATATGAAACTTATTATTTTTAATTATATAAAATTATAATAATACAATTATATAAAATTATTATTATTAATCATTTAAAACGTATTATTATCAATCAAACTTATTATATAAATATATAATTATATAAAACGTATTATTATCAATCATTTAAAACTAATTTACATAAATATCTTATATAAAAAATATAAAATTATATAAAACTTATTATTTTTAATTATATAAAAGTAAAATATACAATTATATAAAACTTATTATTTTTAATTATATAAAATTAAAAATAATACAATTATATAAAATTATTATTATTAATCATTTAAAAGTAAATATCATTAATTGGTAAAAAGGTTTCCCAGCGACATGTCGCTGGGGTAAGCTTCGTTGACCAATTTTAGAAATCCCTCCAAAAATTTTCATTAACGCGCTTCTTTCGCAAACCGACAAAATAAAGGTTTCCCCAGCGACATGTCGCTGGGGATATTTTTGTTAAAATCGACAGGTTATTAAACAGCTGGCGCAAACGACAAATTCATAATTGACATGTCGCTGGGGAACATTTCCCCAGCGACATGTCGCTGGGGAAAGTGTTGACAGCTTCTTATCCTCAAACACTTTACAGAAACTTCACTTTCCTCTATCTCTTTTTCTCTTCTCTCAAACAAGTGCGATTTTCACCACCAATCCATCACCACCAATCATTTACACCACCAATCATCACCACCATTCATCACCACTACCACCATTCATCACCATTTACGCCATCCCCATCACCACTAATCCATCACCACCAATCCATCAACACCAACCCGCCACCAACCCGGCCACCACCACCACCAATCCGCCACTCCGCCACCAATCCATCTTTAATAATTGATAAAAAGTAATGTTTTGTTTAATTTTATTTTAGATTTTTACATTTTGATTTTATATTTTAATTTTGATTTTATAATTGATATTGTAATTGATAATTAATGTTTTGTTTAATTTTCTTTTATGTTTTTGAGCCCGACTGTTGCGGAGCCCCGACCACAGCCGATCCCGACCTCAGCCGATCCCGACCTCAGCCGACCAAGCCCGCCACCGTCCTTGGTTTTAAAGGTTTTAATTTTGTTTAATTTTGATTTTAATTTTGTTTTATGTTTTTGGTTTTAAAGGTTTTAATTGATGATTAAAATGAGTTTCTTTTATGTTATTGTAGTCCCGACCACAGCCCGAGGCGCAGCCCCGACCACCAACAGACCACCACAAATAAAAAGTATGTTTTTTTTATCATTTTGGTTTCCCCAGCGACATGTCGTTGGGGATTTATAAGCTTGTTAATTTCCGTTAAACGTAAATCCAAACACTCTTTAACTGTGTAAAACGCAAACCCAAACACTCGCTATGTTGCTTATCAGCTTATCCGAATAAGCTGTTTTCAAACAGCTTATCCTGTTAAGCTTATCAGGATAAGCTGTTTGAAACAGCTTATCCCGATAAGCTTAGCGGAATAAGCTGTTTGAAGACCTCATCAAAGATGATGATGGTGTTGAGAAATTTTATTCTAGTGACGAAGAAGATTAACTTTGTGTTGTAACTTGTAAAATACACTTATATATTTGAATGAATGAATGAATGAAATTGTTGTAGATTGTTTAAATGTGTAAATTTATTTTGATATTTAGATTTGTGCATGCTTGTATTATTTTGTTCATAAATTTCTACATGTTATGCTAATTGTACCTGTATACAGATGACTGATGTTGCACGGGGCCACGGCGGGGACGGTGGTGGCGAGGATTCTTCACGTCCACGTCCTCCATCATTCGGTTGCGGGGGTTGCTTCGTCAACCGGGGTAAGAATTTCTGGATTATTGTAATACAAATTTGATACACATATTTAACTTGTTTGCCTTAACTTTTATGACTTTATCACTCACTTGATTTTGTAGGAAAAGGAAAGAAAAAGCCCAATTTGGGCGGGAGGAGAGCCGGCAGGCAGAATACCCGGGAGAAGACCCGCTGCCTAAAATTACTGGATGCGGTGGCCGAGAATCAAAATCGGCCGGTCGAGATCGACTTTGTACCCGGTAGAGATAACCTTGTTATACTTGTCGGCCCCTACGCAGATCATTGGGGAAACTTATTCGGGTGTGTCGTTAGGGAAATACCTTTGTATTACCCTTCGTGGAGCAAGGTCCCCGAAGGGTACAAGGCGGCGACCCGGGCAGCTATTGGGGTAAGTTATCATTTTATATTTATTTAATTATCGTGTTCATTTATTTAATTGTATATATTTATTTAAATTTGTTTTTTATTTATATCATATAAATAAATAAACAAATTTAAATAAATATATAAATTATATTGCTAACTCCGTTTTTAATGTGTTGTATTGTGTATATTTATTTAAATTCGTTTATTTATTTATATCATATAAATAAATAAACGAATTTAAATAAATATATAAATTATATTGCTAACTCTGTTTTCAATGTGTTGTATTGTGTATATTCATTTAAATTCGTTTATTTATGTATATCATATAAATAAATAAACGAATTTAAATAAATATATAAATTATATTTCTAACTCTGTTTTCAATGTGTTGTATTGTGTATGTTCATTTAAGTTCGTTTATTTATTTATATCATATAAATAAATAAACGAATTTAAATAAATATATAAATTATATTTCTAACTCTGTTTTCAATGTGTTGTATTTGATTGCAGAAAAATTATGATCTCACGCCGTACGTGAACACCCCTCGGTGGAAGAGTATTTATGATACCATTAATGCACAGCTACAAAAATCATACAATACCAGCAAGGCTAGTCTGAAGCGAGATTACTGTGTAAAAGACCCCGAGACTGGAGAATACGATTTGGATCAAATTAGGCGGAACAGACCCGACGAGCACACACCTGAAGTGTGGGAGAAACAGATAGAGTTTTGGACTGACGAAGCTAACATGAAGCGATCCTCAACAAACAGCCAAAATCGGTCCAAGGCAACACTTGTCTCCCGACATGGTTCTCGGTCGATCCCTCGCACTCGACATCGGTAATTATTATTATTATTATTATTATTATTATTATTATTATTATTATTGATTTTACATTATTATGGTTTTTTTTATTTTTTTTATTTTATTATTATTATTATTGTTTTTAATTTTTATTATTTTATTATTATCATTATTTATTTTACATACATATTATTATTGCCGCATTTAATTAGATTGATCTTACTTACGTGTGTATGTACAGCAAAAGGCGTCCAAAACCCAACAGGAGCCTACAGAGATCGACATGTTCTATCGTCTGCATACGAATTCAGATGGTGTATTTATAGATGAGTAGTCTCTCCAGTTGTATGTAAGTATTCTTTTCAAAACACACTTTAATGAATCATAGATTAATAATCTAGCAACCCGACTAATATATTTACTATCTTGTGTTATTGTCACCACACAGGATCAGATGAGGGAGCTAGAGGCGACGGGTGAGCACACCACTGCCGAGATCAACAGGATGGTGCGAGGAGGCAAGTTTCGCGGCCACCATCCTGGCGTGGGTATGGTATTGCCGGGATACACCAGTACTCCCCCGTGCTTTCCGCCACCACCCCCTGAGACTCGTCGGGATCGGGATGTTGATTTCATGATGGGCTTGTTCAGAAACGACCCCAGGTATGGCGATCTTTTTGCCGCATATGAGAGTGGTGGTGCCAGCGGGAGTGGGAGTCGCCCGGGTGATGATGCTGGTGCCAGCGGGAGCGGGAGTCGCCCGGGTGATGATGCTGAGGATCGGGAAGGTGGCGATGACGCGAGCTAGTCGTGTCATATATGTGTTTGTTAGTATGGTACATAGTTTCTTTATGTTCATCTTGACTTGTTTCCCTATTATCCTAAATTAGAACGCTTGTTTCCCTAGTATCCTTAACTATCCCGACTTATTCCTAGTATCCATGTGATCATTAGAACGTTATATTATATTTTGGTGCAAGTTTGAACTTATTCCGCGTTTGTGTTGATTTGTATTTCAATTTTACTTTATATGTGTCTTTTGGTGAGCAAATACAGGTTTTGGTTACAGGTTTTGGTAGATTTTTTCCGGAAAAATTCCGGAAAAAATCTGGAAAACGCCTGCTGTGCAGGCAATTTAAAAAAAAAACCTGCAGACTCTTCCCCAGCGACATGTCGCTGGGGAAACATTGGTTATTCGTTGACAAGTCAAACGCAAATCGTTGACATGTCAAACGTATCAAGAGTTTCCCCAGCGACATGTCGCTGGGGAAACTTTGGAAAGCGTTGACAAGTCAACGGCAACGCGTTGACAAGTCAAATGAAAGGAAATTTTCCCCAGCGACTTGTCGCTGGGGAAAATTTGTAATTAGCTAAAATGGTTAAGTTTAAGCGACATGTCGCTGGGGAAAATTTTGCCACCGTGGCATCTGTTCTTCCAGGAAAAGTCTGTGGGGCCCACGTGTCGCTCGGGGAAGTCGCTGGGGATACTTTTAACAACTAGCGTACCCCAGCGAGTATACCCCAGCGACATGTCGCTGGGGATAGACTTCCCCAGCGACATGTCGCTGGGGAAACCCCAAAAATATCGCTGGGGTAGGGCGCGATTGTTGTAGTGTATGTTACTTCATATAATGACTCGAAACCCCAAAAATTATTAATTGGACTTTAAGTCGTACTAATGATCAGTTAAACACATAAAACAAAGTCGTTGATGATGAAGATTTACGTAGACTTGCAGATTAGAACATTAAAAAGGAATCAACCTTGAATTTGGTTCTTCGTCTTAAAATTGGTTATTGAAGGTTTAGTCTCTTCTAAGTTTTAGACGATGTTAATGATTTATGGGATACTTTTTTACACTTGTCCAATCGGTCTAACCGTGCACACCTTTTAAACCTAACATCTGACCAATGTAATTTTAAGGGATCAACAAAACAATGAAGATAAATCTATTTTCAGATTGATTGTGGAAGTTCAATTCTATACATGGTAGTGTTTATTCACATACAGGACGCATCAGTAATGTACCACATTTACCCATTGTTGTAAGTGTGTTCAAGTGCCTTATAAATGGCTCAACATCGTGCTACAATTAAGTAACTAAAGTGAATCTTTTAGGTCAAGGAACCAAACACCCCGCATGGCTAAAGCATACTTTCCATGTTAAAGTTGCTTGTTTTAGCATAATCAGATCCAAATCCTCCCGACGGTGGAGACAATAAGACTATATGTGTTGCGGGCAGTACAATGCATTAAATAAGAATTTGGAACATAATCTTGCATATGAGTAGTAAATAACAGAATATACCTTAAATTGTTGGCAAGAATGAAATAGTGGCCAGTGATGAATTTGATCTTGTCATCAACTCAATAAACGACAGCAATATGCTACGCATACTCATGCTTATTCATGTTGGTGCTTCTTGAGGTTAAGATACGATATGTCACAAATCAATAATAGGTAAAAAGCGCTTAAGCAATGGCAATTGTATATGCTTACATTAGGGTAAATCTAATCAATAATAGGTTCATACATTCGGGGTTGCCGAAAACCAACCCTCGAAAACCAACCCTCTTAGGGTTGGTTTTCCGCAACCCCTGAGTGCAGGTGTAACTGTTGATGGTTTCACGGGTGTTGTGCGGCATGCGATTTTCCCAATTTAAGCATATACAATTTCCTCAAACCATTTTTACTTATTATTGAATTGTGACGCTGTATATTAACCTCAGGAAGCACCAACGTGCTTGCAATTGATATTGATCTGATAGAGTATGCGCGTGAGCAAAGACGACGCATGGGAAGCCTATCAAACGGCGAAGAGCATAAGACACATTAGTATGTATAAGTACATTTAGCAATCAAAATCTATCTATCCATCTTACATTTAATTTGTGATATAAGTAGATGTTGTATTTTATGTCATGGAAATATGGAATGTTGGTAACTTCATATATATGATGCATCAGCTAATATACGTACTTGAGTCAGGTTTATGAATGGAAATGCTTTTTATGCATTAGATAATTCAGAACATAGTATCATTTTTCCATTGGATTAGATTGCATAAAACTGGGTAATTTGCTATAAGTTCAAACATAAGCTGCCCACCTTAAACATATATACAAGCTATCCTTTCTAACAACATACATAAACACTCTACAGGGTGCGGTATTACCCACTCTAGGTCAAGTCAATATGATGGTGTATTTAATTTGTGTGTGTTTAAAAACCAGCAAGCAACACATGTACAGTACAAATAGACCTGAATGGTCGTAGCAGTTGGAAGTTAGCAGCTTTACATAAATACTAGCAAGCAGGTTGGCAGTTGAAATACTTAAACGCAAAAGTAAGTGGTGTAATAAATATGATCGAGCGGGAAGCAATGTGGTTTCTGTAAAGGTGTTGTTAATTTTATAGATGGAACTTGGAAGATGGTTGTTTTATACATACATTTGAGAAGTAAAGGTGTTGTTAATTTTGGCAACAAGATAGTTGTCAATTTGGACAATTTTTACTTCATAAAATGGGGTGATCAACTGATAATATATGAATGTAGTCCAATACTATAGTGTGATATACAGTAACAAAGAAAAACTTAAAAACGAACTGAATATGAGATTAAGATTTGGGTGCATATTGTGCTCCATGGTTGAAGATTTTAAGATGGGCATGTCTTAAAAGAGTGTAGCTAGATCAGTAGATGTGTAGTTATGTTTGATTCTGATACGAAATGTTGAGTCGAACATGGACCGGCCGGCCTGAAAGATGTGACCATGTCTAATTAATCATCAAACTTTTTATGTTTGTTTTTGAATTTTTAGCCATTGATTTCAGTATTAGATCAAATCGATATTTAATTATGTTGTGAATTTGGTTTATGAGTTAGGCTTGTTATAGTACATGTGTTCTATAAAGAGGTTAACGTTTACCAAGCAAAATTAATCATCAAACTTTTACTAATATTAATCACTGCATGCTTTTTTCATTTGCTTTTGTTGGCATCATAACAATAACGGACAGCAACCTATCTCCAACGGTCATTTTTTACTTAATGCGTTCAATGGAAAAACGGGTGCGTCGAATACAACGACACAAAACTATAGTGTGAAATAAATTAGGAAACTTAAAAACGAACTAAAATTGGGATAAAGATTTGGATGAAAAAACTAAAGTTAGCTTGTCGATCGATATGAACAAGCTTGATATTACCAGTGACAACTTGTGTTCTATGGCTAAAGAATTCAAGTCTTGTCTTAACTCTTAAATAAGTGAACATGTGTAGTTATGTTGGGTCATATCTTTTTATTTTTACCGAGCTCATTTATGATATTAGTTTGTTGGTAGTTTTTTTGACCAAATTTAACATGTATATGTGTTCTCTTTATACACATCATTTGATGTATTTGGAAACAGAAGACATGTATCAAACTTGAGTGGGCTAAATATTCTAAATTATCAAATACGGAGTACATGATATAACATTTGCAGAAAATGACAAGTAATACTATGAATTGTTCCGAGAAACTGAGTGTTCGGAAACTCTTACACGATGGTTTTCAAGTATGTTAGCCGTTATGGTATTTTTGTTTGTTTGTGTTATGTTGGAATATTTGATTTGTAGTTTTAAAGTATTTGTAGCTTTAAATGATGGTCCATTGGTAGATATGCAGATCGGTCGAGGAAAAGATTAAGGATAGATCGATTATTATCGAAAAACTACTTAATAATTAAAGAAAATTCATATTTTACAAAATAATAGATAGAAAATATTTGGTGTTTTGTTTAATCTTATGATTTGATTACAATAGTACAAAATCAGCATGGTTTGATATGAGGTGCAATTTTACATGCATTGAAGACAAAAAAATTAACCTTTTCTCAAGATATAAACAACACAGGTTATATGGAAAGATGAGCTCGGTACCAACCTCGTCCTGAACTCTTTCCATTTAGTGCTTATGATTTTTTTCGATCTAAAAAATTATGTATCGATCTCGTACCAAACAGGTATCAGATATCGGTACCAGTACATGTATGAATACCGGTACCGGGAAATCGGAATTTTCCAGAGTTTTTTTTGTGAATTTCCTAATTTGGTACCGAATTAGTGGTCCCGGATTTTTCACTTTATTTTGTAGTCCCGGTATCGTACCGAACGAGATTCGGGTATCGGGAATCGGTACGTTTCCGGTTTGATTTCGAGATTCAGTTTGAATCTAATTGAAAATGACGGAACGATAGAGCCATTGCTCTCTTATCGTCTTTTTTCAGAGTTACACTGGGCATTTTATAAGTCTCGTATGTTCTTATAACAAAAAAGATAATTGCACTAGTATTTGTATTTGTACTTGCCAAATGATAGAAATGCGCTTGAGTTTTTTTGTCACAAATTTTGGAATCTACTATAATATAAAGTTCTTTAATGAAACGGATTATAAACAAAAAAGAGCATATCTTCATACAATTGTTCATCATGTTCTCCTACTCTAATAGTAGTATAAAGGTTTTTAATGAAACAAGAGTTAATTGCAAAAACAGTCGTTGTGGTCATCCAGGTTTAGATATGGTCCCTTTACATAGCAAGAGTAACTTACATGTGTCATACGAGTGTATATTCAAAATTGCATCTAAAGTCCTTAATAGTTTTCTAAATATGCATATTAATAAAAAAAATAGAAAAATAGAATTTATGAAAAAATTTAAATAAAACATAAAAGCTGAATTAGCTTGTTAAGTTATATTTAAACATGTCAAGTAAGATTCCACTAATATTTATTAATTTAAAATAGTAAGAGTAAATCACGAAAAATATAATTAATGAAAATTTTTAAATAAAACATAAAAGCCGTTTCTACTTAGAAAAAAAATAATTATTTACGGTATTAAAGAAAAACTTGAAAGTTAAAAACCATAAAAAGCTTCGCTTTAATTTAAATTGATTAAAACAGTTTTAAATAAAAAAAGTTTATAAAATCTTTTGTAATAAAAAATACTTGTTTATATTTTAAAAATTATTTTATAAAAACTTTGTTAATTTTAACAGAGAAGAAGTTATAAATTTTTCGTGTTTAAACTTTTTAAAAATATTTGTAATTTAAAAGTTTTTATTTTTTTTTTAAAATTTAAAAGTTTTTAAAA
Source organism: Glebionis coronaria (assembly GCA_025667525.1). Lineage (NCBI taxonomy): Eukaryota > Viridiplantae > Streptophyta > Magnoliopsida > Asterales > Asteraceae > Glebionis > Glebionis coronaria. Next base: position 57,728 of record JANFOE010000237.1, read on the forward strand.
AAGTTTAATATTTGAAAGTTTTAAAAATTTCCGTAATTTAAAAGTTTTCTAAAATTTATGTAATCTTAAAGTTTTTAAAAACAAGTTTATAAAATTTTTTGTATTTAAAAAGACGTCTATAAAGATTTTCATATTTAAAAAGAAGTTTATAAAAAAATTTGTAATTAAGAAATTTTTGGCAATTAAAGTTTTTATAAAATATCTCATAACTTACAATTATCTTTATATTTTTAAAAACAAATTTATTAAAATTTTCGTAAAAAAATATGTTTTAAAAACATCGTGATAAAGAAAGATTATAATAAGTTTTCATAAATTTAAATATTTTGTAAAAAAATGGTATTTTTTAGGAAGCAAAAAGGTTTATAAAAAGTTTCTTGTTTTTAAAAGGAAAGTTTATAAAAATACTTTTAGTTTGGAAAAAATATATTTGTCGTTGTAACTTTAAAGATTTTTTTATATTTTATAGAATTCGTTTATAAAAAAATTGATAGTTTTAATGGAGCATGGTAACGAAAGTTAAATCTAAAGACTATGAGTGTAATGTTTTGCAAAGTTAAGTCTAACTAATACAAGTAGCATACGCTTCATCAGCTTAAGCCTCACTTTGTGTGTAGAGTAAGGGGTGTTTGTCACTGCAGAGACTGTGTTGACAAAGTATTTGGGACTACATACTATATCAAATGGGTCAACTTAAAAGTCGACAAAAGTCAAATTTTAAGCATTTTGTCTCTCAAATAATTTTTTTATAAAGGTTTATAAAATTGGACAATAAGTTTTGGTCTTGTTGACTTGTTTGTATGATGATGCGACGATTTATTGAAGGATATTACAAGTAAACTAGCAGAGGAGCTCTTGTGAGAATCTTGCATTGGAGAAATGTTATATGAAGAAATCAAAGCGTCGACATCTTGGAACCAAAATCAGCAATCCTGACTTGATCAAGGATCATAGAGCACATACCGATGTTGGAGACCGGAGGTAGTTTTAAAATTTTGTTTAAAATAAGAAGCTAAGTGGTTTATTCTCTACTCGTAGAAAGTAATTTAGGTAATAGAAAGATATGCTTTGTGATATTTTCATGTACGTAAAAAAACTAAAATATCAAGAAAAGACAAAAGCATTCTTTATTGATGACTTGGCAAACTAACCCATTTTATGTGTTCAATATTGGATTGTAGATCTTAAAGAGTCGAAACTATCATCGATGATATATTAGGAAAATTTAGCCTACCAAACCATCAACCATGATATTGTAAATTAGATGGTAATAAAATTATCTAGCACTCTAGCATGATATATATCTAAAGAGGCGGGTCTATTTTGAATGCAGAAGTAAAAAATTTACAACTCTTATAAAAACACTTGATATCTTTAAAGAATTTTGGTGTGTATAAGTATCGTCTTTTGTCATAGTTGCACGAGTCTTTTTTGAACTTTCATATGTTCTTGTACCAAATAGGATAAAAAGGTGATTTCATATATCACCCTACTTTTAAAATCAATTTCATATATATATCTAAACATGCTTAAATGTTAAAATCATTGTAATTATAGATTCAATATGAAAGTAGAGTGACATATCAAATTAATCCAAAAGATAATTGCACTAGTATTTGTACTCACACTTGCGCAATTATAGAAATTACGCCCGAAATCTTTTTGTCGCAAATAGCATATATGTTTAGACAAAATAGTCCATCATGTTCACCATCTACTTCAATGTTTGTATGAAAAGGAGAAAGCTTTAGAAAAGAATCTTAGGTGATATTTGGTTTGTCGCGTGGAATGACAATGAGAGTTTGATACTAAATATGATAAAATTGAAACGGATTTTGTTTTAAAAACTGATTCCAGAAAACATCTACTACAGTAGTAAATAGAACAAAGATAAGTCCAACATATGCATAAATGAGCCCAATTATCTTCACAGATCTCGAAGAAAAAAGATGACAAGAAACAAATAAAAAGACTATTTAATGTTCACCTATCATTTCAAGAACAAGGAAGATGAATACAAGGAATATTAGTTTTTAAAAAACCATCTAATGAAAGTATTGTACATAAAAATATCACAAGCCTCAATGACGGATGAGTGAAATAAGCTGTGATTGCCTTGCATCTGTACCAAGATTATCGAAGCAGTTACAATGTTTACTTCAAGTGTTGTTGATCAAAACCCTCGCCTTTTGTTTTACGATACAAGAGCAAAACTCCTATTTTCTCGTTGTTGAAATAGGTGGTCTCGGAAATGTAAATTTAAAGGTATACTCTCCATATGTTAACCTTAAAGAGTGCACTATATGTTACCGACTTTAGTAGTAGTTGGAGTTTATGATATAATATATGTGTGTTAATTTGCAGACAATCATTAGTCAACTAGCAAAACAAATAGCACAACAGTGTGGTGATGTTTCTTCCAGGAATGTTGACTGCCAAAAAAAGTTTTATATTTAATTAAGAAACATTAATCCACTAATATACCCATTGATAAACCCAACCCAGTTATAAATAAAGAAAATGTCAAGCCCACACAGTTAACTCAGCCCCTTTATTTGTTTTCGATAATTAGTGTATAACACTGTAATTGATTATGTATCACTGACGCTTATGAGAAGAACCAATAACAAAAAAAAATCATGTCTGAGTTAAAGTGGTTGGCTAGATCACCTATTACTGTCAAAAGCTTTATTGTTATCTTGCTAATTTTTTAGTCTACATTTTTGCGATGCGGCCGGATGAGGATGAGGATAGTTTAAGCAAGGAGGAACTAAATGCTGCTGTAAGTTGTGACTTCGATGGCAACCATTGGATACAGTCTTGGTGGAATACTCTAACATGCACATGCACCCCAGTTTAGCAAAAGAGTCAACATCAGAACCACATAGAGGATTGGCATTTCAAAGTTCTAAGCATGAATTTCGAAATTTGATAGGTTTGGTGATCTTTTTGGGCCTGAGCTAACCATTTTTGACACAAGATTACCTGATGGTACGTTTTGCTGATGTTTTTCTATCTATATGTGGGATATTGATTCTCTATTTGATTTGTTTGACCAAAACAATTTTACTTTTCATAAAACTTGATGAACATGAGTATTTTAAAAGCATTAGCAAATATTGGAGTCAAAGATACCTTCTTATCTCAAACTATGATGATGGTATCAAAATGGATGAAGAGGGCTGGTTTTCAGCCACCCCCCAAGCAATTGCTGAGCATCATGCTCATAATTGTGGTGGTGGTGTCATTCTTGACGGGTTTACAGGGGTTGGCGGTAATGCAATTCGCTTTGCCAAATAGTAAGCTGATGAAAGTGGATGTGTATAGTGATTTATTTGATATACGTTATAGAGTAAATTAGAAAATTACCTTTAGAAAAAAGTAATAGTCTAATAATACCAATGACGAATTCAATTAAACACGTGAGTGAGTCGAGTTCGTTGTACACGAAGATCTTATGAATTTGAGACGTTTTGTTTTGATTTGGACAATTGATTTGAATTGGTTTTCGGATTTTAAACTACAATTTAAATCTACAAATTTTAAGCTATTTAAAATAAACCTAAAGTGCATGAATCGTAAACCCCGCCTATTTTAAAATCTACAATCAATTATCTACTTAAAAATTATTTAAAAAAATTAATCTAATTAATAATCTAAAACTTTTAAACTTTATTTAAAAATTCTAATTAAACTTTTTAAAACTAATTAAACTTTATTTAAAAAAAAAACTTTAAACTAATCTATTTAAAAACTATATTTATTTAAATCTAAAATTATTAAAATCTATTTAATTAAAAATTAAACTAATTGAACTTTTTAAATAGAAAAAAAAAACATTATTTTTTATTTTTTTTATTAATTTATTTATTTCAGCTAAAAATTTACTTTAACAAAATTAATCTAAAGTTTATTATAAAAAAAAATGTAATGAAAGATGATTTAAAATTACTAGATAAAAATAAATTGCTAAATCTAAACAGACTACATTAATTAACTTTCTGAGAGTTAAATCAAAAAGGCATTTAGCCCAAGTGGTTATCACTCTATGCCTGTGACCAGGAGGTCACAGGTTCGATCCCAGGAAGAGACATTATTTTTGGATTTTTCTCTTTTTGATAGCTGAAATACAAGATGTCTTAGGAAAGACTTTTTTGACAAGCTTATTAGCTTAAGCTGTGAGGGCAACAACTTTTGAGCTTATCAGATTAGTTAATCTGATAAGCAGTTACTTTAATAAAAATGCATAAATACCCAAACAACAATCATATAATAAACAAGATCCAACAGACAAAATCAATATATCAATTAAGCAGATAATTCAGCAAAACGATACCAAATAAAAACTGATATTAACAAAATCAACATTCAAACTTAAACTAGCAGATACAAACCTATGAAACCTACAACAAACTCATTAATTCAGATTCAAGTTAACCAGAAAAGATTATTATATCCTAATTCAGTATTAAGTACTCGACGAATTCGAACAATCAGATGATAATTATAACAGTAATATCAAACTTAACTAATTACTTCAAAAAAAGTAAATACCAGCTATTACAATTACATCAGCAAACAAATCTACACTTAATACCAGATTAACATTTGTATTCATACAAGCAACCTGGACAAATTCATCTTAACAGTAAGAAACCAAAATCCTGATAACTCAAATTATTAATCAGTAACAACCAGACTCTAAACTATATCAATCCTCAACCAAACATCTTTTACAATCATAAACATTCACATTTAAACCTTAATAAAAACAGTAACAAAAACTAACTAGCATCTTATATATCAAAATCATTTAAACAGTAAAGAAAAACTTTCATATAAGCAGATTTAATACACCTATAAAACGAAACTTAAAAAAAATGGAAAAGAGATGGAACCTTTTGGGATAACTGTTGTGCCAAAGGTTGTGCTGAACAACCTTATGATCCGAAACTCGAACCACCATTCACCATTACTTTGAACACCATTTATCACCTAACCATCATATCAATACTCGAACCAGTTTCGAATCGGAACAGATTCTTTATTTTAACACTTATCCAGTGGGGATAAGCTAGATCCAATATTCACTTTTCAACATTAATTATAAACTATTACTTAGTTTATAATCAACATCTCAACAATTATACTTGTGAAACAGAAATAATGTTTAATTTAAATAACAATTTAAAGCAGTAACCGAGATAAAAATAGACACGAATGGAAATTAAAATCAACGAACTTTCATTAATTTCAGTAAAATTACAAAGCTTTATAACGGAAATACACAATTAAATCCTACAACTATTTCTACAGCATAATTTTAAAGTAAAGAAAAGGATCATTTTTACAAGATAATTGGGGGTTTTTATAGCCTCCCCAATGGCTTGTTGGTAAGCGAATATCCGAATATATGAAGAATATTCCTTTTGATTTCTTGGCCATTGATCTTCAATTTTCTTCTCTCTCTTTAATCTGATGGTTGAGATGGTTCACAATAGCACACGGATTCCCAACGTGGCATCCGTGTGCTAGTTGTGCTTTTTTGGGCTCTTTGATTGGTTGAATTTGAGGAGTGATGTGTATCTTCCACTGAAACAAAGCCACGTAGCATCTTCACCATTCCTTCTCTTCCTTAAAAATTGGGGTTTTTTTATTCCCCTACACGTGATTAACACGTGGGATCAAAACCCCCATGTTAATTAACTTTTTACTTGGTTAGGGTTTATGTGAATAGTAAAAAAAGTTGCAGGTTTTTAGTGATGAAGAAGAAAAGTAAGAGAAAAAAATGATACATTGTTTGTATCGAATGTTTTATTTAATGAAAGTGGGTGAGAGATATGGGTGAGAGAAACGGTTTTGTTTATTTATTGTGGTGGAGTGACGTGTGATATCAAACATGTGAGTGAGATTGAAAAACGAGTGGGTATATTTGAGTGGGTGAAAACGATAAAAACAAAGCAAGTGAAAAATACGTGTGTGTATTAATATAAAGGGAGGCGATGCATTTGACTGATAGAAACCCTAAGCCCAACATTTGTTTCATTTCCATTTCAATCACAAACTCAATGGGCTTAAAGCCCAAGACTCAATCCGTCCGTGTATACATTTCCCATTTTGGGCCATTTTCAATTTTCAAGCACACAAAATAATATCTTGAATTATAAATGGGCTTTTAAGCCCATTTACCCAATGGTGGGACCCACATGGCCATAAACTTGCATAATTATTAAATCCACTCATGTCGAGCTCGATTTTGGCTTCTTCAATCTTTTTCTTCTTTCTCGTGTCGATTATTGCCGGTTTTCACGAACTTGGTACCTACACACATGAAAACAAGAAACAAGCATATCCAAGGCATATATGATACATTATGTACAATATTTCATTGTTTTAAGCTACAAATGATATGAGTAATTACACTCATATCAAATTCCCCCATGCTAAGCAATTGCCGTGTCCTCACGCAATGATAAAATAAAACTATATCTACACCATTATTCAACTTTTGACTATTTATTTTGCAAAGATATAAAATAACTTTAATGATCATAAAACTCAAATAGATTCATCGTCCTCGACTTTTCACTTTTCCATGCCAAGTGCAAAAACAAGATCATTGTTATTATAAGTTGGTAAACTAACACGAACTCATGTGGGCCAATTACTCACTTAGACTCCCTTATTCCTAAGTGTATCTCTTATATTTTATTGTTGTCTTGAATGATCACGAGGATGCATTGTTGACTTATTTCGATAATTTATTAGGCCGAAAATAAAGTGAATGATTTAATCAATAGTTAGCTAAAGGACAAAATCTTTTAAAATTGCTTCTCGGGACTTCATAAAGTTCATATCTTGGCATAACTTGTTTCGCGATTTGAGACCTTTCTCGGATCGATATTTGGCAATGACTTTATACTTCCAACCTTGAGAGACGTTCACGAAATAATGGTCTTCTCTTCATATAGGAATTTCTTCACTTGAATTTTTGAGAGATTCATACTTGGACCACGACTTCTTCATTTTTCTCCAATCTTTACTTGGGATTTTGATATACAACGATCCGCCTCCTTTTTGGACTTGGCTTCATTTATCCTCATACCTTATTTTGGTCTTTTTGGATAGACTTCTCCATGACTTTTTGGGAGTAATTGCTTTTCGTCGTGTGTCTCGATCCTTCATATTGATTTTTGATAAATGATTCTTCACATCACTTGAGATCTTTAGCAATAAAATATAGCCCTCATGTCTTGTTAGGACCTTTTTGGACTCGCCAATCTTCGCATCCCGCTTCAATAAGTTATGCCTTGGCTATGAACTCTAATCCGTACCGAGCAACTTTTAAACGATCTTGGGCTAGAAGCTAAGTAACTTTTCAAATCGTTCAACATTATTTATTGCAATTAAATTTATTAACAAGCGATGGGAGAATAGGCTCATAATTAACTCACATAAATTCCCGAAAGAATACCAAACTTATAATTGGCTCTATCATCTCTTGTTCTCCATATTGTAAAATTCCAAGAATGAAATCAATGGATACTTAGCCTATTAAATCAAAGTTTTGGGTTTTCAAGTCATCTATAGGATCTTGCATCTTCTTATACTTTTGCAAGTTTTAGAATTTGACTTTTTTAAAGTTCCCTTGATAGACGACTTTCTAGGATCAATTATAGGAGCTTGCGAAAAGTTCTTGTCCTTAACTCGTATGAATTAAGACCTTCGCATTTTAAAGCTCCCTATATAATAGCCTAGCAAAACTTAATTCAAATACGTTAAGGAAAAGCTAAGGTTAAAAACCGAGTCGAGTCAAAAACTATTCTTATTGAAAGTCTACATTTGTGTCAAAAACACTTATTTCCTTTATTAAAACATAAAAAATAACACAAAAAATTTAAAATTTTATGAAAAATGAGAAAAACCACGTTTGGACACGACAAAAGCAATTACAAGCTATTATATCGATTGACTCCCCCATGCTAAAACCAAACATTGTCCTCAATGTTTCTTAGCTCAAGAGTAACACCCCCTTGCTAAGACACGAAGAGTCTAATGCAAATTCCTAGCATGGAAAGAGCACGCAAATCTATAAGCCGTTTATTAATTATGCCTCAAGATAAAACGTTAGTCGATAAAAATCAAGGGATAGAAAGTGTGCCCCTTTTTGGCATTCAAAGAATGGAAGATCAAGTGGACCGGAAAAAACCGAACACGAGAGTCTTCAAATATTAGGGTCATACCTAAGATCACAACACAACAAATCACGAGCACGAGCTTGAAAGATCAAGCCTTATTAGTGTTAGAAAATAGAAAGAAGATATATTGTACTCATTTTTGTTCACCGAGTCATGAGCTCGACTCGATCCCCGCATTCATTGGTCCTTAGGGAAAGTGGTGAAATCCGGCATATTAGGATGAAATCCAACATAAAGCACGATGCCGGGGTCAAAGATCTCATCCTCGTTGTCGGATGACAAACGAAAGGATAAAACTCCAACACAAATCTCTAACAAGAGATAGTAGTCACAACTAATGGTATGGATATAGCATGCTCCCCGAGATAAACTCGCACCAATATGATAGAAAAATCTTTCTTTTATTGCATCGGTGAAAGGCCGAGATTTCCCTAAATCAACGATTCCGGGATCGAATACCTCGTCCTCGGTGGAGAAAGGAATAGACAACAAGGTGTCGTCCCCCCATGCTAATTCTAAGTCATATGAAGCACATGGTAATGGTGGAACAAAAGTCTCAACCAAAGTGTTTTCAACTTGCATGACTTTGTTGACCTTTTCACTCTTTGGAATGTGAATAAAGGGGTCATGGTACTCAAAACGAGTCGCATGAAAAACCCGCACATTAAGATCAAAGCGAGTGGGAAGGATAATAGGAGCAAAAGTAATTTCTCCATCCGGGTCAACATTGTCATCATCATAAATCGGGTGATCAAACCAAGAGTCTTCATCACCGTCATTAGACTCTTCCTCAAATTCCGAAGGAATGTCTATATAAAGAAACTCATCAACCTCCTTCATAAGAAGATCATCATCACAAAGGTTGTGAGATGTAGGAGGTGTGATGCTCTCAAAATCCTCTTGAAACAACGGATTATTGTTCAATGAAACTTCAAAGAGAGGATTTGAGTAAGTCACGAAAGTGTCGTCATCCTTGTCATCACAAGAAATATCCGACAAAGTATCGAGTGTGTCACACTCGGATACAAGATCATCATTCTCATTTGAAGGCAATTCATCGGCGAATTCCTCGAAAATGGTAGGTAAAACACAAGAATCACGTTCGATCTCGAGATCGGAAACGTCTTCACTTCCCCGTGGAAGTGGATCAATGATAGCAAAAAGTTCATCGATGAACTTATCACATGAATAGTCACTAACCTCACTCGGTGAGAGGCTAGGAATCAAAGGCTCTTCAAATGAAGATTGTGCCTTAGGAACATCAACATGATCCTTAGAAAAGAGTGAAAATGAGTCCATTTTCAAAGATTGTTCAATTAAAGCAATGTCACTCTCGGGATCAAAATTCTCACTAACAAACTCACTAGCATCAAATGGCTCACTCAAGTAATCATCTATTTGTTTTTCAATCTTAGCACTATCATCCTCGTGTGGATTGAGTGTTGATGAGGAAAGGTTACAATATGTTTCAACAAAGCAAGACTCTTCATTTGATTTTAACTTTCCTTTATCACAATTAGAAGTTTCCAAAATTGGAAAAACACCTTTATCGAAAAGAGCTTTTTTATCATTTTCAATTGTTTCAACACGTTTAACACTTTCAACTTTCTTAGGAGCAAATCTTAGAATCTTTTCCGGTTTAAAAACAATGCTCTTATCTCCATAAAACAATTTAATTTCCTCTTTCCTCATATCAACTTGAATTTGAGCCGTGCACAAAAATGGTCTTCCTAAAATAATAGGCACACGAGGATTGGTCTCATAATCTACTATAGCAAAATCGGCTAAGTACAAGAAATTTCCCACTTTCATAATGACATTTTCCGCTATACCAACCGGTCGAGTGGTGGTTCCATTAGCAAGCTCAATGATCATACGAGTGGTACTAAGAGGCACATAATCAATTGTCTTCCAAAGGGCTAGGGGCATGATGTTAATGCTAGCTCCTAGATCGGCTAGGCCTTTGCAAACCCCAAGCTCATTGAAAACACAAGGTATCAAGAATTGACCCAGATCTTTATACTTCTCGGGAAAGAAATCAAAGAAAACCGAGGTACTAATCACATTCAAAGTAGCCTTAGTGACTTCTAGGAAAGTTTCCTTAGGTGGAGGCTTAAACTCAATTACTTCAACTTCATCTAAATTCTCACAATCATCATAAACGGTTATGGCCTTAAGCTCTCCCTTCGGGTTTGGAATGGTATTACTAGGTAAGCAACCCGAAAAAGATGGCGGTTTAGACATGAATCTCTCAAACATCGAAAGCAATTTATTTTGACCTTGTTCCAAATTTTGTTGCATACGATTTTGGGTTTGCTCTAGCCTTTGTTGATTAAGCTCAATCTTATTGTTTTGCCCTTTAATCGTATTTTGAAAATCGAGTCTCAAAGTATTAATTTGCCCTTGGATGTTATTTTGAAAAGCTTTCAAATTTGCCTCATTTGACTTAATGTAGCTTGACAAATCATTTTGATTATTCCCTTGAAAACCTTGATTGTTTTGATTAGCATTAAAACCATTTCCTTGATTATAATTCCCTTGGTTACCACGGTTAAAATTATTCCCATTGTTTCCATTGTTGTACCTATTTTGAACCGGTGGAAAACCCGGTGGAGCAACATGATTTTGACGAGGAACTTGACCGTTGGAGCCATAAGTTCCCGTCGAGGAAAAGGCACTAGCTTGATCAAACCCCGTGTTTAAACAAGCATAATTAGGATGTGCTCCACCACATGATACACAAACATTCTCAACCATATTAATCGATCCATGAGGATTCCTCCTAATCTCATTCAAAAGCGTGTCAATCTTAGAGTCCAATCTAGCAATCTCGTTATTAGATGAATTAACATTGGAAACAACCGGTGTGTTTCGTGAATATTGTGCTCTATACTTATCCTCAATTATTCTCCACGCGTCTCTCAGAGTTTTTCTTAAAAGATTACCACCCGCGGCGGCATTTAAAGAATCTTGTTCAATCATATTAAGCCCATTATAGAAAGTATTAATTTGATGTAATTCCGAGAAACCGTGGTGTGGACATTGTCTTAACAAATCTTTAAATCTTTCCCAAGCCACCCCAAACGATTCATGCACTTTTTGTTCAAATCTAGTGATCTCGTTCTTAAAGTGTGTTGTTTTGGACGGTGGAAAGAAATAATTCATAAACTTTGACACTAAATCATCCCAAGTTAAAATCGAACCCGGTGGTTCTTTCTCATACCAAAGCTTAGCATTACCCTCGAGCGAGTACGGAAAAAGCATGAGCTTAATCACGTCATTCGGCACATCTCTAAACTTGAGAGTCGAGGTAATTCGATTAAAATTCCGTATGTGAGAATGCGGGCTATCGGTCTCATTGCCACGAAATTGGTCGGCACGAATGAGCGATAAAAGTCCCGTCTTAATCTCAAAATGATCCGCCAAAATAGCCGGCACAACGATTGCTTCCCCATACCCTTCGGTGGGTGCACGGAGCAATTCCTCCATTGTTCGGTTATCGGCCATCTCTACAACAATAGGTGGAATCTCGGGTTCCACTATTCGTTGTTGACGATTTCTATTTCTACGAGGAATATTTTCAAGCCTATTAAAATCAATCACAAGACGAGAAGAACATAATTGCATACACTACAAAGACGAGAATTTAGAGGATTGAAGAAAAGAAATTAGACAAGAAGAAGATTATTTTTGGTATTTTATTTGGTATTGCTCAATCAATAATGATCGATAAAAAACAAGGAATAAGGATAATTACTATGGAAGTAAATCACCCTCGGTCGACTTTGAAACGATAGGTGAAAACCTAAACGTCTCGAGGTTCAATAAGTAAACAACAAAAAATAAGATTTATTACTACTTGAGTCGGCAAACCAATAATAGGTTGTCCCTCTCAATATACACACAAGCAAGCGGGGAAACGGGGTGGCACTAAGCACTTAAAAACCTTTTTCCTTAGACGGCCTTTTATAGCACGTCGCCTTATACCCACCTTATAGTTTGTATAAATCGAGTTCAAACTTCTTATTAGTATTTATCTATTTTGCCTTTATTTTTGTTTTGGATTCGACTACAATAGCTAGGTGATGAAATCCTAACTAAGGCCTTATTTGAAAAGTATTTAAAATTATTGTTCTACGTAATACAATATATTATTCACAAAAAACGAGAAAACCGATATATACTATATAAAAGAAAAATAACAAACTTTCCGAGGACGGAAAGGGTCTTCAAATCCACGATCAACAAATCTCCACAAAGACGAATCGTACACAAGATCCCCGGCAGCGGCGCCAAAATTTTTGATGAAAGTGGATGTGTATAGTGATTTATTTGATATACGTTATAGGGTAAATTAGAAAATTACCTTTAGGAAAAAGTAATAGTCTAAATACCAATGACGAATTCAATTAACACGTGAGTGAGTCGAGTTCGTTGTACACGAAGATCTTATGAATTTGAGACGTTTTGTTTTGATTTGGACAATTGATTTGAATTGGTTTTCGGATTTTAAACTACAATTTAAATCTACAAATTTTAAGCTATTTAAAATAAACCTAAAGTGCATGAATCGTAAACCCCGCCTATTTTAAAATCTACAATCAGTTATCTACTTAAAAATTATTTAAAAAAATTAATCTAATTAATAATCTAAAACTTTTAAACTTTATTTAAAAATTCTAATTAAACTTTTTAAAACTAATTAAACTTTGTTTAAAAAAAACTTTAAACTAATCTATTTAAAAACTATATTTATTTAAATCTAAAATTATTAAAATCTATTTAATTAAAAATTAAACTAATTAAACTTTTTAAATAGAAAAGAAAACATTTTTTTTAATTATTTTTTTTTATTAATTTATTTATTTCAGCTAAAAATTTACTTTAACAAAATTAATCTAAAGTTTATTATTAAAAAAAAACGTAATGAAAGATGATTTAAAATTACTAGATAAAAATAAATTGCTAAATCTAAACAGACTACATTAATTAACTTTCTGAGAGTTAAATCAAAAAGGCATTTAGCCCAAGTGGTTATCACTCTATGCCTATGACCAGGAGGTCACAGGTTCGATCCCAGGAAGAGACATTATTTTTGGATTTTTCTCTTTTTGATAGCTGAAATACAAGATGTCTTAGGAAAGACTTTTTTGACAAGCTTATTAGCTTAAGCTGTGAGGGCAACAGCTTTTGAGCTTATCAGATTAGTTAATCTGATAAGCAGTTACTTTAATAATAATGCAGAAATACCCAAACAACAATCATATAATAAACAAGATCCAGCAGACAAAATCAATATATCAATTAAGCAGATAATTCAGCAAAACGATACCAAATAAAAACTGATATTAACAAAATCAACATTCAAACTTAAACTAGCAGATACAAACCTATGAAACCTACAGCAAACTCATTAATTCAGATTCAAGTTAATCAGAAAAGATTATTATATCCTAATTCAGTATTAAGTACTCGACGAATTCGAATAATCAGATGATAATTATAACAGTAATATCAAACTTAACTAATTACTTCGAAAAAAGTAAATAACAGCTATTACAATTACATCAGCAAACAAATCTACACTTAGTACCAGATTAACATTTGTATTCATACAAGCAACCTGGACAAATTCATCTTAACAATAAGAAACCAAAATCCTGATAACTCAAATTATTAATCAGTAACAACCAGACTCCAAACTATATCAATCCTCAACCAAACATCTTTTACAATCATAAACATTCACATTTAAACCTTAATAAAAACAGTAACAAAAACTAACTAGCATCTTATATATCAAAATCATTTAAACAGTAAAGAAAAACTTTCATATAAGCAGATTTAATACACCTATAAAACGAAACTTAAAAAAATGGAACCTTTTGGGATAACCGTTGTGCCGAAGGTTGTGCTGAACAACCTTATGATCTGAAACTCGAACCACCATTCACCATTACTTTGAACACCATTTAAGTGTTCTTCTAATTATAGTAGTGAATATCCTCCTCTTTTGGGGTAAACCTATTCCTAGACAAAATATGATTCTGTCTAACCCTATGTCGGCCGCACCGGGCCGTGGGCCGCACACATGTGTGCAGTCACTGTTCATCCAAACCCATAAGCCTGAATGACATTATCCCACCCATCTATGATTGGCCGGATACGGGTAGCACCCGTGGGCCGGGTTCATGACCCGGCTGGGGACTATACGTCATCAAAATGTATAAAAAAGCATCATAATTTAACAAAGAAAACATATACGTCGAAGTTCAAAGTATATAACATACATGATTGAAATTCAAAGTATCGAGACTAAGACCATTATCGTTGATCAAAGTAAACATGAAGTTCAATAATGAAAAAAAAAGTTCTGAGATGCATATAAACGACTAAAATGATCAGCTCAAGCAGCATCAATATCAACCGCATTAACATGATGGTCAATAACAACCCCACTCTCATGAACTTGGTAGTGATTGATTTTTGTGTTTCTGCAAAGTGGCCATTGCTCGAACATTAAGTTTCTTATTATCAAAATGGCTATCAAGAAAATTGTTCAAAAGTACTATCAAATTTGTGGTTTTATTTTTCGTATGAATCGATGTATGCAACAATACTATAAATTCATTCTCATTTGTTACCCAATTTTATAGTATGCTCTTGTTTTGACTCATTTTGACATTATGGGTTATGTTATGACCCATTTTATCAAAACTCTTTGACCAAATAAAGTGTCATTTACAATAAGTGGTTGTTTAACCTCATAAGTTACTCGGTACACTAATGTCTTTGCATATATTAGCCTGCAACAAAGGATGTTGGTTCTGCCACAAATGATGATTGGTAATAAAGATTCAGAGGGTGCTCGATAGTAAAGATTCGGTTATGCTGTTTAGTAATAAAGTGATGTTTGTCAATTATTCTATAAACTTTAAGTTCTGCAACAAAATGGGTTTTTTTTGGTTTCATGCCATAACCATTAAGTTTGCTGTAAAAATGAACTTTGAACGTGACAGGTTGAACATATCTAACATCATTTTTTACTGGTTTGATTCGCTATATACATTAACCATTTAACCCATTACTAATAAAGCACAACCGAAATTGACCAATTTCCATATAACTGTATCTAAAACATGATCATATTCAGTATTCATGAGAGATATAAAGACGGGTTTGAAAATGTAGCTACACATTCTTTCAGGTATGATAATTTTTCCACTTATCGGCTGCAATTAATAAGATGTTTGGAAACATCCTATGGTTCTATTGCATCATTTGTCTGAACGTGACTTGTTAGTCCAAAGATCTTAAAGCAAATAATCGAAAGTAACATGATTGCACATAAAATTTCCCTATGGGAAACCCAAAAATCGACTCACATTATTACTTAAATACTTAATTTATATTGCAATAGTTTAAAAGCTAATAAAACAACAATTTCCTATGAGTATGAAAGGCGGTTGGGAAAAACTAATATTTTCAGACCCGGGTTGATCTGGCCGAGTCAACCGGTTGACCTGGTTCCGGCCGATAAAACGGGTCATATTGACCCGGGTTTTACATTTTGAAACCCGGCTTGACCCGCCGAGTTTGAGGTGACCCGGGTCAACCCGGTCCTCGAGACCCGACCGGGTTTTGATTTTTTTGGTTTTTTTTTAAATTTGTAAAATTCACGTATTTACGACGAAATTTTATTTTTACATATTATATTAGTTGGTAAACAACTTATATCTTCAATATACGCAACTTTTTATGATTTATATATATATAATTGTTAAATTATTAAAAACATTAAAAAAATATTTTTTTTTTTTTAAAAACCGGGTTAACCCGGGTCGACCCGGACCCGATGACTCGACTGGGTCGATTTAAAACCCGGGTTTTAAAACATTAGGAAAAATAACATCAATATCACGTCAGATGATGAAAATAAACCCACAAATGACATTAATTGAATTCAAAAGCATAAATCCTGTTTTGAACACATAAATCTTGCATTCAAAAGATGATAAGTATGATAAGTATGAAAGGCGGTTGTACTTTCCCATTTTATCCCATATGCTTTTTTTTAACACATAAATCTTGCATTTAAAAGATGATAACTATGAAAATAATTTATATTTTTATACGGTTGAGATTTAACATTGGGTTCCAAGGGTTTAAAAGGAGTGACAGTCATGATTTTTTTTTCTGTACTGTCAACAATAGAAAAAGAAATAATAATAGTAATAGAATATATATTGATTTACGATAAGATAAGTTCCCTTCTCAGCTTTACAATTTCTAATTTCTTTCCTTTTAAGCTTTACAAACCTTTTTTTTAACAAACTTTAGAAACTTAGAGTAAAGTAAATAATCATCTCTCTACTTATATCGATCATCACAACAAGCTGCTTCTCACATCAGGTCAGCCTCCCTAGCATCAAGTCGCTGCTCAAAGTTAACCGCTTGCCTCCAACATGACAGTAGTGTTTTTTTCATTTCAACCCAGTCGTCAGCTAACTTTGATTTCTAGGAAAACAGGGCGTGTTGCCTTTTGATATATTCTTTCTTAAAGGCAAAGTGAATAGCGTTACCGCCAACCCCTGTGAAACCATCCAGGACAACTCCACCACCGCATCTATCAGCATGATGCACGGCAATCAACTCGGGGTTGCTGAAAACCACCCCACTTGGTCCATTTTGATGCCGACATCATACCTCGAGAAAAGCAGATGTCTTTGTCTCCGAAATTTGCTAATTTTTTCAAAGCAATCTTTATTCAAAGGATGCTCATCAAGTTCTGTTGAAAGTAAAACTGATTTAATCAAACAAATAAATAATGAAAACGACGTAATACATGCTAGTAGAATAGCATACATGCTAATTTTGCTTAAAAATATATTGGCTTACAAATAATTGAACAAATACAGTAATAGATTAATTTGTGAAATCATAAATTGTACTTTAGTACTAGTAGAAACAACCACCCAAAAGAAATGACTAACCAGTTTGATATTTATGAAAGTAAGCTAAATCAAGGACGACAACACCGTTGTCAAGACAAAAAGAGGCGCATGTTGATGGGATATTGTTACTGTCGTAGTCACGCGTAATATACAACATAACCTACGAAGAGTATTACTGTAGTTAGCTAACTTTGTGAGATAAAGAACTACTGTAGTAGTGGTTGAGTGGTATGTTGGATGTAAAGTGTGAATGAGATTTATGTGAGACCTGTTCTCATATATATATGTAAGAAGAAAAACTAATGGCGGGAAATGAATCTAGGATTGGCGGGAAGTTAACTTTGGTAGGACAAATGGATAGAGTTGGTCGGGTCGGGTCTGGTCAAACGGATAGAGTTGTTCGGGTCGGGTCAGGTCAAACAGATCGAGTTTAGTTTTGGTCGAAGATAAAAATAATATACCAAAACTTAACTCTTTTTCAACTCGCGTTAGTCGGATTCGGGTTAAATAGGTCGAGTCCAAGTTAAATCGGTTTAATTTGGGTTCGAGTTACTCGAATATGATTACACTAAAAAAAGCTTTTTGTTTTACTCTTTCTAAATAGAAATTATTTAAAATTAATATTAAAAATAAAAAAATAAAAAATAATTATTCGAGTTAAGCGTAACCCAAGTTAGACAATATTCTCGTACACGATACTTGACTCGATTTTAAATTCATGTTAATCGGATTGACTCGAATTAGAATTTGAACCAAATTAACCTGAAATATACTTAGGCCGGGTTCGAATCGGACCAGGATTATTAACACCCCTAGATGTAGCCGTATAGATGCAACATAAAAGAGGTATTCGGTGGGTGGGTAAAGAAAATTTAATACCTAATCTAACTTAATATTATGGCGCCAAATTCATGGAATTTGGCGGGTAAATGTTGGTGTGAAGTTGGCGGTAAAAGTTGGTGTGAAAGTTGGTGTAAAGTTGGTGTGAAGTTAACTTTGGTGAAGTTAACTTTGGTGCTAGTAACTCTTTGTACTTTGGTTGAATAAGTCAGATAACTTGTTGTACTATATGGTAATAGTTGTTGGTCATTTATGCTAAAACTTTGAAATAATGGTAAAAATTAATGCTAAAACACAGTGCTTTCAGAGTCGGTCGGGGCAACTGGTCGGCCGAAAAACTGGTCACATTTGTGAGATAAAGAACTAGTAGTGGTTGAATAAGTGGGTATGTTGGATGGAAAATATTCTCATATATATACTGTGTAAGAAGAAGAAAAACTAAATGCGAGAAATGAATCTACGATTTGACGCCAATAAAATAGGCGGTAAAAGTAAATAGGCGGAAAAAACTTTGGTAGGACAAGAAAATAAAAGTCATAAAACCTTGCTTGGTTTGTGGGAAGGTAAAGAAAATTTAATACCTAGTCAAACTCATACTATATTTCTCATTTATATTTTGTGACTTTGGTTCTAATTTCTTTTCCGAGTTTTAGTTCTTATTTTTTTGTTATCATTTTATTTCTAACAGTTTAAAAGAATACTTTGTTATAAAGTTTTTTAATCGACCCCGAATACAAACACTTTTATTTTAGCATGAGACAAAGTTTATTGTCAATTACTTTTTACTATAAACTAGGAACTAAACTTTATTATTCATTTGCTTTTAGTTCAACGGTATAGATCAATCAAATATTTAAAAAAAAAATCAAAAGATTAAAATTGCCAAGATATAGGAACGTTATAAAAAAACGGAAGAAATAAAGTTGTAAATATAACAAATCTTGATTATCGTTAATGAAAAAATATCACTATTGATAAAATTAATGAAATACTATTATATTTTTATTACTAGTGATAAAGATATTTCGTCATATTTACAATTGAAGTTCTTTTACCTCTTTTTTATAATTTTTGAATATTTTCGCAATTTTATCATTTCCGTATTTCTTTTTCATGATCCGGTCAATAGTCAAGATTAATACCTTGTAATGTACTAATATAAGTACTCAAAATATCTCATATTTTAGCTATTACTAAAATACATTGTAACTGTTAATTTTATTCACTTGACTTTAACTATTTTAATATATTTGACACTTTTTTCCCTAAAGAATATATGTGTTACATTATGTCGTATTTTGACCGATTTAACGCGTCACGATTCGATTTGATTAACTCAGACATTTGTAACCGTCGTAGTCACCGGTAGTATAGAACATACCTGCTAGAGTTTTAGTTAGCTAATTTTGTGAGATAAGAATTACATAGTAGTGGTTGAATGAGTGGGTATGTTGGATTTGAGAAATACTAAATTTACAAAATGTTTAGGCTACCCGCAACGGTGGTACACCGACTCGGTCGCGATCGACTTTACAGTCGGTCGCCCCTTTGCGGCGACCGAATCGTCGTACTCGGTCGTCCCAAATCGACTCCCCACGCGACCTTATATGTTACCGTTGGGAATTTTTGTAGCCATTGGAAAACAAAAAAAAAAAAAACCTTTTTTTCTAAATTTAAACTATTACCTATATAAACATAACCATTTCTTCTACTTTTTTCACACATTCACATTCAAATTTCTATACATACCTATCCAACATGTCTAGCAAGAGAACCCTCAAAACCAAAACCCCAAGACCCCGAGTTCGTCAAGAAACCGTTCCACATGTGACACCGAATTCGGCTTTTCGATTATTTAGCGTGTCACCAGACTTCCAGTTTAGACCCGCCGGGTTTGAATATCATCCACCACAACCATCTCACCCACACTATTCAGACCGTCCGTTCTATCCCCCATAACATGATAACCAGTTTTCAAGTTGATGTTGATTTTGATGAAATGATATATAATCAAGACTACTTTGCCAACCAGTTTTGACCAATGACGGATCAGTGAAGTAAACCGTGGTTGAAGGACTAATGATGGATCAATATAGTAAGCCGTGATAGCCTTCAAGTGATCATTAGCAGTGATAACCTTAAACTTATCAGTTAAGGTGTCCCTAGCTTTCAACCTGAAACCAAATACAGTGGTGCCATGGTTGCAACAGTGGGAGTGAATGATGGTTACAGTTAAACAGGACAAATTGGTCTCCAACTAGAGAGTCTTTACACAAAACCAGATAAAAAAGAAACAGCAATCGTTTATTTGAGGGCCTAAACTTGTTAGCAGACGAAAAGAAACATCGCCTTAAACCCGAGGAGCCAGCTTAGTGAAGTATGCAGTGACGGCCTTCACCTTGGAATTGACAATGTTGTTTTCAACATTGCCAGAAGTCTGTCTTATCATCCACTCGATATACAGTGGCATTATGCTTGGCAGCCTTGATCTTCTCATGATCAAGATCGATAGCAATTACGCGGGTGCTTGTGGAGCTGGTTAGGATACACATGTTAGAATTCATAAATACATGTGTAAAGTATTTGAGCAACAAAAACTGTATATGCTTACTCTGAAGCAAACCGAATGGCATTGCCGCCAACCCCTGTAACAAGAAAACCCTCGGCACACCGAGAAGCATGGTGCTCGACAATGCGCTCCGGGTGGCTGAATACCATCCTTCTTCGTCCATTGTGATACCTTCATCATAGTTCGAGAACAAAAGGTATGTTTGATCCCATAACTTCGCAGCAACGGATGCGGAACTGGTGTGGAAAGTAAAATTGTCCGTACTTTAGCAACACAAAATCTTAATACTATAGCAAGATCACACATGTCCATGGAAAACATAAGCAACATACCTAAATTGGCGAACAGATGGGCCAAGAGAAGTAGCACCCCATAATCACATTTTTGTGCATATCACAAAATTGTATACTGAAAAATATTAGCAAAACAAGGCCAATAGGTGATGTAGCCAACAACTAATCTTTAATGCGTTCCGTCACAAAATACTGGAATCTTTAATTAGATCCGTCGCAAAATATAATGACCCCATGTATTTTCAAGTAATGGTAGAGATTATAATAAAAGCAATGTGTTCAAAACTCATGTAAAATTTTTTAAACAGTATTTTGAAAAACTAGTAGAAACAAGCACCATTCAAAGCCAAAAAGAAATGACTAACCAGTTGGATTTTTATGAAAGTAAGCTAAATAAAGGACGACAACACCGTTGTCGATCAAGACAAAAAGAGGCGCATGTTGATGGGATATTATTACTGTCGTAGTCACGCGTAGTATACAACATAACCTACTAGAGTTTTAGTTAGCTAACTTAATTTGTGAGATATAGGAACTAGTAGTAGTTGAGTATGAGTGGTATGTTGGATGGAAAGTGTGAATGAAATTCATGGTCTCCTTTGCACTACACATGTAAAGCATAATCCAAATCTTGTTTGTATGAAAAAGGAAAAACCTTTAGAAAAGAATCTTAGAGTATGTGATGTTTGATTTGTCGCTTGGAGGGACAATGAGTATGAGTTTGATAGTAGTGTGTTGGAACGGATTTGGTAGAAGAAAATATATGCTAGTAAATAGAACAAAGACAAGTCCAACATATGCATAGATCTTGAGCCCAATTATATACACAGATCTTGAAGAAGAAAAAGACCAAGTGTTAGAATAATTAATGTTGACCTAGCATTTCAAGAACATGAAAGATGAATGCAAGAACTATTTTTCCAGATGATGAAATGAGGATGGAAAGAAAGAACATATCAAAGATTAACTCGTTAGCTCTTTTGGCTCCTTTCATGAAAATATCACTCTTTTGCCTCAACACGTCTCGTAAAATAAGCCGTGATAGCCTTCTCCTTCCCATTTAGGAAGTTCCTCTCAATCTGAAACCAAATACGATTACTATCAGATATTGTAATCTCTTAAGTGAACATGTTTTTAAATACAAGTAAAAGCTAGAATATTACCTTAAGAGACCAGGGAGGATTGACAGACAAAGCTACCTCAGTCAGTTGATCCAACTTAGTATTCCAAATTATGTTTTGCATACTCGATCTTCTCAGGATCAAGATCAATAGCAATGACTTTGCTGTAGGTGCCTCTGGAGGTTAGGAAATGCAAGTTAGAACTCAGAACTCATAAAATATGTAAACAACATGAGCAATAAAAGTAGAATGTCCATCTTTTAAAACAGTATTTGATGCAAGTAGTTGGAATTTTGAAAAACTAGTTTATGTGGGAACAAACTAATTTTAGCATCCAGGCTGATTTTGCTTAAAAATAGATTGGCTTACAAATGAGTAAACAAATAACGGATTAATTTGTGAAATCATAAATTACAATTTAGTACTAATAGAAACAAGCATCATTCAAAGCCCAAAAGAAATGACTAACCAGTTTGATAGTTATGAAAGTAAGCTAAATCAAGGACGACAACACCGTTGTCAAGACAAAAAGAGGCGCATGTTGATGGGATATTGTTACTGTCGTAGTCACGCGTAGTATACAACATCATAACCTACTTAGCTAATTTTGTGAGATAAGAACTAGTAGTTGTTGAATAAGTGGGTATGTAATATGTGGATGGAGAGTGATGAGATATTTATGGGAGAAAAACAAGCGGGAAAGGAATTTAGCTTTGGCGCCAAATAAAACCATCCTCTCATGTAGGGGTGTGATTCGGGTTGACTCGGTCGGGTTCGGGTCAACTCGGGTCGGGTCAAGTCGGGTCAAGGGTAAAAAATATATAACCCGAACCCGAGCCTAATTAGAACTCGGGTCACTCGGGTTCGGGTCAATTCGGGTCGGGTCAATTCGGGTCGGGTCAACTCGGGTTCGGGTCAACCCGAGTTTGAGGAAAAAGTGTAAAAAGTGGCCTAATTTTGTACTAAAACAATGTAAAAAGTCTAATTTTAGTCGGGTCAAGTCGGGTTGGTCGGGTTCGGGTCAACTCGGGTCGGGTCAGGTCGGGTCAAGGGTAAAAATATATAACCCGAACCCGAGCTTAATTAAAACTCGGGTCAATTCGGGTCAACCCGAATTGACCCGAATACGCTTTTGGACCCGAGTGACCCGACCCGAATATGATTATTCGGGTTCGGGTCGGGTTCGGGTCGGGTCAACTTTTTTGACACCCCTACTCTCATGTATGTTTTGTTTACTTTGGTTCTAATTTCTTTTCTAGTTTTGGTTCTTAATTTTTTGTTATCATTTTAACTTTTAAGTCTAACAGTTTAAAAGAATAATTTGTTATAAAGCTTTTTAATCGACATCAGGGGCGGAGCCAAGATTTTTCTACTTAAGGGAGACTAACCATACTTAAGACAAAAAGTAATACTATGAGAGAGGCTCAATGTAAAAAAAATATTAGAAAAATTACTTGTAATACACATAAATAATACATGAAATAGATTGATTAGAAAAAGCTTAGCACCCACTAGTCCCCTACTACCTTCGCACCTGATCGACACCCAGATACAAAAAGTTTTATTTAAGAACCAGACAAAGTTTATTGTCAATTACTACTTTTTACTATAAACTACTAGGAACTAAAATTTACTACCAAGTATTCGTTTGTTTTTTATGGTAGAGATTAATCAGATATTTAAAAAACACAAAAAAGTAAAATTGTCAAAATATACGAATGTTGTAAAGAAAAGACAGGAAAAAATAAATTTTTAAATATAACAAAATCTTGATTATCATTAATGAAAAAATATCACTAGTGATAAAAGTAACAAAATACCATTGGTGATATTTTTATTATTAGTAATAACTAATAACCAATATTTTGTCATATTTATAATTTTAGTTCTTTTGACTCTATTTTATAACTATTATATTTTTATCACTAGTGATAAAGATATTTCGTCATATTTACAATTGAAGTTCTTTTACCTCTTTTTTATAATTTTTGAATATTTTCGCAATTTTATCATTTCCGTATTTTTTTTTCATGATCCGGTCAATAGTCAAGGTTTATACCTTGTAATGTACTAATATAAGTACTCAAAATAACTCATATTTTAGTTATTACTAAGATACATTGTAAGTGTTAATTTTATTCACTTGACTTTAACTATTTTAATATATTTGACACTCTTTTCCCTAAAGAATATATGTGTTACATTATGTCGTATTTTGACCGATTCAACATGTCACGATTCGATCTGATTAATTCGACATTTATAACCGTCGTAGTCACTGGTAGTATAGAACATACGTGCTAGAGTTTTAGAGCTAATTTTGTGAGATAAGAATTACTTAGTAGTGGTTGAATGAGCGGGTATGTTGGATTTGAGAAATACTAAATTCACAAAAAGTTTAGGCTACTCGCAACGGTGGTACACCGACTCGGTCGCGATCGACTTCGCAGTCGGTCGCTCCGTCACGGAGACCGGATTGTCGTACTCGGTCGTCCCAAATCGACTCCCCACGTGACCTTATATGTTACCGTTGGGAATTTTTGTAGTTGTTGGAAAACAAAAAAAAAACTTCTTTTTTCTTAATTTAAACTATTACCTATATAAACATAACCATTTCTTCTAATTTTTTCACACATTTACATTCAAATTTCTACACATACCTATCCAACATGTCTAGCAAGAGAACCCTCAAAACCAAAACCCCAAGACCCCGAGTTCGTCAAGAAACCGTTCCACATGTGAGACCGAATTCGGCTTTGCGATTATTCGGTTGTGTAACCAGACTTCCAGTTTAGACCCGCCGGGTTTGAATATCGCTCAACACAACCATCTCACCCAAACTATTCAAACCGTCCGTTCTATGCCCACAACATGATAACTACCAACAACCTTTCTATGAATCTTCAACCAGTGTGTATCGTCCTACTATGGATTCTTCCACTTCTTCGCATCTTAACCCTTTGTATTCTCCGACTAATCGTTTTCAAGTTGATGTTGATTTTGATGAAATTATGTATAATCAAGACTACTTTGCCAACCAACGTGAGGGTGAAGGTCCTAGCCAAGATCAGTCTATGGGCCAAGGTTCGGGACACGGGTCGTATCACGGTGCATATAACCTTGAAGAAGACGAAGAAGAGATGTCACTAGTCAAACCTAAGAAGCCCTATGGACGTCCTTCGAAATCCAAGCAGGTTGTGTCGAGTGAGCCACCAAAAGAATGAACAAGTGAGGAAGAGGCTGCGTTTTGCAAATGTTGGTGTCATGTTTCCGAGAGTAGCACGGTTGGAAACAGTCAAAAACAAAGGGCTATTAGAAAGACGTAGTGAAGTACTATGAAACGGATACGGGTTCAGGTAGAGGGTACGAAGCGGTTGTGATCAAATGGAAAAACAGGTTGCATCCCAGTGTTGTTGCTTTTTGTGGTATAATGGATAACATTGAGCGTACTCATGATAGTAGTGCCAATGATCTAACTAGTTACCAAAAAGATTATGTTGAGTACAAAGTGACTTACACAAAAACTTTTACGTACCAGGAGGCATGAAAAGTGCTCAAAGATCACCCAAGTTGGCAATAGGTTGAGATGCCAAAGTTTAAAAAGAAAAAAAGTGACAAAAATTAAAGACTTCTGAAACCACTCCTGGTTCTGGGCACGCTGGTTACATGAATTTGAACGATGATTCAGAAGCTGAGGAGGAAGAGACTCAAGAATACCGGCCAATGGGTCGTGATCAAGCTAAAAACAAGTCTTCACAATCGTCGTCAGCCGGGAAGTCTTCATTTGGTGATCTTGTAATTAACGAATGGGAGAAAATGAAAGACATTGGATGGGGGAAAAAGAAGCAGCAACAAGATGAATACTTTACCTTCAAGCAACGGGAGTTGGATTTGCAGGAGACGGCTCAACGGGAAGCAACGGTCTTGGAAAGAGAAGAGCTCGAATTAAAGCGTCGAAAAATTAAGCTTGTTGAAAAAAGAGAAGAGATAAGGACTTGTTGTTCTACAACACATAAATCAACCCCAATTTGCCTCTATTTCACCAACAAGCCTTGCAAAAAATGAAAGACGAAATCAAGGAAACGTACAATTTAAAATACTAGTGTTATTGTAATGTTTTTTTAGTGTCATGTGTTTTTTATTGTAATGTTTTTTAATTGAATTATTATGTACTGTTTTTTAATTAAATGTTTTTATGAAATTTAATGCTTTTAAAAAAATTTTGAACTAGGTCGCCTTGTTAGGGCAAATAGGTCACACTAGGTCGCAGGAGAGAGAATATTGATATGTCAATGTCGCTAGAGGTCGTTGTTGCATGTAACCTTACAAAAATCTAATCACATTATTTTATAATTTCTCTTTTTATTTTGTTACTCTCCACATTTAGTTGACAAATCATTGTGTAAATATAATTTTGTAAATTTTTTGTGAATGTAGCATTGCTCATTTTATTTAACTATATTACTGTTAATTTTATTCACTTGACTTTGATTTAAAATTATTTTTTACTATTTTATTTTGAGTTGTCATAAGATAATTGTACACTTGAATAGATAGATAACAAATTTAATTCTCTTTTATCATATTACCATCACTTAAGGTTATTATTAGTTTAAAATAACAAAGAAGTTTTAAAACACTGAAAAGGAATGCCATTGTTGTCGTGTTCTGAAATCAATGATGTGGAAGCTTTGCTAATACTTTCATACTAATATTTTATCAAAAGATCTTCATCAAGTTATGTACAAAGTAAAACTGTTTTGATGAAACAAATAAAAAATGAAGATGATGCATGTTCATGGAAAACCTTAGAAACGTAACATCATGCAATATCCTCTGTGTGCTTCTATCAACACCGGTAAGCGCAGGCCCAACACGATGACTCGATCCATCATGTACCGCCGCAAGATGTAGCATATAACTTGGAATTTCCATACCTCCAAGTGCAACCGATGTTGACTCTTGTGTTATATTGTGGTGCATCTTAAAGTATTCGACCCAATAACGTATCCAATTATTTCAATTGACACACATTTCACAACATCATTTAGTTCCTAGGATGTTGTAATATCCTAATCCTCATCCTCACTTGGCTGCATCACAAAAGTGAATACTAAAGAATTAGCAAGAAAACAATAAGGATTTTGACCGTAATAAGTGATCTAGTAACCACTTGAACTCGGACATGACTATTATGTACTTTTCGCGTGCCAATTTGTTTTTGGTTATATCTTCATTATTTTAAGCTTAACCTAAAATCTCCAAAGTCATAAGTAAAACTACAGTATTAATGAAAGTCAAAGACTCATTTTTTTCTGAAACATAATCAATTTCAGTGTTACACTAACTATCCAAAAACCCAAAATATCAATATAAAAATAAAAATAATCAACTAAAAACATAC
This sequence comes from Glebionis coronaria, assembly GCA_025667525.1. Lineage (NCBI taxonomy): Eukaryota > Viridiplantae > Streptophyta > Magnoliopsida > Asterales > Asteraceae > Glebionis > Glebionis coronaria. Next base: position 85,107 of record JANFOE010000237.1, read on the forward strand.
CTCCTAAAAAGACAACTCGGTTAAAGGAGTAACTGTGTAACAAGAAAAAAATAGTATTAAATGTATATTAAATAATTAAGTAATTACCGACTAAAATTTGTGTTTAGTTAACTCTAACATGGAACCAAGTTTGTAGCACGACGGATATTCCTTCTCGAGATCCATGCTTGATGATCTACAAAATGTTTTTTTAAATAAAAAATGTTTTTTCCTTTCTTAATATCAGTTTAGGGCTTGTGTGTTTATGAACGAAGAAGATGACGGCGGGAAGAGTGTGTTTAGGTTCTTGAGTTGTGTTTTTGCGTGACTGTAATTAAGGTTGCTTTCTTTTTTATAAATGGGTTGAGTTAACACACTTGTGTAGGCTCGGATATTTTCTTTTCTTTTTTATAAATGGGTTAGGTTTATAAATGAGCATACTAATGTACTAAAGTTTTTTTAAATCAAATATAAATCTTTTGGGTCGGGTGTGTGTGGGCTTCTGGAGCTTTTATACGTTTTTTTATATTATTAGTAATTTCATTTATGTTTCTATTAATTTTTTAGTAAAAATGATTAATAACATTTAAAGTGATAGTGGAAAGCTTAAGCAAGGGGGGGGGGGGGGGGGGCGGGGGGGGGGGGGGGGGGGGGGGTTGGGTACAAGTTGAATTTTTTTGGAACTAAATACGGAGTATATTTTGGAACTAAATTGTTTGATCTAACAAAAAATTTTATGCTTATGGGTACAAGTTGAATTTTTTTTGTGTCAAGTAAATGTTACATGTTTCGAAATTTTGGGTATTCAGATTTAAACAACATTTGTCCGAAATATTGGATATCGGAAATTAAGAAGTACAATGCCATTTAGGTTTAAGGTATCGATCACACGGGTCACTACATAACCCAATGCACTATTCAATGTGAGACTTGTATTTTGCAATTTCAATCCTACACACACAACCTGAAAAAGAATGTTTCACACTTAGGTGGGAAACAATGAAAAGGAATGCCATTGGTCGTCGTTTCGAGACCGATAATGTGGAAGCTTTGCTAGTTCTTTCATAATAATCTTTCATCAAAGGATCTTCATCAAGTTATGTTGAAAGTAAAACTGATTTGATCAAACAAATAAAGAATGAAGAGGACGCATGTCCATGGAAAACCTTTGAAACGTACCATTAGGCAATCTCCTTTGTGCGTTTGTGTCGACACCGGTAAACTCAGGCCCAACAAGACGACTCGATCCACCAGGTATCACCGCAAGACGTAGCAGATAACTTGGAATTTCCATGCCCTCTAAGTGCAACCGATGTTGACTCTTGTGATGTATTGTGGTGCGTCTTAGAGTATTCAACCCAATAACGTATTCAATCATTCCCATTGAACTCACATTTCAGAACAACATTTAGTTCCTTAGATGTTTTAATATCCTCATCCTCACCGGCTGCATCACAAAGCTGAATACTAAAGATAACAATAAGGCGTATGACTGTAATAAGTGATCTAGCCAACCACTTAAACTCAGACATGATTTTTATGAACTCTACGGGTACCAATTTTGTTTTTTTTTATTTCTTCTTCATGTTTAAGCTTAACCTTAAATCCCCCAAGTCAAGAGTAAAACTACAATATTAATATAAGTCAAAGACTCCTTCTTTTCGCATACATAATCAATTTTAGTGTTACACTAACTATCCAAAACTCTAAAATAATCTCAATCAAAAAATAAAATAATAAAACTAAAACATACCTCATAAAAGGGTCACCTAATTAAAGGATCAACACTCTAACAAGAAAAAACCAGTTTTAAACACATATTAAATAGTTTAAGTAATTATAGGCTAAAACAATAGTAATAAATAATTAGTACCAAAATTTGTATTCAGTCAACTCCAATAGGGAATCCAGTTTGTGGCATGACAGATATTCCTTCTCGAGATCCATGCTTGATGATCTACAAAATGTTTTTTAATAAAAAAATGTTTTCTTCTTTCTTAATATCAGTTTAAGGCTTGTGTTTATGAACGAAGAAGATGATGGCGAGAAGAGCGTGTTCAGGTTTTCGAGTTGTGTTTTTGCGTGATTATAATTGAGGTTTTTTTCTTTTTTATAAATAGGTTGAGTTAACACACTTATGTGGGCTGGAATATTTTCTTTCTTTTTTATAAATGGGATGAGTTTATAAATTGTCATATTAATGGACTAAAGTTTTTATGAAATTAAATATAAATTTTTTTGGGTTGGGTGTGTGGGCTTCTAGAGCTTTTATATATACGTTTTTATATATTTTTAGTTTTTGTATTTATGTTTTTGTTAATTTTTAGTAAAAATAATTAATGAAAATTAAAATGATAGTGGAAAACTGAGGTGGATGTGGGATGGAGGTGTGTGTGTGTTTTTTTCTTTGGTACAATTTATAAGTGAGTTTCTGGTAAGTTAGTGAGAGGATGAGAGAAAGTTGAAATAGCGCTGACATGATAGTGAATTTTTTCTTTACCACTCCCCCAACTCTTATAAAGTAAGTAAATGAGTTGGTGTTTCTAAGTAAATGAGAAGTAAATGAGTTTCTGTTTTCAAAGACGAGTTGTTGCCGAATAAATCTACAAAGTAAATGAGAAGTAAGAGGTTTGTGTTTTCAAATTAAAATGACTTAAAACAAATGTTCTTATATACGGAGTATTTTGGAACTAAATAGTTTGATCTAACAAAATTAATTTTTACTTTGTATTGACAGACGAAAAGCTCATTATTTGCATGTGGTAAAATCGAGCTTCCAATTGATCAAGTTAAGCTTAATATTTACAGTACAACTTTTTTCTTTCCAGAAAATAAGGTATAACAACACGACTTGTTATTAAGCACAGAACTAATGAAGTAAAAGAGTACACATGATTATGTGAATGGTTTTTTGTAAATTTTATGTGGTTTTATTAAACTTCTTCAAATTTTGTTTCTTTTTTGTTTTAGAGATTTTTTGAGTGATGTAATGTGTTAGTAAAGACGAAATCATGGTCACATATAATTGAATGCATAAATTGTTTGAATCATAATGCTAGGAACACGTTTCTATGAACCGAGTACATTTAAAATGTTTTTAAAAAGCGATACATAAAAAATATTCATGGGTACTCGAAATCTCATGAGACCCTTGATAAAAAAAAGTAAAGTAAAGTCGCACTCAATACCGTCTTTCACGGGTTATGTAATACCGTATAGAACAATGTTTGGCGGAGGTGTCATACCCCTACCAAAAATAGATAAACTAATTCGGATTTTATCAAAGATCGAAAAGAACTCTCGCCACTAAACGTTAGTGAGAAAACATCAACTTAACCCATCACCACCAACTGATCATTCGACCATCTACGATAATCGATATGATGGATCTCTTGACTTTACTTACCAAATTTATAAATGACTTTATATGGAGAAGTCCAACTTTATATTTGTAATAAAGGATAATCGCCAAAAGTTCAATAGAGTCCCTTAATTTATCAAAGTTCCAATGGACTCATCAACACCATCCAATCCACTTTCATCCTACGATCCAAGATTAAAAAAAATCCTCTCATCCCTCTTCAATCGTGAACACAAAAAACACAACACCCTCATCAACCCACCATTGCCGCCCACCACCGCTGCCCACCACTGCCACCACCAACACCAGCCACTAACACCAACCACTACCAGCAATCACGACCATGTTCACACTATCCCCAACAAATTCACACAACCAAAACCTATTTTTTAGGGCAAACTTTCATTATTGATGGATATAATAGAAGAAATAGATGTCTATGATGGTAAGTTGTTTTGATTATGCTTATTTCTATGTTTTTTTCATTATGATTATGCTTATAAAATTTCATAGCTACACTAGGTAAAAGAGATGTTATGATTCTTGATGCACACCATGTGTTTGATAAAATGGCACAATGATAATCACATGTGATTTAGCAAGTTCTTACTTATGAATGAGGATTTTTATTGAAGTTTGGTCAATTATTGTAGTTGATAAGATGATTATAGAAGTGAGATTTATGATTACACAACTGGAAATATGACTCGTACATGAGTCACTGTGACTCATGTATGAGTCGCTGTGACTCATGTATGAGTCGCTGTGACTCATGTATGAGTCATTGTGACTCATGTATGAGTCGCAGTGTCTCATGTATGAGTCGCCGTGACTCATGTATGAGTCGCTGTGACTCATGTATGAGTCGTTGTGACTCATGTATGAGTCGATGTGACTCATGTATGAGTCGCGGTGACTCATATATGAGTCCCTATGACTCATATATGAGTAATGATGACTCATATATGAAACTGTATATATATAAGTCTTTTTTGTAATACGGGTAATAACATAGCCTCTTTTGTAACAAAATCATGGTGACTCATATATGAGCTACCATGAATCATATATGAGTCATTGTGACTCATATATGAGCCATCGTGACTCATATATGAGTCACTGTGACTCATATATGAGTCACTTTGAGGACTCATATATGAAACTGAAACATATATATTTTGTATTGAAACTTGTAGTATTTCACTAATTTTTGTTTGTTTGCAGTTCCTAAAAAGGCAACCAACTCTTATAAAACCAACCCTTATCCGCCTCCCATTGTGAGGTGGAGGAGTCTGATGAGGGTGATAATTAGGATGAGGGGTCTGGTGATGATGAGGAGTAGAAGGGGTCTGGTGATTCTAAAGATGAGAAGTCTCGTGAATCATAGTCTTGGTGAATTGTAGTTAGATGGTAAAACTGATGACCGTTGTAGTTATGTGGTCTTCTGTGAATGCTAAGTTATTTCAAATTGATTGTAGTCGAAACATAATTATTTGATGGTTTCATTTCATTGTATGAAATGTGTATATAAGCAATTTACAATTTTGTTTTACGTATTTACTGCTTATGTTGTGTGTTAAATATGATCTAGAAAACATATATGCTTGAGTCACTATAAAACATACATGTTTCAGCATGAATCATATATGAGTCATTATGAAACATACATGTTTCAGCATGACTCATAATGACTCATATATGAGTCACTATGAAACATATATGTTTCACCATGAATCATATATGCCCATAAATCATATATGATTCATAATGACTCATATATAAGTCACTAGTCATTTTTATAGAATTTTCTTATGATATTTTTTCAATATCATCCGACATCACAACAAAATAACAAATCAGATATTCAACACATGTTTTCAACAGTTCGACATCATAACAAAAAAATAAAATTAAATCTAAACATAGTAAAAAGAAAACGAAAAATAATCAAGTAGCTGTTGTATTAGATTGTCATGTTTCTTGTGCTTCTTTTTCATATATGATTTGTTTTTCTCTCAATTGCTTCGTTTTTCTCTCCATGTCTCTTTGTGTTTCTTCTTAATGAAAGAGGTATCAAATCTCTTCTCCAACGCCTTAAAACGTAATTCTTCGGAATCAATTCAATATCACGGTTCTTCAAAACACAGAATATATGGTGACAAAGAAATCCATAACGCATATAATGCATACATGTACACTCAACTGGCCCATGTTTAGAATTACAGCGAACCTTATTATAAAACATAAACACAAAACAAGTTAATAACTGAGCATGAATCATATATGTTTCATAGTGACTCATATATGAGTCACCATGACTCATATATGAGTCATGGTGAGTCATATATGAGTCACCATGATTTTGTTACAAAAGAGGCTATATTATTACCCGTATTACAAAAAAGACTTACATATGTACAATTTCATATATGAGTCATCATAACTCATATATGAGTCATAGCGACTCATATATAAGTCACAGCGACTCATATATGAGTCACAACGACTCATATATGAGTCACAACGGCTCATATACGAGTCATAGTTCCATATCTTTTTGTGTTTCTTCTTAATGAAAGAGGTATCAAATCTCTTCTCCAACGCCTTAAAACGTACTTCTTCAGAATCACTTCAATATCAAGGTTCTGCAACACACGAAATATGTGGCGACAAAGAAATCCATAATGCATAATATGCCTACATGTACACTCAACTGACCCATCTTCAGAATTACAGAGAACCTTATTATAAAACATAAACAGAAAACAAGTTAGTAATTGAGCATGAATCATATATCTTTCATAGTGACTCATATATGAGTCATGGTGAGTCATATATGAGTCACAATGATTTTGTTACATAAGAGGCTATATTATTACCCGTATTACAAAAAAGACTTACATATGTACAGTTTCATATATGAGTCAACATGACTCATATATGAGTCACAGTGACTCATATATCAGTCACAACGACTCATATATGAGTCATAACAACTCATATATGAGTCACAACAACTCATATATGAGTCAGAGCGACTCATATACGAGTCATAGTTTCAGTTCTGTAATTATAAATCTCACTTCTTTAGACAGCTTATCAAATACAAAAATCGACCAAAATTCAATAAAAATGCTCATTCATAACTTAGAACTTGCTAAATCACATGTGATTATCATTGTGTCATTTCATCAACACATGTGTGCATCAAATATCATAGCATGTACTTTACCTATATTGCAAACAACAGCTACATATGCATCTTCAATAACATCTGCTTCAGCTTCATATATGTATGGAAAAGGTGGGTTGGATTGGAGATCGCCGGAAAAACGTGGGTTTATTATGGTGGCTGCGAGAAGAAGGTGGGTTTGTTGTGGTGGTCGCTGGAAGAAGATGGGTTTGTTGTGGTGGTCGCCGGAAAAAGGTGGGAAATAGGTTTGTTGTGGTGGTCGTCGGTGAGGGTTGTGGATCCCGATCCATAATTTTTGTGTGTGTGTTTGTGTGTGAAAAATGTGGGGAGTTAGTTGGGAGATTGGTTTAATCATCACCATTGGATTGTTATAAGATCAATGATTTAGATGAGTCTATTGAGACTATGTTAAACAAGGGTATGTCATGGATCTCTTCCCAAGGATAATCTATCTCGAAGTCAATTCTTTTCATATGTGGAACAAACCATAGCTTAATCTAGTGAGCCCAAGCTCAAGAAGTTCCGACTACATACAAGTTATGATTCCACCTTTCGATCACTAGTCAATAAATGGCTTCGTTATGCTCTTGATCATAAAGTACAAGACATTGACATATCGTTATGGCATGGTCTTAACCATGTATAAGGGTGATCAGATTGTGTTAGATTTGCTTTCGTCAACTTATCTCTCACTAATCTTAAGCTCTCCTGCGAATTTGTTAATCCTACGGCCGGTCTCTTCAGATGGAGAAACCTTATGTCTTTGTCTCTTTCAAACAAAGGAGATTTAGTTAAAACACTGCTATAGCTTTTCTAAGATAGATATTACTTCAAATAGTGTTAAGAACTTTGTCACATCTAGACGTGAGTGGCTTGATGCTGAATATGATGTAGATCTAAATATTGTCATTAACAGTTGATGGAGCTTTGACCTCATGCTCTCCTTACCTTGAAAATGTGTTATCCTTAGTCTAATCTAATAAGTTCTCTTGACATGCCCACGATTATGGTTACATTCCTTTTCACAAAATGAAACTGAGGAACAAGATCAACTTGAAGTGCATATCCTCCTACAACTTCGCAGTGCCAAGCACGAGCTTAAACTTAAACGTAAGATAATATGTAAAGAGGTAAAATGTCCCTCCAATATCTATTTTTTTGTTACATCAACTTGTCATATGTTACTTCATATAATGACACGAAAACTCAAAACTTATTATTTGGACTTCTAGTCGCACTAATGATGAGTGTAAACACATAACACAAAGTCGTTGATGATGAAGATTTTATTGACAGATGTCACTATAAGTTCATGTTTAACGTAGAGCGGCTAGATGATGACGTACACTTGCAGATTACGCGCGACATTGAAAAAGAATCAACCTTGAACGTTTAGTCTTTTCTAAGTTTTAGATGATGTTACTGATTTATGGGATACCTTTTTACACATGTCCTATCTAGGGCCGTCCCGTGGATTTAAAGGCTCTGTGCCACAATTATAAATAGGCCCTTAAATAATGCACACCTAGTATTTTTGTACCTTAAAATAGGTATTTCGACAAAAAAAACTTACTAAGAGTATAATATAAAAGATTAAAACGTTAACAAAGTGTTTTTTATCAAATAAATAGGCCCTTAAACATTGTACTCCTTGTATTTTTGTACTTATAGAATAGATTTTCTACACAAGAAAACCTATTAAGAGCGTAATTTAAAAGATTAAAACGTACAAAAGTGTTTTTTTCATCCACTTCTAATATGTAAAACAAAAATAATGAAATTTAAAAAATTGATCCCAAATGACACCATATCACTTCTTAAAATACACAGCAACAATTTTTGAAATTAGGATCCGGGGAGAATTCACTTTTCAAACAACATTCGTAGTTCATTTTTCCGTTCTTATAACCAAGGTTCTAAAAGGCGCGTCATGGCGGCGCAAAGGCGTCGCCAAGGCGTGAGGCGTGTCCTCACTGTTACGACATATACCATGGCGTGGGTTCTAGGCGTGGCGTGAAAAGGCGCGATATGGGCGTGAGGCGTGGCGAGTTTTTTCATTCAGCTCTAATTTTTTTTAAGTAACGAAAATTACATGTAAAAATAGCAGTTTAACCTTATTCATTATGTGCTACAACGTTTTTTTTAATCTCGGTTTCTATAAAAAATTATATAAATATACAAATAAAATCACATTTTTTGCCGCCTTAAGTCACGCCTTAAAAACGTAAAAGTTTCGCCTTAGCCCAAAAGCTTGAGGCTTGACCTTGCCCCCATGCCACGCTTTACGCTAACCTTGCTTATAACCATTCCCTGCTCAAAAATCAAACCAAACTAAAATGGACTCTTAAATTGGGCCTTAATTTTACACATATAACATTGGTATACAAAGTTTTTGGAGGCTCCTCAACGACTTTGTGCCCTGTGCTTGTCCAGCCTGTCCAGGCCCAAATAAATCCGGCATCGGTCTAACCGTGCACACCTTTTAAACCTAACATCTGACCAATGTAGTTTTAAGGGATCAACAAAACAATGACGATAAATCTATTTTCATATTGATTGTGGAAGTTCAATTCTATGCATGGTAGTGTTTATTCACATACAGGGACGCATCACAACAAGCTATATAATGTACCACCTTTACCATGATATATAAGACATAATATACCATAAATTGTTGGCAAGAATGAGATGAATTTGATCTTGTCATCGACTCAATAAACGACAGCAATATGCTACGCATACTCAAGCTTATTCATGTTGGTGCTTCTCGAGGTTAAGATACAGTATCTCACAAATCAATAATAGGTAAAAAGCGTTTGAGCAAAGGCAATTGTATATGCTTACATTAGGGTAAACCTAATCGCATTATATTCCCCTGTGAAACCATGAACACATACGCCCTTGCCAAACCAGTAGTATGATGCTTTGTGATACACTCGGGGTTGCTGAAAACCAACCCTCTTTCTTAGGGTTGGCTAGTGCATCGTGAAGCACCATACTCATCCCAAACTCATGGCAAGGGTGTAAGTGTTGATGGTTTCACGAGTGTAGTGTTGCGAGGAATGATGTATCCCAATCCAAGCATAGACAATTGTGGTTCCTCAAACCATTTTTACTTATTATTGAAACCTAAGGAAGCACCAACGTGCTTGCAAATGATATTGATCTGTAGAAGATAGAGTATGCGCGTGAGCAAAGACGACGCATGGGAAGCCTATCAAACGGCGAAGAGCATAAGACACATTAGTATGTATAAGTACATTTAGCAATCAAAATCTATCTATCCATCTTACATTTTGTGATATAAGTACATGTTGTATTTTATGTCATGGAAATATGGAATGTTGGTAACTTCATATATATGATGCATCAGCTAATATACGTACTTGAGTCAGGTTTATGAAGGAAATGCTTTTTTTGCATTAGATAATTCAGAACATACTACCATTTTTCCATTGGATTAGATTGCATAAAACTGGGTAATTTGCTATAAGTTCAAACATAAGCTGCCCACCTTAAACATATATACAAGCTATCCTTTCTAACAAGATACATAAACACTCTACAGGGTGCGGTATTACCCACTCTAGGTCAAGTCAATATGATGGTGTATTTAATTTGTGTGTGTTTAAAAACCAGCAAGCAACACATGTACAGTACAAATAGACCTGAATGGTCGTAGCAGTTGGAAGTTAGCAGCTTTACATAAATACTAGCAGGTTGGCAGTTGAAATACTTAAACGCAAAAGTAAGTGGTGTAATAAATATGATCGAGCGGGAAGCAATATATGAGTTTGTTTGCTGCATCAATGTGGTTTCTGTTTGCCCATTGTTTTATAGATGGAACTTGGAAGATGGTTGTTTTATACATACATTTGAGAAGTTAATTTTGGCAACAAGATCGATGGTTGTCAATTTGGACAATTTTTACTTCATAAAATGGGGTGATCAACTGATAATATATGAATGTAGTCCAATACTATAGTGTGATATACAGTAACAAAGAAAAACTTAAAAACGAACTGAATATGAGATTAAGATCGATTTGGGTGCATATTGTGCTCCATGGTTGAAGATTTTAAGATGGGCATGTCTTAAAAGAGTGTAGCTAGATCAGTAGATGTGTAGTTATGTTTGATTCTATTGTATTTATTTCTTCTGAACTCGTTTATGATTTGAGTCTCTTGCTTACACGTTATTGTTTTGCTTGTGGTTGGTCATGGTGATTCAAGTTTGTTTTGTGTGTGTGTTTGTGTAGTCTGAAAAGTATGAGCTTATAGCTAGGTGTAAATTAATGATGGTCCAAAGAGGTGAGGTAGTAGTTATGTAGATCAGTGGATGAAAACATTAAAGGATAGATAGATAAAGATTGGAAAACGTACTACTGTAGTAAATTCAAATTTCAAGAAATATTAGATGGAAGATTTTTGGGGCTGGTTTTATGCCACATGAGTTGATATCATGTACTATAAATTTACATGCATTGAAGACAAAAAAATATGAAACTTTTTACCTCTTCACAGGATATTAAACAACACAAGTTCTATGGAAACTATAGCTACAACTTTGATTGTACAGGATAGACCCATTGTCCTCTTATGGGTTGAGAACAAACTAATGTGCCAACATTTATCCAAGTTAACAAAATCTAATTTTTTATCAGATTTTTTATGTTTGTTTTTGAATTTTTAGCCATTGATTTCATTATTAGATCAAATCGATATTTAATTATGCTGTTAATTTGGTTTATGTGTTAGGCTTGTTATAGGACATGTGTTCTATAAAGAGGTTAACATTTACCAAGCAAATTATATCTTCAAACTTTTACAATATCAATCACTGCATACTTTTTGCATTTGCTTTTGTTGGCATCATAACATTAACGGAGAGCAACCTATCTCCTATGGTCGTTTTTTACTTGAGCAAAGAACAAACCAGTCGAACCAACATTTAGAGGCGAAGCTCATTTTCAAAAGCCACATTACTTATTGTTCCCACCTATGCTTATGTAACCTGTAAGACCATAGCCTTTTCACAATACGGGCATACGGAAACGCTTCACCAAAATTCAAAAGCGTACAATATGCTTCCTTATATCCTATAAGAATTCCCATTTTCCTTAGTCATTTCCCCAATCTCAACACTTCATCAGCTTAAGCCTCACATTGTGTGCAGAGTAAGGGGTGTTTGGCACTGCAGAGACTGTGTTGACAGAGTGTTTGGGACTACATACTCTATCATCCCCCTCACAAGTTGGCATTGTGTAAAGGTTACACAATCCTAACTTGGACAAACAATTGTAGTGGAGACGCTTAGTTAGACCTTTGCTAAGGATAGAAACTTGATGCTTGGTGGAGACATAGGTTGGCTTGATAACTCCTTCTCTGACTTTGTCTCTTACAAAGTGACAATCTACTCAATGTGCTTTGTCCTGGCACAATGTACACGGTTAGAAGCTAAAGAAATTGAAGATGCATTGTCACACATCATAGGTATAGGGGAACTGATATGAACTTGAAATTCCTTGAGAAGCACTTAGCCTTTGTAGAAGCCTTGAGACCACCAATTGTTTCTTAGATTGACAAGATATGAGACTAGGACCCAGAAAAACTCCATAGCCCGATCTTATAGAATAAGGACAACTTGCCGAATCACTGTCACAGAATACCATCATTTGTTGATTGTTCTGAGCTGGAAAGTAGAGACCTTGAGATGTAGTTAGTTTGACATATCTCAGAACTTTGACCAGGCTTTCATATGTATTTGTAGGAATCCGGTTACACTTTTATGTAAAATCTAGATTAACATAAAATTAACAAAATAAATAACAGAAAATAAGTAAATCATTTAAGACTTACTAGATCGCCAGCAAGAATGCTCACGCGAACGGAACCACGTGTTAAACATGATAAACAATAAAGAGCCGAGGCACGTGTTTGACACGCTTCCCTTAAAACAGATTCGTCGTCTGTTTCCCAGGGTACAACAGCCGAATCAGTAAGTTGTACTGTCAGACTTAACAAAACTGTCTGAAAGATCACGGTAACTTGTATGTCTCTAATCGAAGAGACTACTAGAATTTGGTTGCTATGAAGCTGTATTTTCTGTGTCTAAAACTGAATGAGAATGAGTTTAATTTATAGTGAAAACTTGTCTTGGTCACCAAGACAGAATATCACATAAGAATTGAACTGATTTCGATATATCTTATTTGTTTAAACATATTCACTCAATGTTTACAAACAAATGATATATTCTATTTATTTAAAACCGATTCTGTAAACTTATTCCAAAAGTTTAAATCAGCTATTAAAATATATTTATACAAAATCCCACGATATCTCATTCACATTATACAATATTCCAACAATCCCCCACATGAATGGAGATCGGTCGAAAACACACGAAAGTTTCTGCGAAATTTCTGCGGTTAAGTCCTACATAGGATAGGTAGGTGTTACCCTTTGAACCTTCCCTTGTGAGATGCACTTAGCCTCCTAGATCTGAGTAGACGCGATGTCCTTGAACTCAATATCTGTTTACGTAGACGACAATACACACTCACACAAGACTCTCCCTGACCTTGTTAAGTCCTCATAGTCGTGTTCGTTATGGTCATGAACACTCGCCTGGTTCTGCAAGAGCTCTTAGAAATTGCGCCCCCACAATTTCCTTCGAAGCGACCCCACTTCTCTCTTACATAGGTGATTTCATCTTAAATCATTAAAAGCATATGTTTTATGATTTCATCTTGAATCATTTTTCTTTATGATTTCATCGTGAATCATTAATCTATATGTTTAACCTCTCAACAAGTCACATTGTTTTAGGAATAGACTAGGAAAGTTACTGTATTAAGTAACTCCCCCACATTGACGTGACTTCCCCCACATTTTTATGATTAGGTTGTCCTATTGAACCCAGATCTTGGGATCTCCAGTCAACTGGGTTAGGTTTTCCTTCATAGAAACTCATTCCTCAAGGGCTTTAGTCTCATTCCTTTAGACGACTCACTAACTAACTCTCTGCTTAAGCCTTTCGTAAGCGGATCCGCGATGTTATCCTTTGACGTTACGTAGTCAATCGTGATAACTCTAGTTGAGAGTAGTTGTCGCAACAATCACAATCTATGATGGATATGTCTCGACTTGTCGTTTTAAATTTGTGATATGAGCTCTGTCAAATTCTATTGACTATCACACTTTATAAACATGGCCGTTACCGGTATACGCCATCTTGGTATGTCCTTTACGAATTAACGTAAACTATCCTGCATATTCTATAAATTTATCTCAAATAATAAATTTCTATTTCATAGATTTAGCTATAATTGTCTCTTTGAAATAGTTTCAAGATTTCTAAGACATAACTTTCCCCTTAGGATAAATACATCCGCTCTAGTGGATCTAGAATCTTATATGTAAGAATCCATATTTGCATTACTCTATCACTTGATAGTAGTAGGATATCTTCCATAATGCAATATTATTAGTATCATAGTACTCAAGTAATACTTATTCAAATGGTCCCACTTGAATTACTAATATATCTGCTTGCCTGATTATAAGTTCTAAATCAGATCATACACACGTCATTAGGCACATAAGATACCCAATATTCTTTGAGTATTTAAAATAGGAAACAATTTTACCTCTATTTTAATAGATTTAAAAAGATGTCATTAGACTCTAGCTAGGCTGAAATCCCCCACATTGAACCTCTCAATAATATTGTTTTTCTTAATGTTTGACTTCAAACTAAATCCATATGGGTTCAACAAGCCCAACACCTAATGAAATACATGTCAAATATTGACTTCAATAGATCATTAGTGGATTTATTCATCTTGTTATCACTTCTAGTGATAAGTATACTATTCATGTATAAACACAAGAGTACATATTTACTATTGATCACACATACATACATGAATTTTGAATCCACATTCTGACATGATATGGTCAAAAAGTTTGATGTTATTGCTAGGGAGCCTTCCTTAAGCCATACAATGACTTAATAAGCCTACAAATTTTTAGTCTAGGAACCATGAAACTCTCATGTTGGTTCATGTAGTTCCTTTTCTAAATCCCTGTTTAGAAATATCATTTTCACATCCACATAAAGAAATTTCAAAATTTCTTAATGCGACAATATAGTACCATCCTAATCGATGTTATTCGCTTGATTTGCGAAAAAGTATCAAAGGAAGTTAGACCTTATTGTTTTCTAAATTCTTTGATTAACAATCTTGCTTTGCACATGCCAATGGTGATGCCATCGACTTTCATCTTCTTATTAAAGATTCACTTATAGCCTAGTGGCTAACTTCCTTTGAGTTAAATCCAGGAGCATGTAAGTTTACTTTTGTAAAATAGAATCTATTTCACTTTTAGTGGCTTATTTTCATTGATACCCTTTCAAAGAAGTTAAGGCTTCTCAATAAGAAGTAGACTCATTTTCTACTATAAAAAACACAAAACTGAATCCAACCATTATATCGGTTCATCTCATTTTGTTTCTCATAGGTTTAACCTCTTCTTGGGTCAATCTTGTCTCTCTTCTAAGAGATCAATATCATCTCGTTGTCTCTGACCTTGGACAACCTCGTCATCTATTCTAGATTATCTTTCAATTTCCTTCGTAAACAAGGATATTTCCAAAGAATGAATCATTCCTTAATTCCATTACTATGTCTATTTTCGATTCATGTACAATGAAACGATAAGCACTGTTATTCATAACAAATCCTGTGAACATACAATCCATGGGTTTAGGTCCAATCTTTCGAACCATGAATTTCAAACGGATATCTTAGCTAGATATCCCCCACATTTGTAAGTACTTATAAGATAGTTTTCTTCTCACCCATAGTTCGTAAGAAGTATCTTATTTTATTTACAAGGGATCTTATCTAAAAGATAAGTAATCGATATAATCGCTTTCCCCCACGTGCCATGGCTTAAACCTGGACTTTAAAACATGGCATTAACCATTTCTTCTAAGGCAGGATTGTTTTCTATAATGAATTCGTGTCTTATTCTAAGTTTAGCATAAAAATTTAGAAATGGATACACATATTCACCTCCAATAACTTCGAATCACCTTATTATCGATAATAAGTTGGTTCTCAACTTATGTATATATATCAAGCTTGTCTATATCCTTATTCTCAAGTAAGTGTAAATAACAATATTTTGTACCACATTCAGCCAATATGATGAAGTACACGATACTCTCTACCAAAGGTAGGTACCAATTCCAAATCACATAAAACCATGTGAATCATATCAAGGTTTTTGGTTATTTCTGTTCAACCAAGAGAAAAGACTTATCAATTTGGCTTGAATGTAAGTTTTGATTTTGTAATTTGTGTCAATACAAAAATGGGTATCCAATTTGGTTTAATTGGACAACATGTTGAGTAAAAACTTAAAACATGTCAAAGTAAGTCATAACATACATTTAAAAATGACCATTATAAAATATAATCAACTTAACCATTTTAAAGGCATAACCCGTATGCACTAAATTTATGTTATTCGTTAAATTAATTTTCAAACACATATGAAAGCCAAATTTCATTAAGCAACCATCCGGACATAAGATTCCTATGAATCTCCGGCACACACAACGTTGGTTAACTTAGTGTCTTTTCCAAATGTGAATCACATCTTCTTTTTCCTTGATATTCGCAGTTGGAGAGTTTCTCAAACTCGTTCTCTCCATTCTCAACTGCATTATAAGAGTTAATCAAAGTCTTATCACCATATACATGACATGATACTGAAGTGCGAATGCACCATTAGCTACGGTTGGTTTCCATCATGGCCTCAGTTGTCATGTCATTCAGACCATATAACGCATAGTTATGGCACAAGAAGTTTCTGAATGCTTCAAAGCATCTACCATACAAGTAACTCGAGTATCGATCTCCCTTTTTAACAAGTATGGGAGCAGATGCTTTAGATGTCACTCGTGACATTCTAAATAATATATTTATATGAAGTCCCATAGTTAGTTTGGAACTAATTTTTGTTACTATTAACAACGTTCTAAATAAATTAAATCGACTTTTGGGTTTAAACCACTAATGTCTTGGAAGATCCGTTATACAAAACCACTTTAAAGTAAGTCTTTCGACTAAACAATTAAAGAATGTATCATATCACATAGTCTTTTTAACAAAACCACATATGTTGTTAATCTTCATCCTGAAGATCTTAATAATCAATTTCACATGATCAATTTCTACAATGAAACTCAACAAGGCTTCAGTAGATCCACTCTTTTAAAGAAACTCAACGTGGTTTCTATAGATGTACTTCTAAACTTTACAAATATCCAATATTTTATAATTAAACTCGACCAGCTTATATAAAATAGACAAGTCAAACAAATACTTCACTAATCTAGTAAACATGTGTATTTAGTCTGATAAATAATAACTTGTACAATTATAAATATCTTGTTTTAAAGAAATTTCTCGTGATTTTATTGAACACACCCCAACAATCAAATAAAATAAGAACTTGTATTTTATGAGATTTATTTTAAGAAGAACTCCACTTGGTTTCAAATAATCCAAATTTTTCATTATTTGCAATCATGTAAGTAACTAGCGCACTAGTTACATTTACAATATTCACTAAGGTAACACTTGTGTTACCATCACTAAACTTGCTATCATACCGTTAAGATTTTTTAAATAATTTGGTATAGAGCCTATTCAATAAGCAGCTTAATATATACGAAGAGAATAAATCTCACATGTAGAAATAGAAGATCTCAATTTGGTTTTGCCATATATGCAGTTGCACTAAAAAGAATAACAGAAATCAACACCAAACACTAGCCACATAATGAACTTATTCTTCGGCTATTATTTAGGAAGCACCAAAATCAAGAACTAACTTTTGGTATTAACAGATCATCTTATCAACATGTTGTTTAGAAATGAGTATAACAGTCGTATATTCGGATGTTGACAAATTATTATATATTTTTATTCCTCTGTTCGTAAAATAATAATTTGTTGTTTGTCGTAATGACCATTTACATGGCTAAACCAAATCGTATTGATTCAATAAACTGTTTAGAAACATTCATACATTTGTAACTCCAATCTGTTTAATTAAAACTGATTCTCAAAAATAAAAAACTCAATCTTGATATCGACGAAAACCAGTTTGTATAAAAATTTGTTAATTAAATTAATCTGATTTCAACAAAAGTGTTATAATTCATTTTCGTCGAATCTGTTTTAAGACTGTAGGAATCTGGTTACACTTTTATGTAAAATCTAGATTAAAATAAAATTAACAAAATAACTAACATAAAATAAATAAATCATTTAAGACTTACTAGATCGCCAGCAAGAATGCGCACGCGAACGGAACCACGTGTTAAACATGATAAACAATAAAGAGCCACACGCGAACGGAACCACGTCTTAAACATGATAAACAATAAAGAGCCGAGGCACGTGTTTGACACGCTTCCTTTAAAACATATTCGTCGTCTGTTTCCCAGGGTACAACAGCCGAAACAGTAAGTTGTACTGTCGGACTTAACAAAACTGCCTGAAAAATCACGTAAACTTGTATGTCTCTGATCGAAGAGACTACTGGAATTTGGTTGCTATGAAGCTGTATTTTCTATGTCTAAAACTGAATGAGAATGAGTTTAATTTATAGTAAAAACTTGTCTTGGTCACCAAGACATAATATCACATAAGAATTAAATTGATTTCGATATATCTTATTTGTTTAAACATATTCACTCAATGTTTACAAGCAAATGATATATTCTATTTATTTAAAACCGATTCTGTAAACTTATTCCAACAGTTTAAATCAGCTATTAAAATATATTTATACAAAATCCCACGATATCTCATTCACATTATACAATATTCCAACAGTATTGTAGTTGGTGCTTGAAGAAATTGGCTTAAAGCTTGAGCTGAAAATGCAAGGTCACGTCTTGTGATTTCCCAATAGATAAGTTTACCAACCAAAGTTCTCTATAGATGAGGTTCTCCTACTGTCATGGTTAGTTTGAGAGTAGGAGCATGAGGTCAGTAACATACTTCTTTTGGCTCATAGCTTGTCCTTTGGAGTTTGGAATTCAATACCAATGTACTAATGATGAGAGCCCTAGGTCCTTGATAGTGAATCGATCATTTAAGTTGGTCTTGTTTTGTTGAATGATGGTTTTGTTGTTTCCAGCTATCAAAATATCATCCACATATAAAGCCCTTACCTTAGACAGTATTAGCTAAAAGTCCAAGCCCGCTTATTTCGACTAACCTATTACAATACAAGACCTTTTACGACTAAGATGACCTAGTAAATTCTTGTTCGACTATATAAAATATAGGGCTAACAGATGCGATACATGATGCTTTGTTTGAATAAGCCGCTAAAATCAAAAGACAAATGAAATTTAAAAAGGAATGGGTAAGAGAATTTTAATTTCCATGTTGTATTTTATTTTATGTGTTGTAATTTTAATTTCCGTAATGAATTTTTTTTCCAGTATTGTACTTTAAATTTTCCAACGGCTATGTATTAATTTGAATTTTACAACGGCTATGTTTTCTCTATAAATACTATTTCCACTTGCTTTAATTTTCACATACAAAAAAACTACTCTCAAACATGTCTCAAGAAAACACTTTTGGAAACATAAAATAAAACAAACGAAAAGCAACTCGAAGCAACCCATCGACACGAGAAAAGTTACATGACTTAACCCCCCCCCCCCCCCAACCTTACCCAGTTCCTACTATTGATGGTCTACTTGATGAACCAGAGAGTCATGTTGAAAATACGAGGTACATGTTGAGTTTTGTCTTACTGAGGAACAAGAACGTCAAATGCTTCTTGATGAAGAAAATTACGAGAAACATTAGCAGAAGAAGCAAGGGCCAAAAAAGAGTTGGAGAAGCAAATCGAGAAAGAAAGAGCTGAGTATTTTATGTTGAAGTACTGTTTTTCAGCGAATGCATCTGATTCAGATTCCAACAAAAATGAGTAGTTTATCAGAATTTAAATATCCGTATTATTTTCGTATTGTATTTTTAATTTCTGTATTTTTAAATTTCGTATTTGTAATTTTAGTTTGAATGAAATTAATAAAAATTGTGTGAAAATGAAAAAAAAAAAGAAAAATGAAAGATAGTGGTGGGGCTAAAGTGAAAAGGGTTGGCTCTCTATGAGAGAAAGGGTATTTTAATTAGTTATTTTGTGCTAATGTGACGTTTGTGTGGCAACAGACAACAGTGAAGAAGGAAAAGTGTGCCGTGACACTTTTCATTTAAGTGGTTTACTTTCTACTCGTAGAAACTAATTTAGGTAATAGAAAGATGTTGCTTTGTGATATTTTTATGTACGTCAAAAAACTAAAATATCAAGAGAAGCCAAAAGCATTCTTTATTAATGACTTGGCAAACTAACCCATTTTACCAAGAAACAACTTATGTGTTCAATATTGGATTGTAGATCTTAAAGAGTCGAAACTATCATCGATGATATATTAAGAAAATTTAGCCTATCAAAATGAGATGGTAATGAAATTGTCTAGCACTCTAGCATTATATATATATCTGAAGAGGCGGGTCTATTTTGAATGCACAAGTTTACAACTTTTATAAAAAAACTTGATATCTTTAAAGAATTTTGGTGTGTATAAGTATCGTCTTTTGTCATAGTTGCACGGGTCTTTTTTGAAGTTTCATATGTTCTTATACCAAAAAGAATAACAAGGTAATTTCATATATCACCCTACTTTTAAAATCAATTTCATATATTTCTAAACATGCTTAAATGTTAAAAATCATTGTAACTCATACATTCAATATTTTGAAAGTAGAGTGATATATCAAATTAATCCAAAAGATAATCGCACTAGTATTTGTACTCGCACTTGCGAAATTATAGAAATTACGCCCCAATTTTTTTGTCTTGTTGACTTGTTTGTATGATGATGCGGCGATTTAATAAAGTATATTACAAGTAAACTAGCAGAGGAGCTCTTGTGAGAATCCTGGATTGGAGAAATGTTATATGAAGAAATCAAAGCGTCGAAATCTTGGAACCAACATCGGTAATCCTGACTTGATCAAGGATCATAGAGCACATACCGATGTTGGAGACCGGAGGTAGTTTTAAAATTTTGTTTAAAATAAGAAGCTAAGTGGTTTATTCTCTACTCGTAGAAAGTAATTTAGGTAATAGAAAGATGTTGCTTTGTGATATTTTTATGTACGTAAAAAAACTAAAATATCAAGAAAAGCGAAAACATTCTTTATTGATGACTTGGTAAAGTAACCCATTTTACCAAGAAACAACTTATGTGTTCAATATTGGATTGTAGATCTTAAAGAGTCGAAACTATCGTCGATGATATATTAGGAAAATTTAGCCTACCAAACCATCAATCATGATATTGTAAATGAGATGGTAATGAAATAGTCTAGCACTCTAGCATGATATATATCCGAAGAGGCGGGTCTATTTTGAATGAAGAAGTAAAAAATTTACAACTTCTATAAAAAAAACTTGATATCTTTAAAGAATTTTGGTGTTTATAAGTATCGTCTTTTGTCATAGTTGCACGGGTCTTTTTTAAAGTTTCATATGTTCTTATACCAAAAAGGATAAAAAGGTAATTTCATATATCACCCTTAAAATCAATTTCATATATATCTAAACATGCTTAAATGTTAATAATCATTGTAAATTATACATTCAATATTTTGAAAGTAGAGTGATATATCAAATTAATCCAAAAGATAATTGTATTAGTATTTGTACTCGCACTTGCGAAATTATAGAAATTACGTCTGAAATCTTATTGTCGCAAATAGCATACATGTTTAGACAAAATAGTCCATCATGTTCACCACCTATTTCAATGTTTGTATGAAAATGAGAAAGCTTTAGAAAAGAATCTTAGGTGATATTTGGTTTGTCGCGTGGAATGACAATACGAGTCTGATACTAATATGATAGAATTGAAATCGATTTTGTTTTAAAAATTGATTCCAGAAAACATCTACTACAGTAGTAAATAGAACAAATATAAGCCCAACATATGAATAAATGAGCCCAATTACCTACACACATCTCGAAGAAAAAAAGATGACAAGAAACAAATAAAAAGACTATTTAATGTCCACCTATCATTTCAAGAACAAGGAAGATGAATACAAGGAATATTAGTTTTTAAAAAACCATCTAATGAAAGTATTGTACATAAAAATATCACAAGCCTCAATGACGGATGAGTGAAATAAGTTGTGCTTGCCTTGCATCTGTACCAAGATTATCGAAGCAGTTACAATGTTTACTTCAAGTGTTGTTGATCAAAACCCTCGCCTTTTGTTTTACGACACAAGAGCAAAACTACTATTTTCTCGTTGTTGAAATAGGTGGTCTCGGAAATGTAAAATTAAAGGTATACTCTCCATATGTTAACCTTAAAGAGTGCACTATATGTTACCGACTTTAGTAGTAGTTGGAGTTTATGATATAATATATGTGTGTTAATTTGCAGATAATCAGTAGTCAACTAGCAAAACAAATAGCACAACAGTGTGGTGATGTTTCTTCCAGAAATGTTGACTGCCAAAAAAAGTTTTATATTTAATTAAAAAAACATTAATCCGCTAATATACCCATTGATAAACCCAACCCAGTTATAAATAAAGAAAAAGTCAAGCCCACACAGTTAACTCAGCCCATTTATTTGTTTTCGATAATTAGTGTATAACACTGTAATTGATTATGTATCACTAACGCTTATTAGAAGAACCAATAACAAAAAAAAATCATGTCTGAGTTAAAGTGGTTGGCTAGATCACCTATTACTATCAAAAGCTTTATTGTTATCTTGCTAATTTTTTAATCTACATTTTTGCGATGCAGCCGGATGAGGATGAGGATAGTTTAAGCAAGGAGGAACTAAATGCTGTTATAAGTTGTGACTTCGATGACAACCATTGGATACAGTCTTGGTGGAATACTCTAACATGCACATGCACCCCAGTTTAGCAAAAGAGTCGACATCAGAACCACATAGAGGATTGGCATTTCAAAGTTCTAAGCATGAACTTGCGAAATTTGATGGGTTTGGTGATCTTGTTGGGCCTGAGCTAACCATTGTTGACACAAGATTACCTGATGGTACGTTTTGCTGATGTTTTTCTATCTATATGTGGGATATTGATTCTCTATTTGATTTGTTTGACCAAAACAATTTTACTTTCCATAGAACTTGATGAACATAAGTATTTTAAAAGCATTAGCAAATGTTGGATTCAAAGATACCTTCTTATCTCAAACTATGATGATGGTATCAAAATGGATGAAGAGGACTGGTTTTCAGCCACCCCCCAAGCAATTGCTGAGCATCATGCTCATAATTGTGGTGGTGGTGTCATTCTTGACGGGTTTACAGGTTGGCGGTAATGCAATTCGCTTTGCCAAAGAGTAAGCACATACATACAACTTTTATTGTTCATCCTTTTTACATATTTATGATATCTGACATGGATCTCCTAACCTCTGGGAGCACCTACAGCCGTGTCATTACAATCGATCTCAATACTAAGAGGATCGAGTATGCAAAACACAATGCTACCTAAGAGGATTGAGATCAATTGCAATGACACGGCTGTAGGTGCTCCTGGAGGTTAGAAGATCCATGTCAGATATCATAAATATGTAAAAAGGATGAACAATAAAAGCTGTTTGTATGTGCTTACTCTTTGGCAAAGCGAATTGCATTACCGCCAACCCCTGTAAACCCGTCAAGAATGACACCACCACCACAATTATGAGCATGATGCTTAGCAATTGCTTGGGGGGTGGCTGAAAACCAGCCCTCTTCATCCATTTTGATACCATCATCATAGTTTGAGATAAGAAGGTATCTTTGACTCCAATATTTGCTAATGCTTTTAAAATACTTATGTTCATCAAGTTCTATGGAAAGTAAAATTGTTTTGGTCAAATAAATCAAATAGAGAATCAATATCCCACATATAGATAGAAAAACATCAGCAAAACGTACCATCAGGTAATCTTGTGTCAACAATGGTTAGCTCAGGCCTAACAAGATCACCAAACCCATCAAATTTCGCAAGTTCATGCTTAGAACTTTGAAATGCCAATCCTCTATGTGATTCTGATGTCGACTCTTTTGCTAAACTGGGGTGCATGTACATGTTAGAGTATTCCACCAAGACTGTATCCAATGGTTGTCATCGGAGTCACAACTTACAACAGCATTTAGTTCCTCCTTGCTTAAACTATCCTCATCCTCATCCGGCTGCATCGCAAAAATGTAGATTAAAAAATTAGCAAGATAACAATAAAGCTTTTGATAGTAATAGGTGATCTAGCCAACCACTTTAACTCAGACATGATTTTTTTTTGTTATTGGTTCTTCTCATAAGCGTCAGTGATACATAATCAATTACAGTGTTATACACTAATTATCGAAAACAAATAAATGGGCTGAGTTAACTGTGTGGGCTTGACTTTTTCTTTATTTATAACTGGGTTGGGTTTATGAATGGGTATATTTGCGGATTAATGTTTTTTTAATTAAATATAAAACTTTTTTTGGCAGTCAACATTTCTGGAAGAAACATCACCACACTGTTGTGCTATTTGTTTTGCTAGTTGACTACTGATTATCTGCAAATTAACACACATATATTATATCATAAACTCCAACTACTACTAAAGTCGGTAACATATAGTGCACTCTTTAAGGTTAACATATGGAGAGTATACCTTTAATTTTACATTTCCGAGACCACCTATTTCAACAACGAGAAAATAGTAGTTTTTCTCTTGTGTCGTAAAACAAAAGGCGAGGGTTTTGATCAACAACACTTGAAGTAAACATTGTAACTACTTCGATAATCTTGGTACAGATGCAAGGCAATCACAGCTTATTTCACTCATCCGTCATTGAGGCTTGTGATATTTTTATGTACAATACTTTCATTAGATGGTTTTTTAAAAACTAATATTCCTTGTATTCATCTTCCTTGTTCTTGAAATGATAGGTGGACATTAAATAGTCTTTTTATTTGTTTCTTGTCATCTTTTTTTCTTCGAGATGTGTGTAGGTAATTGGGCTCATTTATTCATATGTTGGGCTTATATTTGTTCTATTTACTACTGTAGTAGATGTTTTCTGGAATCAATTTTTAAAACAAAATCCATTTCAATTCTATCATATTAGTATCAGACTCGTAGTGTCATTCCACGCGACAAACCAAATATCACCTAAGATTCTTTTCTAAAGCTTTCTCATTTTCATACAAACATTGAAGTAGGTGGTGAACATGATGGACTAATTTTTTAATCTACATTTTTGCGATGCAGCCGGATGAGGATAGTTTAAGCAAGGAGGAACTAAATGCTGCTGTAAGTTGTGACTTCGATGAAAACCATTGGATACAGTCTTGGTGGAATACTCTAACATGCACATGCACCCCAGTTTAGCAAAAGAGTCGACATCAGAACCACATAGAGGATTGGCATTTCAAAGTTCTAAGCATGAACTTGCGAAACTTGATGGGTTTGGTGATCTTGTTGGGCCTGAGCTAACCATTGTTGACACAAGATTACCTGATGGTACGTTTTGCTGATGTTTTTCTATCTATATGTGGGATATTGATTCTCTATTTGATTTGTTTGACCAAAACAATTTTACTTTCCATAGAACTTGATGAACATAAGTATTTTAAAAGCATTAGCAAATATTGGAGTCAAAGATACCTTCTTATCTCAAACTATGATGATGGTATCAAAATGGATGAAGAGGGCTGGTTTTCAGCCACCCCCAAGCAATTGCTGAGCATCATGCTCATAATTGTGGTGGTGGTGTCATTCTTGACGGGTTTACAGGGGTTGGCGGTAATGCAATTCGCTTTGCCAAAGAGAAAGCATATACAAACAGCTTTTATTGTTCATCCTTTTTACATATTTATGATATCTGACATGGATCTCCTAACCTCCAGGAGCACCTACAGCCGTGTCATTGCAATCGATCTCAATCCTCTTACGTAGCATTGTGTTTTACATACTCGATCCTCTTAGTATTGAGATCGATTGTAACGACACGGCTGTAGGTGCTCCCGGAGGTTAGGAGATCCATGTCAAATATCATAAATATGTAAAAAGGATGAACAATAAAAGTTGCTTGTATGTGCTTACTCTTTGGCAAAGCGAATTGCATTACCGCCAACCCCTGTAAACCCATCAAGAATGACACCACCACCACAATTATGAGAATGATGCTCAGCAATTGCTTGGGGGGTGGCTGAAAACCAGCCCTCTTCATCCATTTTGATACCAGCATCATAGTTTGAGAAAAGAAGGTATCTTTGACTCCAATATTTGATAATGCTTTTAAAATACTTATGTTCATCAAGTTTTGTGGAAAGTAAAATTTTTTGGTCAAACAAATCAAATAGAGTATCAATATCCCACATATAGATAGAAAACATCAGCAAAGAAACGTACCATCAAGTAATCTTGCGTCAACACTGGTAAGCTCAGGTCCAGCAAGATCACCAAATCCATCAGATTTCGCAATTTCATGCATAAAACTTTGAAATGCCAATCTTCTATGTGGTTCTGATGTCGACTCTTTTGCTAAACTGGGGTGCATGTGCATGTTAGAGTATTCCACCCAAGATTGTATCCAATCGTTGGCATCGAAGTCACAACTTACAACAGCATTTAGTTCCTCCTTGCTTAAACTATCCTCATCCTCATCTGGCTGCATCACAAAAATGTAGACTAACAAATTACCAAGATAACAATAAAGCTTTTGACAGTAATAGGTGATCTAGCCAACCACTTTAACTCATACATGATTTTTTTTTGTTATTGGTTCTTCTCATAAGCGTCAGTCATACATAATTAATTATAGTGTTATACACTAATTACCGAAGACAAATAAATGGGTTGAGTAACTGTGTGGGCTGGACTTTTTCTTTATTTATAATTGGGCTGGGTTTATCAATGGGTATATTAGTGGATTGATGTTTTATTTAATTAAATATAAAACATTGTTGGGCTGTCAAAACATCACCACACTGTTGTGCTATTTCTTTTGCCATTTGACTAATGATTGTCTGCAAATTAACACACATAAATTATATCATAAACTCCAACTAATACTAAAGTCAGTAACATATACTGCACTCTTTAAGGTTAACATATGGAGAGTATACCTTTAATTTTATATTTCCGAGACTACCTATTTCAACGAGAACATAGTAGTTTTGCTCTTGTATCGTAAAACAAAAGGCGAGGGTTTTGATCAACAACAATTGATGTAAACATTGTTCGCTAACTGCTTCGATAATCTTGGTACAAATGTTGTGTGTGTGTGTGTTAAAAACAAGGAATGAACCACTATAATATAGGCTTGAATATGGGTAGACAGAAGTGAGTAACTATACATAAATATGGGTTGGTGGGTAGACCGCAAGTCATTAAAGTATAGTGGGTGAGTTTGAGCGGGAAACAAAGAATAAGTTTGGGGCGGGAAACACTCTCATCAATTCGTCGAAGGTTACGAATTTAAGCTTACTTATTTAGTTGTTTAATAGGGACTACTCGTATAACCTTGAGAAGTCTAAGCGAGTTAGCCCTTTCGCAGCGGCAAGTTTGACAACGCGCTCAATCCTCTAAAGGCATGCCTCCTAAGAAGCCAGAGAAATATGCGAGGAGGGAGGATGCTATTTTCTGGAACTTGAAAATCAGCTTCTTAATAATAAGTCGATTATTAATAGCAATAGCAACGCTATTTATAATAAACTTACATTAGTTTGGAGTACTTAATATTTGAAGAAAAAAGGAATCAAAGTCCTATATAAGAACAAGTATTAACTAACATATGATTATGGATTTATGGTCTTCAAAAGGCTTGTTTTTAATTTTGTGTTTTCTCTTGTTTTAGTAGTAGAATCGTTTGAGTGATACAATGCTAGCAAAGATGAAACTAGTATCAATATAAATATAATCAGGTGCATAGATCTTTTTAAAACCACATAACTAGAAACATATTTTTATGGACCGATTACATTTAAAATGTTTAAACAAAAAATCGATGTTTTATTCCTTCAAAAACTAATACTATATAAAAAATATTCATGAGTGCCCGAGACCCCACGAGACCCTTGATCTCGCCCCTAAATGTTAGTGATAAAAACCACATAATGATTGATTAATACTCCTAATCTCTGATCTTTAAAATCTATTTTAAATGGTTGATTGTTAAGGAGGTATTAGTTTCGGTTTATGAAAAATAAGCCCATTTCGTCTTATATTCCATACGTCTCAGTTTTGTGACTTATTTTAAAACGTGTGAGTTTATATAAAGTTTATTATGGTATAATAAACTTATATAATTAAGCTCATACATCTTTTATTAGGAGTTAGAAAATTCGCTATGCTCAGTTTCCAACTACATACGAGTTATGATTCCACCTTTTGATCGCTAGTCAATAAATGGCTTCATTATGCTCTTGATCATAAGGTACAAGACGTTGACATATCGTTATGGCATGATCTTAACCATACAAAAAGGGGTGATCAGATTGTTTTAGACGAATCACTTTTCATCAACTCATCCCTCTCTAATCTTAAGCTAATCATACGGCCGGTCTCTTCAGATGGAGAAATCTTAAGCCTTTGTCTCGTTCAAACAAAGCACTTCTAAGTTTTAGTTGATGTTAATGATTTATGGGATACTTTTTTACACTTGTCCTATGATCCTATCGGTCTAACCGTGCACACCTTTTAAACCTAACATCTGACCAATGTAGTTTTAAGGGATCAACAAAACAATGAAGATAAATCTATTTTCAGATTGATTGTGGAAGTTCAATTCTATACGCATCACAACAAGCTATAATGTACCACATTTACCCATTGTTGTAAGTGCGATCAAGTGCCTTATAAATGGCTCAACATCGTGCTACAAGTAACTAAATTGAATCTTTTAGGTCAAGGAACCAAACACGCCGCATGGCTAAAGCATACTTTCCATGTTAAAGTTGCTTGTTTTAGCATAATCAGATCCAAATCCTACCGACGGTGGAGACAATAAGACTATATGTGTTGCGGGCAGTACAATGCATTAAATAAGAATTTGGAACATAATCTTGCATATCCATGATATATAAGAGTAGTAAATAACATAATATACCTTAAATTGTTGGCAAGAATGAAATAGTGGCCCGTGATGAATTTGATCTTGTCATCGACTCAATAAACGACAGCAATATGTTACGCATACTCATGCTTATTCATGTTGGTGCTTCTTGAGGTTAAGATACGATATGTCACAAATCAATAATTGTATATGCTTACATTAGGGTAAATCTAATCAATAATAGGTTAATACATTCGGGGTTGTCGAAAACCAACCCTCGAAAACCAACCCTCAACCCCTAATTGTTGATGGTTTCACGGGTGTTGTGAGGCATGCGATTTTCCCAATTTAAGCATATATTCTAGAACTTGAAAACCAGCTTCTTAATAATAAGTCGATTATTAATAGCAATAGCAACGCTATATATAATAAACTTACATTAGTTTGAAGTACTTAATATTTGAAGAAAAAAGGAATTAAAGTCGTATGATTATGGATTTATGGTCTTCAAAAGGCTTGTTTTTAATTTTGTGTTTTCTCTTGTTTTAGTAGTAGAATCTTTTGAGTGATTCAATGCTAGCAAAGACCACATAACTAGGAACATATTTTTATGGACCGAGTACATTTAAAATGTTTAAACAAAAAATCGATGTTTTATTCCTTCAAAAACTAACACTACATAAAAAATATTCATGAGTGCCCGAGACCTCACGAGACCCTTGATCTTAGTAGCTTATTTTCCGACCTTATGCTATAATATAAACTTTAAAAGGCTTTTAAACTCACTGTTGATGGTGTCGTACTAAAAAAATTAACATGTCAAGTAATGAACACATTTCACTCAAAGAACTACAAATAAACTTTTACCATCTTTAATTTATGGAAAGTTGGAAACCATATGTGTAAAATTTTGGGTAACTTTAACATATGCAAATACGTCCTTACTTTTGTGTAACTTTAACATATGCAAATACTTCCTGTACTTCAAGTTTTTTATTACCGCTAGTACTATACTACTACTATGCTTTTACTTTTGAGTAAAAAATGTACTTTTTTAGTTTTTTATACAATGTTTTGTCTTAAAGCTAAAGCATACTTTCCATGTTAAAGTTGCTTGTTTTAGCATAGTCAGATCCCAATCCTCCCGAAGGTGGAGACAATAAGACTATATGTGTTGCGGGCAGTACAATGCATTAAATAAGAATTTGGAACATAATCTTGCATACCCATGATACATATATAAGAGTAGTAAATAACAGAATATACCTTAAATTGTTGGCAAGAATGAAATAGTGTTACTGACGAGTGTCTGCTTGTATATGTTGTGCAAAGCTCTTTTGTTAAGTTGTCAGCACGCTCATCTTGTCCGACCGCAAAGGAATACACCCGAAAGACTTTCCTTGAACTCGCTTTCTTGTTGTTCTTTTAAGATGCAATTGACAATCTTTTTTCCTGTACAAACAAAAAGCCATGACAAGATTCAAATTACGGGTGTAAAACGATCAAAACCCACTTATTAGTTATTATAGATACAGATCTAGATTTTGTATATAATTTAATTTTTTGAATGAAGCTATGTTAGCAAGAAAAAAATACCTTCAAATGTTACGCATGAATGAAATAGTCGCCCGTGATGAATTCGATCTCGTCACTTTCCTTCATGTTGGTGCTTTTGGAGGTTAAGATACAATATGTCACAATTTAATAGTAATAGGTAAAAAGCGTTTGATTAACGGCAATTGTATATGCTTAGATTAGGGTAAACCTAATCGCATTCTCCCAACACCGTGAAACCGTCAACAAAGACGCCATTATGCTTCGCGATACACCGAGGGGTTGCCGAAAACCAACCCTTTTTCTTAGGGATGGTTTTTCGCAACCTCTGAGTGCATGGAGAAGCACACCATGCCTACAACTGTGGCAGTGGAGTAATTGTGAATGGTTTCATGGGCGTTGCGGATAATGCGATTTGCCCCAATGTAAGCATATATGATTGGCGTTGCTCAAACGCTTTTTACTTACTATTGATTGTGTGTGTTTAAAACCATGAAGGAGCAAGTATAATATAGGCATGAATATGGACACATGGTAGGTATGGAAGTGAAGATGGCATTAAAGTTATAGTAGGTGTGATCAAGCGGGAAACAATGAATAAGTTTTGGCGGGAAACTCAAAGAAATTGATATGGCTTTGTTCCTTCTTTTCTTGCGGCTGATATGAAAGTTTAAGGTTCTTAACCTAATTTAATTTAGGGTTGTGATAGGATATATATACTACTGTATTTTGGGCTTCATTTTTAATTGGGATAATTTTATATTTACTCAATATGAAACTCAAAATGCTATATTTACCCAATTTACAAGTAAACAATACATGATGTACAATAATATAGAATTTTGTGTTTTATTTTAAGTAAACATAGAATTGCCCTATACTGTGTTTATATAGTTTGAGCCTTTAGATCAATACTTTAAGTGACAGTTTTACTTTTACA
Source organism: Glebionis coronaria (assembly GCA_025667525.1). Taxonomy (NCBI): domain Eukaryota; kingdom Viridiplantae; phylum Streptophyta; class Magnoliopsida; order Asterales; family Asteraceae; genus Glebionis; species Glebionis coronaria. The sequence goes on from JANFOE010000237.1 coordinate 116,325, forward strand.
TATTGCTTATGTTACGGGTTCGTAATTTCAGTCAGACTCATAAAAATTGAAAAGTGAATCAAATCAAATTTTATACTTAAATACTGTAAATTTGTTTTGCTAAATATCTATATAATATTTTTAGACAGTGTAATTCGGTTTATTCAGGTCAACCCGAAAACAAAACCAGATTCAAATTCGATTTCGGCTCGGTTTGGTTGAACTCTATTACGGTTCGGTTTAATTTTCGGGTTAACAAAAAAAAATTGAACAGTTAACTCGAACAACTGAACAAACCGCGAACGGAACCGACGAACACCCCTAGTTTATGTGATAGTTTTACGCTATATATCGTGGATCGGCTGATAGTAAGAGAGCAAACGAGTCAAACTTTTATTAAACAATTCTAACTTAAATTCAAGCTTGACTTGATTGAGTCGAGCTTTTACAAACTTAAGCCAAATAAACTCTTGTTGAATACTGTATATGTTAGGGCATCCACTATGGTAGTTTAAGAAAAGTTTATAAAATGATGAAGAAGTCTAAACTATAGTGAAGATGGGTTTATAAATAGGTTTATAATGAATAGGTCTATAATCTTAGACCTCTTAAAAATTTAATGCATGTGTAAATATTGAGAATTTATAAACTTAAAAAGGTTTATACATAGTAGAAGAAGGTTTATGAAGGCAAAAGTTTTATAAATTAATGATTTCATTAATCTTTAGACCTCTACCATTGTAGATGCTCTTAAAAATTAACTCTACATAAATATCGTTGGTAGGTAAATGGGAAAGTCATTAAAGTAATTAAAGTGTAGCGGGTGATATCGTAAGGAAAACAAAGGATGTTGGCGGGAAACTAAAAGAATTGATGCTTGAATTAGGTTTTTAATTGTCCACTTTTCTAGCAAAAAAAATTAGATAAAAGTTAAAATACAATGATTTTTATCTTTATCTTTAATATACAAAGGTTGTATTATAAATGTTATAAATGTTGAAATTTTAATATTTTTATACTTATATTAAACAAAATGCTGAAATAAAATATAAGTGTATTAATAATCGGGTTATATATGAGTTCGATTATCGAGTCAACTCGGTCGAGTTACCGAGATTCAACCAACGGGTTAACGTGTTCGAGTCGATGGGTCACGGGTTCGATCGTAGGTTAATTCGATCGAGTCATCAGGATTCAGTTTGACTATTGGGTCAACTCGAACGAGTCACCGGGTTATGTGTTATACAAATGTTGTGTGTGTGTGTGTGTTAATAACCATGAAGGAACCTCTATAATATAGGCTTGAAGATGGGTAGATGAGAACGTGAATAACTCTACATAGATGTTAGTTGGTGGGTAGATGGCAGGTCATTGAAGTATAGTGGGTGAGTTTGAGCGGGAAACAAAGAATAAGCTTTGGGCGGGAAACACGGCAATCAATTAGTCGAATGTTACGAATTTAAGCTTACTAATTTAGTTGTTTAATAGGGAATGGTATAACCTTGAGAAGTCTAAGCGAGTTAGCCCTTTCGCAGCGGCAAGTTTGACCACTGTATTCAGCGCGCCCAATCCTCTAAAGGCATGCCTCCTAAGAAGCCAAAGCTATTTTCTGGAACTTGAAAATCAGCTTCTTAATAATAAGTCGATTATTAATAGCAATGGCAACGGTATATATAATAAACTTACATTAGTTTGGAGTACTTAATATTTTAAGAAAAAAGGAATCAAAGTCCTATATAAGAACAGGTATTAAGTATTAACTAACGTATGATTATGGATTTATGGTCTTCAAAAAGCTTTTTAAAACCATATAACTAGGAGCAAATTTCTATGGACCGAGTATATTTAAAATGTTTAAACAAAAAATCGATGTTTTATTCCTTCAAAAACTAACACTATATAAAAAATATTCATGAGTGCCCGAGACCCCACGAGACCCTTGATCTCGCCCCTAAATGTTAGTGATAAAAACCACATAATGATTGATTAATAATCCTAATCTCTGATCTTTAAAATCTATTTTAAATGGTTGATTGTTAAGGAGGTATTAGTTTCGGTTTATGAAAAATAAGCCCATTTCGTCTTATATTCCATACGTCTCAGTTTTGTGACTTATTTAAAAACGTGTGAGTTTATATAAAGTTTATTATGGTATTATAAACTTATATAAGCTCATACATCTTTTATTAGGAGTTAGAAAATTCTCTATGCTCAGTTTCCAACTACATACGAGTTATGATTCCACCTTTTGATCGCTAGTCAATAAATGGCTCCGTTATGCTCTTGATCATAAGGTAGACGTTGACATATCGTTATGGCATGATCTTAACCGTACACACTACAACAATTTTCAACCCTAGGGACGACTTATTCGTCCCTAGGGACGCCATTATTCGACCCTAAACTCCTAGGGACGACTAAGTCGACCCTGGGCTGTTTTGTAGTTTCCAGATTTTTTCCGGAACTTTTTCCGGAACTTTTTTCGGACAAAAAATCCACAATTCAAAATGGTAGAATTCGACAAATACAGATTAATAACAAATCAATAAACGTTACAATACCATATTACGATAAATTATCCAACGTCACGATACAATATTCATCAAATACACTTATTCAATCCTAAATCAAATGTTTCAAACGCTACAAGTCTCAAACTTTATTAAACATGCATAATAAGAAAAATACTACCACAACCTCTACTCCGCATCCTCGTTAGGTGAAAAGTCACCTTCCTCCTCGTCACCCTCCTTGTCACCCCCCTCGTCACTCCCCTCGTCATTCCCCTCGTCATCGCCTGATAAGTCGTCACCACTGTTTTGTACATTCCTATCTCGACCCAACTCGTCAACGGACCGGTAATCGTGCTCATGGGGATTTATGATTACACGAGAACCTCCGGGTTTGGATTGTGAAGTAGAGCCGATCTCATGAGTCGAGTGTGTGGTGGGACGATAACAATGGTTAAATGTGTTATTGTTGGTGACGGGAGCAATAGGATAAGTGTCGGTATAGGGAGGTTGGAGTGGTTGGAGATTGTCGGGCAAAGATGGTCGGTATGGGTCGATGGAAGGAGGTTGCACTGGTTGTGCCCAAGGATAGGGGGTTGGACTAAATGAGCCCAATTAGGAGCTAGGGTGGGCATAACAAAGGGTCGGGGCGGGGGTACAAAAGTAGGAGGTCTAATTGGGTGATCAGTATTTGAGTTGTAGTTCTGGAAAAACTCACCCAATTGACTCTGATATTGCGCCATATGCTGGTACGACGTCTGAGTATATTGTTGCGCCGCATCCGCCTTTAACGCTGCCAAGTAAGCCCGATGCTGTGCCTCCTGATTCTCTTTCCTCAGCAGCTCCATCTGTTGCTCATTTCGTTCTATCAATTCCTGAAATTCACTACGAAAGGGAACATCTGGTCGACGTGGAGCACCTCGCCTGCGATAAGTTACAACAACAATGTTTCATTATATACAACAAGACATAAATATGAACAACTGATTTACATTTTGTTTTATTGAGGATATATAACCTGCGAGTTGTGTTATTGGCACCACCTAGTAACTTTCTGCCTTGTCCCGACACATTTTGCTTATTTTGACTTGGCATGATTTGAGCCACTATTTCTTTATCAGACATGGGCGGGATGACCTTGGCTCTCACTTGGTCACTGAGGGCTTTCATCTTTTGCTGAAAAAAAAACGATTTAAAACAAATGAAATTAGTTACTAAGGCATGTAAAGAGTTATATATTACTTACATATCTTTCCTTGTTTTCTTTACTTTTAAACGTGCCACCACTTGAGTGCCCCTTCCTCCATGTTTCAACCAGGTCCTCGTAAACCCCTTCCTTGACTTTCTGTAAAATCTCAAATAAATTAATAACGAGCTATAATAAATAAACAATATAAATGCTTTTAAATAAATCACAAAAATTATAAAGAGTCTTACGTATTCATTCCTTCCTCGGGCGAATGGTTTTTTGCCTTGAGTGGTCGGTACCGTGTTTTTGGAACGATTAACAGTATTAACCTGACTTCTTGCCACCCTCTTTGGGTCTGACCACCACTGAACCAATTCAGCCCAATCACCTTCGGTTCTACTGTCCTACACACTCGGCGGCGGTACATGTTCTTGTGCCAGTGCGGGCGTCTCATATTTCGAATAAAAATCTGTCTTGATCTTGTTCTTGTATTTTCTATACAGCAACCTCAGTTGGAGTTCCAACGCAAGCCTAACCCGAGTACACACCTCATACACACCACTGCCACACACCACCTCAGTACGATCATTGTACCATGGCTCGAGGTCGAAATATGTCTACATAAAAACATATGAATTTGAATAAACAAACAAATTAAACATAACACACATATCTAAATATCGATAACAATAACAATATAAGTAAAATAAACAATTTTGACCTCAATTGTAGGATAAATATGAGCTTTATCACACTCTGGAATTTCGTCCCATTCGCAGTTCAGGGGAAGTGACCGGATTAATTCCCCCATAAGATGAGACAACAATGATGCATAATTGCCCAGAAAATGGAAGGTTTTCAGATCTTGAAATTCAAAGCCAATTGTCAAAGGTTTTTCGTGATTATCTCTGTACGCCTTCCTTAATTTTCCTAGGTTGGTCTCAAAGCGTTGATTTGAACCTACAAATGATATGTTATTTACTCGTAAAAATTCAAGTGACATAAATTATAAATATCAGTGTTATAAAAAAATATAATGATTTCTTACGCTGACACTCGGCCGGTACAGGACGTGTGGGCCGTCTGGGTGGACTATCACCAGCATCCCCACTGTGTGACCTAGGAGCTACACATGCCATCTGTAAAATAACAAGTTCATATCAGTATACACATTCATATCCTAAATGAGACGAAACATCAAAAAGCAGTACCAAACAGGGGACTTTCCGAAATTAATTTCGGACGGGTTTTCTATAGGTTGATTAACTTCGGACGGGAATTTTCCGAAATTAATCGATAAAATCCTAAAATATTCCTAAAATTATTTACTACAAAAGACTAACAATCGTATATCATATATATATAATATAATAAACATATGCATAATACTAATTACACACCTCGGTCACGACTGGAATAAGCAAAGATAGAAAGATAGAAAAAGAGATCCGGATGAGGAAGTTGTCCCGACTGTCCTGGTGCTAACCAAACACAAACATAAAATAAAGAAAACCTAAATTAGTTGGTTTCCAAAAAAATTTCTAATTTGAAACAAACAACACCACAACAATTTAAAAAAAACATTACCTTTTTTGGCTGTGACACGGGTCTCAGTTCTCGGCTCGGTTCCCCGCTAACTCGGCTGTGACTCGGGTCTCGGCTACGACAAACATATCAAAAAATTAAACTTATGCCTATATAAGCTGAAATCTATTAAGCCTAAATCAATTAATCCCTAAATATAATCCGAAATCATAAGCTTAAATATAATCCGAAATCAACTAATAAGCGCATATCATGATAAGCTTATCGAAACAAACACACTTTTCAAACACACCTTTCAAACAGGTGACTCGGGTCTCGGTTCTCGGCTGCGACTCGGTTTCCCTCTTACTCGGCTGTGACTCGGGTCTCGGCTACGACAAACATATTAAAAAATAAATTAAACTTGTGCCTTACATAAAGAAAATAAATTGCTTTCTTATGTATAAGTTGAAATCAAATAAGCTCATAATTCCCGAAATCAAATAAGCTCACAAACAAACACCCACCTGTGGTGGTGGTGTTGCTGCTGTCACGACGGTGGTGGTGGCTACTACTATGCCGACAATGGTGGTGACGAAATAAACTAGCCAAAAAAACAAAATTAAACTATATATAAGCTAAAAACATATAAGCCGAAAACATATAAGCTAAAAATCAATTAAACTAGCAAAAAAAAATATCGCGGCGGTGGTGGTTGCGACTGCCGCAATGGTGGTGCGGGATGGGTTGCTACTGTCGAATTAAACTAGCCAAAACAAACCCAATACCAATCTTAATTAAACATTACCCAATTTTAATTTTATGAAAAAATGGTGCTCGGTGTCGGATTAAACATTATAAACATGAAAAATTATAACAAAACTAATTATTATTGCAAAATCAATTACCTTTATGAAAAAATGGTGCTCGGTGCTCGGATTGGTGGTTGACTGGTGGTCGGTTGGATTGGTGTGGTGGGATGAATTGGTGTGGTGGGTTGGATTGGTGTGGTGGAGATGAATTGGTGTAGTGGGTTGGATTGATGGTGGTGGAGATGATGGATTGGTGTGGTGGTCGTGCGTGGCTCGTTCTCCCGGTTTTTTTTTATCAGTGAGATGAGAATGATAAGGATAAGATATCATATCTGTTATTCGTCCCTAGGGACGACTTATTGTTTGAAACTTAGGGACGACTAAGTCGTCCCTAGGTTAATTAAATAAGTTTTTTTTTCGTCTAATATTGTAACCTAGGGACGACCTTGTAAACCTAGGGACGACTAAGTCGTCCCTAGGTTTATACCGGGAAAACTAAACCCAAGCGGGTTATTTAAATTTTGGCCAAAATTTTCAACTTTTCCAAAAATTTTGCTAAGTGTTTTGGAGGGTTTTTTAGGGACGACTTTTCTTTAATACTTAGGGACTACAAAGTCGTCCCTAAGTGTTTTTCAGGGATTTTTACATTACACCTTCTATGTAATAAAATTGATTATATAAATTAATAATAAAATCAAAATAAATTATTATAATTAATATTAAAATATACGTTATACTTAGTTTTGTAATAATTAATAACCGATGAGTCAATATGTTACGGTTATATGTTATAAGTTAAACCGATGAGTCCATATGTTACGGTTATACGTTATAGGTTAAACCGATGAGTCGATATGCTAGGGTTATAAGTTATAGGTTAAACCGATGAGTCCATATGTTAGGGTTATACGTTATAGGTTAAACCGATGAGTCCATATGCTAGGGTTATACGTTATAGGTTAAACCGATGAGTCCATATGTTAGGGTTATACGTTATAGGTTAAACCGATGAGTCCATATGCTAGGGTTATAAGTTATAGGTTAAACCGATGAGTCCATATGTTACGGTTATACGTTATAGGTTAAACCGATGAGTCCATATGCTAGGGTTATACGTTATAGGTTAAACCGATGAGTCCATATGTTACGGTTATACGTTATAGGTTAAACCGATGAGTCCATATGTTACGGTTATACGTTATAGGTTAAACCGATGAGTCCATACGCTAGGGTTATACGTTATAGGTTAAACCGATGAGTCCATATGTTACGGTTATACGTCATAGGTTAAACCAATGAGTCCATATGTTACGGTTATACGTTATAGGTTAAACCGATGAGTCGATATGCTAGGGTTATACGTTATAGGTTAAACCGATGAGTCCATATGTTACGGTTATACGTTATAGGTTAAACGGATGAGTCTATATGTTACGGTTATACGTTATAGGTTAAGCCGATGAGTCCATATGCTAGGGTTATACGTTATAGGTTAAACCGATGAGTCCATATGTTAAAGTTATACGTTATAGGTTAAACCGATGAGTCCATATGTTACGGTTATACGTTATAGGTTAAACCGATGAGTCGATATGCTAGGGTTATACGTTATAGGTTAAACCGATGAGTCCATATGTTACGGTTATACGTTATAGGTTAAACGGATGAGTCCATATGTTACGGTTATACGTTATAGGTTAAGCCGGTGAGTCCATATGCTAGGGTTATACGTTATAGGTTAAACCGATGAGTCCATATGTTACGATTATACGTTACAGGTTAAACCGATGAGTCCATATGTTACGGTTATACGTTATAGGTTAAACCGATGAGTCCATATGCTAGGGTTATACGTTATAGGTTAAACCGATGAGTCCATATGTTACGGTTATACGTTATAGGTTAAACCGATGAGTCCATATGCTAGGGTTATACATTATAGGTTAAACCGATGAGTCGATATGTTACGGTTATACGTTATTGGTTAAACCGATGAGTCGATATGTTACGGTTATACGTTATAGGTTAAACCGATGAGTCCATATGCTAGGGTTATATGTTATAGGTTAAACTGATGAGTCCATATGCTAGGGTTATACGTTATAGGTTAAACCGATGAGTCCATATGTTAGGGTTATACGTTATAGGTTAAACCGATGAGTCCATATGCTAGGGTTATATGTTATAGGTTAAACCGATGAGTCCATATGTTACGGTTATACGTTATAGGTTAAACCGATGAGTCCATATGCTAGGGTTATACGTTATAGGTTAAACCGATGAGTCCATATGTTACGGTTATACGTTATAGGTTAAACCGATGAGTCCATATGTTACGGTTATACGTTATAGGTTAAACCGATGAGTCGATATGCTAGTGTAAGACAATATGTTATTATTGCTCTGAGGTGACCATTAAGCTAAAAATACTGAGCTTAAGCATGTTTAAGTGATCAAATATTGGCGGGAAATGTTGGCGGTAAATGCTGGCGGGAAAATGTTGGCGGGAAAGCTAGGGTCGACTAAGTCGTCCCTAAATGTGTCGACCCTAAATTTTTATCTTTATTTATGGTAGCTCTTATCCTCACAAACTCTTATCCTCTCATACCAAACTCACCACCACCACCACCTGATTTTGCATAATATGGATCCGCTTGAAGCTTATAAGTGTACATGTAGAAAGGGATATATTGTGTTGAGACAGTCACATCAACCTCATAGCCTTGGTAAACTTTACTATGCATGTCCTCTTTCGAAGGTAAACAATCAAATGTTTTAGTTATGTAATACGTGTGATTATTAAAATGACATGTCATGTTATTTGTTTACTTTGTAACAGCAAAAAACAGATGATTATGGATGTAAATATTTTAAATGGAATGATGATTTTGATCTCGAACTCCGTATAAGATCTTCCCCTGGATCTTCAACACCTCAAGGTTCACATCCAAGTTCTTCTACAGGTCCTTCTCAATCTGCACCAATTGAGTGCTCTAATTGCAAGATCAAAGATCTAAAGATAAAGATGCTAGAGACAAGACTAGAAATGGAAAGGCATCCTGAAGACCACGCATGTCAATCGGCTGCAATACTTCATGAGCTTTTAAATGATATGGAAAATCTTAGCTTTGAGTAGTAATCTATTTGTTATTTTAATGTGTTAATTTATATTTTATTATTATGTGTTAATATGTACGTTTAGTTTTAACTAGTTTGTGATGTGTTTTTTTTCTTATTTATGAATCTGTTATCGTTGTAATATATATTTTTAATTAAGCGCGTGTTTAAGTGTTAAATATATATCTAAAGTTTTTTTAAATACATATAAGTTTTTTTAAACAAAAATAAAGTTTTTTTAAATATGTATAAAGTTTTTTTTAAATATGTATAAAGTTTTTTTTAAATATGTATAAAGTTATTTTTAAATATGTTTAATTTTTTTTCTAAATATGTATAAATTTTTTTTAAATATGTATAAAGTTTTTTAATATGTATAAAGTTATTTTTAAATATGTATAATTTTTTTTCTAAATATATAATTTTTTTTAAATATATATAAAGTTTTTTAAATATGTATAAAGTTATTTTCAACTATAATAAAGTTTTTTTTAAATAAAATAATTAAATTAATTTTAAATAATTTTAAATAAACAAAAGTGCCAAAAAACGGAAATAATAAATTTTCCTTCACCTAGGGACGACTTAGTCGTCCCTAGGTTACAAGGACCCCACCTTTATTTTAACTTTTTAAAAAAAAATATTTATATTAATTTTAAATAAATAAAAAAGATAAAAAAGGGAAATAAATTTCGCTTAACCTAGGGACGACTTAGTCGTCCCTAGGATTAGTGGGTCTCACTTTCGCTTTAAACTTTTTTAAAAAAAATATTAATATTAATTTTAAATAATTTTAAATAAATAAAAAAGATAAAAAAAACCAGGAAAATAAATTTCCTTAACCTAAGGACGACTTAGTCGTCCCTAGGATTTGTGGGTCTCACTTTCACTTTAACTTTTTAAAAAAAATATATTTATATTAATTTTAAATAATTTTATACAATTAAAAGAGAAAAAATATTTATTTTTCACCTAGGGACGACTTAGTCGTCCCTAGGTTTCAAGGGCCCCACATTTTCCCCACAGCCTTTTTGACCAGGATTTTGTTGTAAAACATGTGGGTCCCCCCTTAATCTAGGGATGACTTAGTCGACCCTAGAAAAAGGGCGACCCTAAACTCAATATTGTTGTAGTGACAGAGAGGGGTGATCAGATTGTTTTAGACGAATCACTTTTCGTCAACTCATCCCTCGCTAATCTTAAGCTAATCATACGGCCGGTCTCTTCAGATGGAGAAACCTTAAGCCTTTGTCTCGTTCAAACAAAGCAGATTTAGATGACAATTCTCTTGAAAATATATTATCCGGAACTCCTGTTCTTGAAACATTCAAGTTAAAAGACTCTTATGGCTTTTCTAAGATAGACATTACTTGAAAGAGTGTTAAGAACTTTGTCACGTGGCTTGATGCTGAATATGATGTAGATCTAAATGATGGAGTTTTGACCTCATGCTCTCTTTACCTTGAAAATGTGTTATCATTAGTTGAAGCTAAGTTCTCTTAACATGCCCACAATTATGGTTACATTCCTGTTTTCACAAAAAAACTGAGGAACAAGATCAGCTTCAAGTACATATCCTTCAACTCCGCCGTGCCAATGATGTAGTTTGAAAAACAAAATAACAAAGATAGATATTTGAATCTGTTGATTCCAAAGAATACCAGACACAATCCGTCCAACTATCGTTGATTCAAAAAGAATACCGATAATCAGGTAAACTCCAACAATCGTTGATTCAACGAATACCCGATTATTTGGATGAAATCTAACAATAAACCCTAACCTGGATTTAAGTTGATTAACAAAAGACTAATAGTCTGTAATTTTTATTCATAACTCAAAAACTGAATACAATAAACCCCAAGCCCTATTTTTATAGGATAAACTTAACTTGAAGAATAATTTAACAAATTATTCTAGAAACCTAAAATAAAAAAAGTAAATAAAATGTAAACATAAAAATAATTTCCAGCAGACATAAAAATAATGCTCATGCATTATTTAAAGAAACTAAATAAAAGATATAGATCACCAGACAAATAATACTCCTGCATCATTCTCCCCTTCTTTGAAAAGACTCGACCTCGAGTCTTCATTGTCTTCAAACCCAATGTATTGACCATGATAGTTTGGATCATTGTAGAACAAAGATTATTAGCCACAACTTCAGTGTTATCAATGTCGTCTTTTTCCCAACCAAATTCTTTTTTGCCCGTAAATCCCTCTTTTTCCTCAATGACATCTTCATAAACTAGCATCGATTCTTCTTCATATTCATCAAATATGGGAGGTCCATCATAATCATCACTAGCCACACCATAATCTTCCCATTCATCAGAAGATGAACCATCAACCTCAAAAAACGGATATTCAAATATCTTAATCAGTAACTTCGGCTCTTGATACCAACTGATGTAGTTTGAAAAACAAAATAACAAAGATAGATAATTGAATCTATTGATTCCAAATAATACCAGACACAATCCGTCCAACTATCGTTGATTCAAAAAGAATACCGATAATCAGGTAAACTCCAACAATCGTTGATTCAACGAATACCCGATTATTTGGATGAAATCTAACAATAAACCCTAACCTGGATTTAAGTTGATTAACAAAAGACTAAAAGTCTGTAATTTTTATTCATAACTCAAAAACTGAATACAATAAACCCCAAGCCCTATTTTTATAGGATAAACTTAACTTGAAGAATAATTTAACAAATTATTCTAGAAACCTAAAATAAGAAAAGTAAATAAAATATAAACATAAAAATAATTTCCAGCAGACATAAAAATAATGCTCATGCATTATTTAAAGAAACTAAATAAAAGATATAGATCACCAGACAAATAATACTCCTACATCAGCCAAGAACGAGCTTAAACTTAAACATGGAATAAGATGTAAAGAGGTAAAATGTCCCTTCAATATCTATTTTTTTTCTTACATTAACTTGTCATATCACTACAACAATCCAGCCCTTCCCCATCGGGGTTTTCCCCAGCGACATGATGTCGCTGGGGAAAAGTCGCTAAACGACAAAAACTTTCTGACGTGGCAAACTTTCTCGAAAAAAATTTGACCTAAAAGTAAAGAAAAGTTTCCCCAGCGACATGTCGCTGGGGAAAAGTTGACTGAATTTTGACCAAACTACTTCACAATTAATGCAAGCGGGAGATTAACCCGCCAACTTTTCCCCAGCGACATGTCGCTGGGGAAAATATCTCCCACGTCTAATCCAAGTGATTAGCGTTAATGCGTTGTTTAATTTATGCCAAAAATTTTCCCCAGCGACATGTCGCTGGAGAAACTTTTAGGATTCCCTCCAAAGATATTCAGTTAACGCGCCTATTTTATAAAAAACAAACAAAACATTCCCCAGCGACATGTCGCTGGGGAATCGTGGACTTCTATTTGACCACCAATTTTCAGAAAATGTGTAATGTTTATATAATATTTTAATAAATATAATATATATATTAAAAAATATAGTTATTAAAATTTAAAATAGTATATCTCTTTTTATGATAAAAAAAAGTGAGACAAATGGTTAATTTTCCCGCTAATGTTTTCCCGCCAATGTTTTCCGGCCAAAATTTTGCCCGCCAAAAGTTAACATTCACTGATAATTGTTAACATTCATTGTTAATATTAATTAAAAATTGTTAACATTCATTGAGGCTTACAAACAGACACGCCTAAACCTAACTTTATTCTACACTGACACTTAAACACGCGCTTAATTAAACATGGATATTAAACCGATAATAGACTCATAAACACGAAAACAGATACATCATAAACTAGTTCAAACGAATGTTCCCCATGTCATCGTAAAGGTCGTGAAGTAGTGCAGCTGAATCCAATGTGTGCCTATCGGAGTTGCGGTACAACTCTATCATACGCTCAAGTACCATTATCATTCCATTCAAGCGCACACAGTTTGCACACGCTGAAGAGCTTGGAGAAGAAATTGGAATCGTTGAAGGTCTGGTAGAAGAGCTTGGAGGAGAAAAGCTCGTTGAAGGTCTTGAAGAAGAGCTTGGAGGAGAAAAGCTCATTGAACCTCCAAGAGATTTGATTAGTAGTTGGACGCGTTCGTCTTTCCATAAAAAAAATTTGCATCCATATGAAACTGGAGGTTGAACCCGTGAACGTGGACAAGCATAGTACAGTCTACCAAAGTTTTCAGTTGTCCACGATTCTCGAAGAACTACATCTCCATGTCCACACCTGCACGGAAAAGCTTCATGCTTCAACATGTACATAATAACAATTTGTTTATGATGATAAGTGTGTGTAATCTGCTGGTGGTTGTGATGATAAGGAGTGTGTGTGGTTCTCTTTTTATGCTAAAAAAGTAAGGGAAATTGTTAACATTTTCCCTCCAATGTTTTCCCTCCAATGTTTTCCCTCCAATACATTGAACCCTATCTAATTCAATGAACCTCTAATGTTGAAACCTATCTAATACATTGAACCTCTAATGATGAACCCTATCTAATACGTTGAACCTCTAATGATGAACCCTATCTAATACATTGAACCTCTAATGATGAACCCTATCTAATTCAATGAACCTGTAATGATGAACCCTATCTAATACATTGAACCTCTAATGATGAACCCTATCTAATTCAATGAACCTCTAATGTTGAAACCTATCTAATACATTGAACCTCTAATGATGAACCCTATCTAATACGTTGAACCTCTAATGATGAACCCTATCTAATACATTGAACCTCTAATGATGAACCCTATCTAATACATTGAACCTCTAATGATGAACCCTATCTAATACATTGAACCTCTAATGATGAACCCTATCTAATTCAATGAACCTCTAATGTTGAAACCTATCTAATACATTGAACCTCTATCTAATACATTGAACCTCTAATGATGAACCCTATCTAATTCAATGAACCTCTAATGTTGAAACCTATCTAATACATTGAACCTCTAATGATGAACCCTATCTAATTCAATGAACCTCTAATGATGAACCCTATCTAATACATTGAACCTCTAATGATGAACCCTATCTAATACGTTGAACCTCTAATGATGAACCCTATCTAATACATTAAACCTCTAATGATGAACCCTATCTAATACGTTGAACCTCTAATGATGAACCCTATCTAATATATTGAATCTCTAATGATGAACCCTATCTAATACATTGAACCTATAATGTTGAACCCTATCTAATACATTGAACCTCTAATGATGAACCCTATCTAATACATTGAACCTATAATGTTGAACCCTATCTAATACATTGAACCTCTAATGATGAACCCTATCTAATTCAATGAACCTCTAATGTTGAAACCTATCTAATACGTTGAACCTCTAATGATGAACCCTATCTAATACATTGAACCTCTAATGATGAACCCTATCTAATACATTGAACCTATATACATTGAACCTCTAATGATGAACCCTATCTAATACATTGAACCTATAATGTTGAACCCTATCTAATACATTGAACCTCTAATGATGAACCCTATCTAATACATTGAACCTCTAATGATGAACCCTATCTAATACATTGAACCTATAATGTTGAACCCTATCTAATACATTGAACCTCTAATGATGAACCCTATCTAATTCAATGAACCTCTAATGTTGAAACCTATCTAATACATTGAACCTCTAATGATGAACCCTATCTAATTCAATGAACCTCTAATGATGTACCCTATCTAATACATTGAACCTCTAATGATGAACCCTATCTAATACGTTGAACCTCTAATGATGAACCCTATCTAATACATTGAACCTCTAATGATGAACCCTATCTAATACGTTGAACCTCTAATGATGAACCCTATCTAATATATTGAACCTCTAATGATGAACCCTATCTAATACATTGAACCTATAATGTTGAACCCTATCTAATACATTGAACCTCTAATGATGAACCCTATCTAATACATTGAACCTATAATGTTGAACCCTATCTAATACATTGAACCTCTAATGATGAACCCTATCTAATTCAATGAACCTCTAATGTTGAAACCTATCTAATACGTTGAACCTCTAATGATGAACCCTATCTAATACATTGAACCTCTAATACATTGAACCTCTATCTAATACATTGAACCTCTAATGATGAACCCTATCTAATTCAATGAACCTCTAATGTTGAAACCTATCTAATACATTGAACCTCTAATGATGAACCCTATCTAATTCAATGAACCTCTAATGATGAACCCTATCTAATACATTTTCCCTCTAATGATGAACCCTATCTAATACATTGAACCTATAATGTTGAACCCTATCTAATACATTGAACCTCTAATGATGAACCCTATCTAATACATTGAACCAATAATGTTGAACCCTATCTAATACATTGAACCTCTAATGATGAACCCTATCTAATATATTAAACCTCTAATGATGAACCCTATCTAATACATTGAACCTATAATGTTGAACCCTATCTAATACATTGAACCTCTAATGATGAACCCTATCTAATTCAATGAACCTCTAATGTTGAAACCTATCTAATACATTGAACCTCTAATGATAAACCCTATCTAATACGTTGAACCTCTAATGATGAACCCTATCTAATACATTGAACCTCTAATGATGAACCCTATCTAATACATTGAACCTATAATGTTGAACCCTATCTAATACATTGAACCTCTAATGATGAACCCTATTTAATACATTGAACCTATAATGTTGAACCCTATCTAATGCATTGAACCTCTAATGATGAACCCTATCTAATTCAATGAACCTCTAATGTTGAAACCTATCTAATACGTTGAACCTCTAATGATGAACCCTATCTAATACATTGAACCTCTAATGATGAACCCTATCTAATACATTGAACCTATAATGTTGAACCCTATCTAATATATTGAACCTCTAATGAGGAACCCTATCTAATACATTGAACCTATAATGTTGAACCCTATCTAATACATTGAACCTCTAATGATGAACCCTATCTAATACATTGAACCTCTAATGATGAACCCTATCTAATACATTGAACCTATAATGTTGAACCCTATCTAATACATTGAACCTCTAATGATGAACCCTATCTAATTCAATGAACCTCTAATGTTGAAACCTATCTAATACATTGAACCTCTAATGATGAACCCTATCTAATTCAATGAACCTCTAATGATGAACCATATCTAATACATTGAACCTCTAATGATGAACCCTATCTAATTCAATGAACCTCTAATGTTGAAACCTATCTAATACATTGAACCTCTAATGATGAACCCTATCTAATACGTTGAACCTCTAATGATGAACCCTATCTAATACATTGAACCTCTAATGATGAACCCTATCTAATACATTGAACCTATAATGTTGAACCCTATCTAATACATTGAACCTCTAATGATGAACCCTATCTAATTCAATGAACCTCTAATGTTGAAACCTATCTAATACATTGAACCTCTAATGATAAACCCTATCTAATACGTTGAACCTCTAATGATAAACCCTATCTAATACATTGAACCTCTAATGATGAACCCTATCTAATACATTGAACCTATAATATTGAACCCTATCTAATACATTGAACCTATAATGATGAACCCTATCTAATTCAATGAACCTCTAATGATGAACCCTATCTAATACATTGAACCTCTAATGATGAACCCTATCTAATTCAATGAACCTCTAATGTTGAAACCTATCTAATACGTTGAACCTCTAATGATGAACCCTATCTAATACATTGAACCTCTAATGATGAACCCTATCTAATACATTGAACCTATAATGTTGAACCCTATCTAATACATTGAACCTCTAATGATGAACCCTATCTAATACATTGAATCTATAATGTTGAACCCTATCTAATACATTGAACCTCTAATGATGAACCCTATCTAATACATTGAACCTCTAATGATGAACCCTATCTAATACATTGAACCTATAATGTTGAACCCTATCTAATACATTGAACCTCTAATGATGAACCCTATCTAATTCAATGAACCTCTAATGTTGAAACCTATCTAATACATTGAACCTCTAATGATGAATCCTATCTAATTCAATGAACCTCTAATGATGAACCATATCTAATACATTGAACATCTAATGATGAACCCTATCTAATTCAATGAACCTCTAATGTTGAAACCTATCTAATACATTGAACCTCTAATGATGAACCCTATCTAATACGTTGAACCTCTAATGATGAACCCTATCTAATACATTGAACCTCTAATGATGAACCCTATCTAATACATTGAACCTATAATGTTGAACCCTATCTAATACATTGAACCTCTAATGATGAACCCTATCTAATTCAATGAACCTCTAATGTTGAAACCTATCTAATACATTGAACCTCTAATGATAAACCCTATCTAATACGTTGAACCTCTAATGATGAACCCTATCTAATACATTGAACCTCTAATGATGAACCCTATCTAATACATTGAACCTATAATGTTGAACCCTATCTAATACATTGAACCTATAATGATGAACCCTATCTAATTCAATGAACCTCTAATGATGAACCCTATTTAATACATTGAACCTCTAATGATGAACCCTATCTAATTCAATGAACCTCTAATGTTGAAACCTATCTAATACGCTGAACCTCTAATGATGAACCCTATCTAATACATTGAACCTCTAATGATGAACCCTATCTAATACATTGAACCTATAATGATGAACCCTATCTACATAAATATCTTATATAAAAAATATACATAAATATCTTATATAAAAAATATAAAAAATTATATGAAACTTATTATTTTTAATTATATAAAATTATAATAATACAATTATATAAAATTATTATTATTAATCATTTAAAACGTATTATTATCAATCAAACTTATTATATAAATATATAATTATATAAAACGTATTATTATCAATCATTTAAAACTAATTTACATAAATATCTTATATAAAAAATATAAAATTATATAAAACTTATTATTTTTAATTATATAAAAGTAAAATATACAATTATATAAAACTTATTATTTTTAATTATATAAAATTAAAAATAATACAATTATATAAAATTATTATTATTAATCATTTAAAAGTAAATATCATTAATTGGTAAAAAGGTTTCCCAGCGACATGTCGCTGGGGTAAGCTTCGTTGACCAATTTTAGAAATCCCTCCAAAAATTTTCATTAACGCGCTTCTTTCGCAAACCGACAAAATAAAGGTTTCCCCAGCGACATGTCGCTGGGGATATTTTTGTTAAAATCGACAGGTTATTAAACAGCTGGCGCAAACGACAAATTCATAATTGACATGTCGCTGGGGAACATTTCCCCAGCGACATGTCGCTGGGGAAAGTGTTGACAGCTTCTTATCCTCAAACACTTTACAGAAACTTCACTTTCCTCTATCTCTTTTTCTCTTCTCTCAAACAAGTGCGATTTTCACCACCAATCCATCACCACCAATCATTTACACCACCAATCATCACCACCATTCATCACCACTACCACCATTCATCACCATTTACGCCATCCCCATCACCACTAATCCATCACCACCAATCCATCAACACCAACCCGCCACCAACCCGGCCACCACCACCACCAATCCGCCACTCCGCCACCAATCCATCTTTAATAATTGATAAAAAGTAATGTTTTGTTTAATTTTATTTTAGATTTTTACATTTTGATTTTATATTTTAATTTTGATTTTATAATTGATATTGTAATTGATAATTAATGTTTTGTTTAATTTTCTTTTATGTTTTTGAGCCCGACTGTTGCGGAGCCCCGACCACAGCCGATCCCGACCTCAGCCGATCCCGACCTCAGCCGACCAAGCCCGCCACCGTCCTTGGTTTTAAAGGTTTTAATTTTGTTTAATTTTGATTTTAATTTTGTTTTATGTTTTTGGTTTTAAAGGTTTTAATTGATGATTAAAATGAGTTTCTTTTATGTTATTGTAGTCCCGACCACAGCCCGAGGCGCAGCCCCGACCACCAACAGACCACCACAAATAAAAAGTATGTTTTTTTTATCATTTTGGTTTCCCCAGCGACATGTCGTTGGGGATTTATAAGCTTGTTAATTTCCGTTAAACGTAAATCCAAACACTCTTTAACTGTGTAAAACGCAAACCCAAACACTCGCTATGTTGCTTATCAGCTTATCCGAATAAGCTGTTTTCAAACAGCTTATCCTGTTAAGCTTATCAGGATAAGCTGTTTGAAACAGCTTATCCCGATAAGCTTAGCGGAATAAGCTGTTTGAAGACCTCATCAAAGATGATGATGGTGTTGAGAAATTTTATTCTAGTGACGAAGAAGATTAACTTTGTGTTGTAACTTGTAAAATACACTTATATATTTGAATGAATGAATGAATGAAATTGTTGTAGATTGTTTAAATGTGTAAATTTATTTTGATATTTAGATTTGTGCATGCTTGTATTATTTTGTTCATAAATTTCTACATGTTATGCTAATTGTACCTGTATACAGATGACTGATGTTGCACGGGGCCACGGCGGGGACGGTGGTGGCGAGGATTCTTCACGTCCACGTCCTCCATCATTCGGTTGCGGGGGTTGCTTCGTCAACCGGGGTAAGAATTTCTGGATTATTGTAATACAAATTTGATACACATATTTAACTTGTTTGCCTTAACTTTTATGACTTTATCACTCACTTGATTTTGTAGGAAAAGGAAAGAAAAAGCCCAATTTGGGCGGGAGGAGAGCCGGCAGGCAGAATACCCGGGAGAAGACCCGCTGCCTAAAATTACTGGATGCGGTGGCCGAGAATCAAAATCGGCCGGTCGAGATCGACTTTGTACCCGGTAGAGATAACCTTGTTATACTTGTCGGCCCCTACGCAGATCATTGGGGAAACTTATTCGGGTGTGTCGTTAGGGAAATACCTTTGTATTACCCTTCGTGGAGCAAGGTCCCCGAAGGGTACAAGGCGGCGACCCGGGCAGCTATTGGGGTAAGTTATCATTTTATATTTATTTAATTATCGTGTTCATTTATTTAATTGTATATATTTATTTAAATTTGTTTTTTATTTATATCATATAAATAAATAAACAAATTTAAATAAATATATAAATTATATTGCTAACTCCGTTTTTAATGTGTTGTATTGTGTATATTTATTTAAATTCGTTTATTTATTTATATCATATAAATAAATAAACGAATTTAAATAAATATATAAATTATATTGCTAACTCTGTTTTCAATGTGTTGTATTGTGTATATTCATTTAAATTCGTTTATTTATGTATATCATATAAATAAATAAACGAATTTAAATAAATATATAAATTATATTTCTAACTCTGTTTTCAATGTGTTGTATTGTGTATGTTCATTTAAGTTCGTTTATTTATTTATATCATATAAATAAATAAACGAATTTAAATAAATATATAAATTATATTTCTAACTCTGTTTTCAATGTGTTGTATTTGATTGCAGAAAAATTATGATCTCACGCCGTACGTGAACACCCCTCGGTGGAAGAGTATTTATGATACCATTAATGCACAGCTACAAAAATCATACAATACCAGCAAGGCTAGTCTGAAGCGAGATTACTGTGTAAAAGACCCCGAGACTGGAGAATACGATTTGGATCAAATTAGGCGGAACAGACCCGACGAGCACACACCTGAAGTGTGGGAGAAACAGATAGAGTTTTGGACTGACGAAGCTAACATGAAGCGATCCTCAACAAACAGCCAAAATCGGTCCAAGGCAACACTTGTCTCCCGACATGGTTCTCGGTCGATCCCTCGCACTCGACATCGGTAATTATTATTATTATTATTATTATTATTATTATTATTATTATTATTGATTTTACATTATTATGGTTTTTTTTATTTTTTTTATTTTATTATTATTATTATTGTTTTTAATTTTTATTATTTTATTATTATCATTATTTATTTTACATACATATTATTATTGCCGCATTTAATTAGATTGATCTTACTTACGTGTGTATGTACAGCAAAAGGCGTCCAAAACCCAACAGGAGCCTACAGAGATCGACATGTTCTATCGTCTGCATACGAATTCAGATGGTGTATTTATAGATGAGTAGTCTCTCCAGTTGTATGTAAGTATTCTTTTCAAAACACACTTTAATGAATCATAGATTAATAATCTAGCAACCCGACTAATATATTTACTATCTTGTGTTATTGTCACCACACAGGATCAGATGAGGGAGCTAGAGGCGACGGGTGAGCACACCACTGCCGAGATCAACAGGATGGTGCGAGGAGGCAAGTTTCGCGGCCACCATCCTGGCGTGGGTATGGTATTGCCGGGATACACCAGTACTCCCCCGTGCTTTCCGCCACCACCCCCTGAGACTCGTCGGGATCGGGATGTTGATTTCATGATGGGCTTGTTCAGAAACGACCCCAGGTATGGCGATCTTTTTGCCGCATATGAGAGTGGTGGTGCCAGCGGGAGTGGGAGTCGCCCGGGTGATGATGCTGGTGCCAGCGGGAGCGGGAGTCGCCCGGGTGATGATGCTGAGGATCGGGAAGGTGGCGATGACGCGAGCTAGTCGTGTCATATATGTGTTTGTTAGTATGGTACATAGTTTCTTTATGTTCATCTTGACTTGTTTCCCTATTATCCTAAATTAGAACGCTTGTTTCCCTAGTATCCTTAACTATCCCGACTTATTCCTAGTATCCATGTGATCATTAGAACGTTATATTATATTTTGGTGCAAGTTTGAACTTATTCCGCGTTTGTGTTGATTTGTATTTCAATTTTACTTTATATGTGTCTTTTGGTGAGCAAATACAGGTTTTGGTTACAGGTTTTGGTAGATTTTTTCCGGAAAAATTCCGGAAAAAATCTGGAAAACGCCTGCTGTGCAGGCAATTTAAAAAAAAAACCTGCAGACTCTTCCCCAGCGACATGTCGCTGGGGAAACATTGGTTATTCGTTGACAAGTCAAACGCAAATCGTTGACATGTCAAACGTATCAAGAGTTTCCCCAGCGACATGTCGCTGGGGAAACTTTGGAAAGCGTTGACAAGTCAACGGCAACGCGTTGACAAGTCAAATGAAAGGAAATTTTCCCCAGCGACTTGTCGCTGGGGAAAATTTGTAATTAGCTAAAATGGTTAAGTTTAAGCGACATGTCGCTGGGGAAAATTTTGCCACCGTGGCATCTGTTCTTCCAGGAAAAGTCTGTGGGGCCCACGTGTCGCTCGGGGAAGTCGCTGGGGATACTTTTAACAACTAGCGTACCCCAGCGAGTATACCCCAGCGACATGTCGCTGGGGATAGACTTCCCCAGCGACATGTCGCTGGGGAAACCCCAAAAATATCGCTGGGGTAGGGCGCGATTGTTGTAGTGTATGTTACTTCATATAATGACTCGAAACCCCAAAAATTATTAATTGGACTTTAAGTCGTACTAATGATCAGTTAAACACATAAAACAAAGTCGTTGATGATGAAGATTTACGTAGACTTGCAGATTAGAACATTAAAAAGGAATCAACCTTGAATTTGGTTCTTCGTCTTAAAATTGGTTATTGAAGGTTTAGTCTCTTCTAAGTTTTAGACGATGTTAATGATTTATGGGATACTTTTTTACACTTGTCCAATCGGTCTAACCGTGCACACCTTTTAAACCTAACATCTGACCAATGTAATTTTAAGGGATCAACAAAACAATGAAGATAAATCTATTTTCAGATTGATTGTGGAAGTTCAATTCTATACATGGTAGTGTTTATTCACATACAGGACGCATCAGTAATGTACCACATTTACCCATTGTTGTAAGTGTGTTCAAGTGCCTTATAAATGGCTCAACATCGTGCTACAATTAAGTAACTAAAGTGAATCTTTTAGGTCAAGGAACCAAACACCCCGCATGGCTAAAGCATACTTTCCATGTTAAAGTTGCTTGTTTTAGCATAATCAGATCCAAATCCTCCCGACGGTGGAGACAATAAGACTATATGTGTTGCGGGCAGTACAATGCATTAAATAAGAATTTGGAACATAATCTTGCATATGAGTAGTAAATAACAGAATATACCTTAAATTGTTGGCAAGAATGAAATAGTGGCCAGTGATGAATTTGATCTTGTCATCAACTCAATAAACGACAGCAATATGCTACGCATACTCATGCTTATTCATGTTGGTGCTTCTTGAGGTTAAGATACGATATGTCACAAATCAATAATAGGTAAAAAGCGCTTAAGCAATGGCAATTGTATATGCTTACATTAGGGTAAATCTAATCAATAATAGGTTCATACATTCGGGGTTGCCGAAAACCAACCCTCGAAAACCAACCCTCTTAGGGTTGGTTTTCCGCAACCCCTGAGTGCAGGTGTAACTGTTGATGGTTTCACGGGTGTTGTGCGGCATGCGATTTTCCCAATTTAAGCATATACAATTTCCTCAAACCATTTTTACTTATTATTGAATTGTGACGCTGTATATTAACCTCAGGAAGCACCAACGTGCTTGCAATTGATATTGATCTGATAGAGTATGCGCGTGAGCAAAGACGACGCATGGGAAGCCTATCAAACGGCGAAGAGCATAAGACACATTAGTATGTATAAGTACATTTAGCAATCAAAATCTATCTATCCATCTTACATTTAATTTGTGATATAAGTAGATGTTGTATTTTATGTCATGGAAATATGGAATGTTGGTAACTTCATATATATGATGCATCAGCTAATATACGTACTTGAGTCAGGTTTATGAATGGAAATGCTTTTTATGCATTAGATAATTCAGAACATAGTATCATTTTTCCATTGGATTAGATTGCATAAAACTGGGTAATTTGCTATAAGTTCAAACATAAGCTGCCCACCTTAAACATATATACAAGCTATCCTTTCTAACAACATACATAAACACTCTACAGGGTGCGGTATTACCCACTCTAGGTCAAGTCAATATGATGGTGTATTTAATTTGTGTGTGTTTAAAAACCAGCAAGCAACACATGTACAGTACAAATAGACCTGAATGGTCGTAGCAGTTGGAAGTTAGCAGCTTTACATAAATACTAGCAAGCAGGTTGGCAGTTGAAATACTTAAACGCAAAAGTAAGTGGTGTAATAAATATGATCGAGCGGGAAGCAATGTGGTTTCTGTAAAGGTGTTGTTAATTTTATAGATGGAACTTGGAAGATGGTTGTTTTATACATACATTTGAGAAGTAAAGGTGTTGTTAATTTTGGCAACAAGATAGTTGTCAATTTGGACAATTTTTACTTCATAAAATGGGGTGATCAACTGATAATATATGAATGTAGTCCAATACTATAGTGTGATATACAGTAACAAAGAAAAACTTAAAAACGAACTGAATATGAGATTAAGATTTGGGTGCATATTGTGCTCCATGGTTGAAGATTTTAAGATGGGCATGTCTTAAAAGAGTGTAGCTAGATCAGTAGATGTGTAGTTATGTTTGATTCTGATACGAAATGTTGAGTCGAACATGGACCGGCCGGCCTGAAAGATGTGACCATGTCTAATTAATCATCAAACTTTTTATGTTTGTTTTTGAATTTTTAGCCATTGATTTCAGTATTAGATCAAATCGATATTTAATTATGTTGTGAATTTGGTTTATGAGTTAGGCTTGTTATAGTACATGTGTTCTATAAAGAGGTTAACGTTTACCAAGCAAAATTAATCATCAAACTTTTACTAATATTAATCACTGCATGCTTTTTTCATTTGCTTTTGTTGGCATCATAACAATAACGGACAGCAACCTATCTCCAACGGTCATTTTTTACTTAATGCGTTCAATGGAAAAACGGGTGCGTCGAATACAACGACACAAAACTATAGTGTGAAATAAATTAGGAAACTTAAAAACGAACTAAAATTGGGATAAAGATTTGGATGAAAAAACTAAAGTTAGCTTGTCGATCGATATGAACAAGCTTGATATTACCAGTGACAACTTGTGTTCTATGGCTAAAGAATTCAAGTCTTGTCTTAACTCTTAAATAAGTGAACATGTGTAGTTATGTTGGGTCATATCTTTTTATTTTTACCGAGCTCATTTATGATATTAGTTTGTTGGTAGTTTTTTTGACCAAATTTAACATGTATATGTGTTCTCTTTATACACATCATTTGATGTATTTGGAAACAGAAGACATGTATCAAACTTGAGTGGGCTAAATATTCTAAATTATCAAATACGGAGTACATGATATAACATTTGCAGAAAATGACAAGTAATACTATGAATTGTTCCGAGAAACTGAGTGTTCGGAAACTCTTACACGATGGTTTTCAAGTATGTTAGCCGTTATGGTATTTTTGTTTGTTTGTGTTATGTTGGAATATTTGATTTGTAGTTTTAAAGTATTTGTAGCTTTAAATGATGGTCCATTGGTAGATATGCAGATCGGTCGAGGAAAAGATTAAGGATAGATCGATTATTATCGAAAAACTACTTAATAATTAAAGAAAATTCATATTTTACAAAATAATAGATAGAAAATATTTGGTGTTTTGTTTAATCTTATGATTTGATTACAATAGTACAAAATCAGCATGGTTTGATATGAGGTGCAATTTTACATGCATTGAAGACAAAAAAATTAACCTTTTCTCAAGATATAAACAACACAGGTTATATGGAAAGATGAGCTCGGTACCAACCTCGTCCTGAACTCTTTCCATTTAGTGCTTATGATTTTTTTCGATCTAAAAAATTATGTATCGATCTCGTACCAAACAGGTATCAGATATCGGTACCAGTACATGTATGAATACCGGTACCGGGAAATCGGAATTTTCCAGAGTTTTTTTTGTGAATTTCCTAATTTGGTACCGAATTAGTGGTCCCGGATTTTTCACTTTATTTTGTAGTCCCGGTATCGTACCGAACGAGATTCGGGTATCGGGAATCGGTACGTTTCCGGTTTGATTTCGAGATTCAGTTTGAATCTAATTGAAAATGACGGAACGATAGAGCCATTGCTCTCTTATCGTCTTTTTTCAGAGTTACACTGGGCATTTTATAAGTCTCGTATGTTCTTATAACAAAAAAGATAATTGCACTAGTATTTGTATTTGTACTTGCCAAATGATAGAAATGCGCTTGAGTTTTTTTGTCACAAATTTTGGAATCTACTATAATATAAAGTTCTTTAATGAAACGGATTATAAACAAAAAAGAGCATATCTTCATACAATTGTTCATCATGTTCTCCTACTCTAATAGTAGTATAAAGGTTTTTAATGAAACAAGAGTTAATTGCAAAAACAGTCGTTGTGGTCATCCAGGTTTAGATATGGTCCCTTTACATAGCAAGAGTAACTTACATGTGTCATACGAGTGTATATTCAAAATTGCATCTAAAGTCCTTAATAGTTTTCTAAATATGCATATTAATAAAAAAAATAGAAAAATAGAATTTATGAAAAAATTTAAATAAAACATAAAAGCTGAATTAGCTTGTTAAGTTATATTTAAACATGTCAAGTAAGATTCCACTAATATTTATTAATTTAAAATAGTAAGAGTAAATCACGAAAAATATAATTAATGAAAATTTTTAAATAAAACATAAAAGCCGTTTCTACTTAGAAAAAAAATAATTATTTACGGTATTAAAGAAAAACTTGAAAGTTAAAAACCATAAAAAGCTTCGCTTTAATTTAAATTGATTAAAACAGTTTTAAATAAAAAAAGTTTATAAAATCTTTTGTAATAAAAAATACTTGTTTATATTTTAAAAATTATTTTATAAAAACTTTGTTAATTTTAACAGAGAAGAAGTTATAAATTTTTCGTGTTTAAACTTTTTAAAAATATTTGTAATTTAAAAGTTTTTATTTTTTTTTTTAAAATTTAAAAGTTTTTAAAAAAGTTTAATATTTGAAAGTTTTAAAAATTTCCGTAATTTAAAAGTTTTCTAAAATTTATGTAATCTTAAAGTTTTTAAAAACAAGTTTATAAAATTTTTTGTATTTAAAAAGACGTCTATAAAGATTTTCATATTTAAAAAGAAGTTTATAAAAAAATTTGTAATTAAGAAATTTTTGGCAATTAAAGTTTTTATAAAATATCTCATAACTTACAATTATCTTTATATTTTTAAAAACAAATTTATTAAAATTTTCGTAAAAAAATATGTTTTAAAAACATCGTGATAAAGAAAGATTATAATAAGTTTTCATAAATTTAAATATTTTTTAAAAAAATGGTATTTTTTAGGAAGCAAAAAGGTTTATAAAAAGTTTCTTGTTTTTAAAAGGAAAGTTTATAAAAATACTTTTAGTTTGGAAAAAATATATTTGTCGTTGTAACTTTAAAGATTTTTTTATATTTTATAGAATTCGTTTATAAAAAAATTGATAGTTTTAATGGAGCATGGTAACGAAAGTTAAATCTAAAGACTATGAGTGTAATGTTTTGCAAAGTTAAGTCTAACTAATACAAGTAGCATACGCTTCATCAGCTTAAGCCTCACTTTGTGTGTAGAGTAAGGGGTGTTTGTCACTGCAGAGACTGTGTTGACAAAGTATTTGGGACTACATACTATATCAAATGGGTCAACTTAAAAGTCGACAAAAGTCAAATTTTAAGCATTTTGTCTCTCAAATAATTTTTTTATAAAGGTTTATAAAATTGGACAATAAGTTTTGGTCTTGTTGACTTGTTTGTATGATGATGCGACGATTTATTGAAGGATATTACAAGTAAACTAGCAGAGGAGCTCTTGTGAGAATCTTGCATTGGAGAAATGTTATATGAAGAAATCAAAGCGTCGACATCTTGGAACCAAAATCAGCAATCCTGACTTGATCAAGGATCATAGAGCACATACCGATGTTGGAGACCGGAGGTAGTTTTAAAATTTTGTTTAAAATAAGAAGCTAAGTGGTTTATTCTCTACTCGTAGAAAGTAATTTAGGTAATAGAAAGATATGCTTTGTGATATTTTCATGTACGTAAAAAAACTAAAATATCAAGAAAAGACAAAAGCATTCTTTATTGATGACTTGGCAAACTAACCCATTTTATGTGTTCAATATTGGATTGTAGATCTTAAAGAGTCGAAACTATCATCGATGATATATTAGGAAAATTTAGCCTACCAAACCATCAACCATGATATTGTAAATTAGATGGTAATAAAATTATCTAGCACTCTAGCATGATATATATCTAAAGAGGCGGGTCTATTTTGAATGCAGAAGTAAAAAATTTACAACTCTTATAAAAACACTTGATATCTTTAAAGAATTTTGGTGTGTATAAGTATCGTCTTTTGTCATAGTTGCACGAGTCTTTTTTGAACTTTCATATGTTCTTGTACCAAATAGGATAAAAAGGTGATTTCATATATCACCCTACTTTTAAAATCAATTTCATATATATATCTAAACATGCTTAAATGTTAAAATCATTGTAATTATAGATTCAATATGAAAGTAGAGTGACATATCAAATTAATCCAAAAGATAATTGCACTAGTATTTGTACTCACACTTGCGCAATTATAGAAATTACGCCCGAAATCTTTTTGTCGCAAATAGCATATATGTTTAGACAAAATAGTCCATCATGTTCACCATCTACTTCAATGTTTGTATGAAAAGGAGAAAGCTTTAGAAAAGAATCTTAGGTGATATTTGGTTTGTCGCGTGGAATGACAATGAGAGTTTGATACTAAATATGATAAAATTGAAACGGATTTTGTTTTAAAAACTGATTCCAGAAAACATCTACTACAGTAGTAAATAGAACAAAGATAAGTCCAACATATGCATAAATGAGCCCAATTATCTTCACAGATCTCGAAGAAAAAAGATGACAAGAAACAAATAAAAAGACTATTTAATGTTCACCTATCATTTCAAGAACAAGGAAGATGAATACAAGGAATATTAGTTTTTAAAAAACCATCTAATGAAAGTATTGTACATAAAAATATCACAAGCCTCAATGACGGATGAGTGAAATAAGCTGTGATTGCCTTGCATCTGTACCAAGATTATCGAAGCAGTTACAATGTTTACTTCAAGTGTTGTTGATCAAAACCCTCGCCTTTTGTTTTACGATACAAGAGCAAAACTCCTATTTTCTCGTTGTTGAAATAGGTGGTCTCGGAAATGTAAATTTAAAGGTATACTCTCCATATGTTAACCTTAAAGAGTGCACTATATGTTACCGACTTTAGTAGTAGTTGGAGTTTATGATATAATATATGTGTGTTAATTTGCAGACAATCATTAGTCAACTAGCAAAACAAATAGCACAACAGTGTGGTGATGTTTCTTCCAGGAATGTTGACTGCCAAAAAAAGTTTTATATTTAATTAAGAAACATTAATCCACTAATATACCCATTGATAAACCCAACCCAGTTATAAATAAAGAAAATGTCAAGCCCACACAGTTAACTCAGCCCCTTTATTTGTTTTCGATAATTAGTGTATAACACTGTAATTGATTATGTATCACTGACGCTTATGAGAAGAACCAATAACAAAAAAAAATCATGTCTGAGTTAAAGTGGTTGGCTAGATCACCTATTACTGTCAAAAGCTTTATTGTTATCTTGCTAATTTTTTAGTCTACATTTTTGCGATGCGGCCGGATGAGGATGAGGATAGTTTAAGCAAGGAGGAACTAAATGCTGCTGTAAGTTGTGACTTCGATGGCAACCATTGGATACAGTCTTGGTGGAATACTCTAACATGCACATGCACCCCAGTTTAGCAAAAGAGTCAACATCAGAACCACATAGAGGATTGGCATTTCAAAGTTCTAAGCATGAATTTCGAAATTTGATAGGTTTGGTGATCTTTTTGGGCCTGAGCTAACCATTTTTGACACAAGATTACCTGATGGTACGTTTTGCTGATGTTTTTCTATCTATATGTGGGATATTGATTCTCTATTTGATTTGTTTGACCAAAACAATTTTACTTTTCATAAAACTTGATGAACATGAGTATTTTAAAAGCATTAGCAAATATTGGAGTCAAAGATACCTTCTTATCTCAAACTATGATGATGGTATCAAAATGGATGAAGAGGGCTGGTTTTCAGCCACCCCCCAAGCAATTGCTGAGCATCATGCTCATAATTGTGGTGGTGGTGTCATTCTTGACGGGTTTACAGGGGTTGGCGGTAATGCAATTCGCTTTGCCAAATAGTAAGCTGATGAAAGTGGATGTGTATAGTGATTTATTTGATATACGTTATAGAGTAAATTAGAAAATTACCTTTAGAAAAAAGTAATAGTCTAATAATACCAATGACGAATTCAATTAAACACGTGAGTGAGTCGAGTTCGTTGTACACGAAGATCTTATGAATTTGAGACGTTTTGTTTTGATTTGGACAATTGATTTGAATTGGTTTTCGGATTTTAAACTACAATTTAAATCTACAAATTTTAAGCTATTTAAAATAAACCTAAAGTGCATGAATCGTAAACCCCGCCTATTTTAAAATCTACAATCAATTATCTACTTAAAAATTATTTAAAAAAATTAATCTAATTAATAATCTAAAACTTTTAAACTTTATTTAAAAATTCTAATTAAACTTTTTAAAACTAATTAAACTTTATTTAAAAAAAAAACTTTAAACTAATCTATTTAAAAACTATATTTATTTAAATCTAAAATTATTAAAATCTATTTAATTAAAAATTAAACTAATTGAACTTTTTAAATAGAAAAAAAAAACATTATTTTTTATTTTTTTTATTAATTTATTTATTTCAGCTAAAAATTTACTTTAACAAAATTAATCTAAAGTTTATTATAAAAAAAAATGTAATGAAAGATGATTTAAAATTACTAGATAAAAATAAATTGCTAAATCTAAACAGACTACATTAATTAACTTTCTGAGAGTTAAATCAAAAAGGCATTTAGCCCAAGTGGTTATCACTCTATGCCTGTGACCAGGAGGTCACAGGTTCGATCCCAGGAAGAGACATTATTTTTGGATTTTTCTCTTTTTGATAGCTGAAATACAAGATGTCTTAGGAAAGACTTTTTTGACAAGCTTATTAGCTTAAGCTGTGAGGGCAACAACTTTTGAGCTTATCAGATTAGTTAATCTGATAAGCAGTTACTTTAATAAAAATGCATAAATACCCAAACAACAATCATATAATAAACAAGATCCAACAGACAAAATCAATATATCAATTAAGCAGATAATTCAGCAAAACGATACCAAATAAAAACTGATATTAACAAAATCAACATTCAAACTTAAACTAGCAGATACAAACCTATGAAACCTACAACAAACTCATTAATTCAGATTCAAGTTAACCAGAAAAGATTATTATATCCTAATTCAGTATTAAGTACTCGACGAATTCGAACAATCAGATGATAATTATAACAGTAATATCAAACTTAACTAATTACTTCAAAAAAAGTAAATACCAGCTATTACAATTACATCAGCAAACAAATCTACACTTAATACCAGATTAACATTTGTATTCATACAAGCAACCTGGACAAATTCATCTTAACAGTAAGAAACCAAAATCCTGATAACTCAAATTATTAATCAGTAACAACCAGACTCTAAACTATATCAATCCTCAACCAAACATCTTTTACAATCATAAACATTCACATTTAAACCTTAATAAAAACAGTAACAAAAACTAACTAGCATCTTATATATCAAAATCATTTAAACAGTAAAGAAAAACTTTCATATAAGCAGATTTAATACACCTATAAAACGAAACTTAAAAAAAATGGAAAAGAGATGGAACCTTTTGGGATAATTGTTGTGCCAAAGGTTGTGCTGAACAACCTTATGATCCGAAACTCGAACCACCATTCACCATTACTTTGAACACCATTTATCACCTAACCATCATATCAATACTCGAACCAGTTTCGAATCGGAACAGATTCTTTATTTTAACACTTATCCAGTGGGGATAAGCTAGATCCAATATTCACTTTTCAACATTAATTATAAACTATTACTTAGTTTATAATCAACATCTCAACAATTATACTTGTGAAACAGAAATAATGTTTAATTTAAATAACAATTTAAAGCAGTAACCGAGATAAAAATAGACACGAATGGAAATTAAAATCAACGAACTTTCATTAATTTCAGTAAAATTACAAAGCTTTATAACGGAAATACACAATTAAATCCTACAACTATTTCTACAGCATAATTTTAAAGTAAAGAAAAGGATCATTTTTACAAGATAATTGGGGGTTTTTATAGCCTCCCCAATGGCTTGTTGGTAAGCGAATATCCGAATATATGAAGAATATTCCTTTTGATTTCTTGGCCATTGATCTTCAATTTTCTTCTCTCTCTTTAATCTGATGGTTGAGATGGTTCACAATAGCACACGGATTCCCAACGTGGCATCCGTGTGCTAGTTGTGCTTTTTTGGGCTCTTTGATTGGTTGAATTTGAGGAGTGATGTGTATCTTCCACTGAAACAAAGCCACGTAGCATCTTCACCATTCCTTCTCTTCCTTAAAAATTGGGGTTTTTTATTCCCCTACACGTGATTAACACGTGGGATCAAAACCCCCATGTTAATTAACTTTTTACTTGGTTAGGGTTTATGTGAATAGTAAAAAAAGTTGCAGGTTTTTAGTGATGAAGAAGAAAAGTAAGAGAAAAAAATGATACATTGTTTGTATCGAATGTTTTATTTAATGAAAGTGGGTGAGAGATATGGGTGAGAGAAACGGTTTTGTTTATTTATTGTGGTGGAGTGACGTGTGATATCAAACATGTGAGTGAGATTGAAAAACGAGTGGGTATATTTGAGTGGGTGAAAACGATAAAAACAAAGCAAGTGAAAAATACGTGTGTGTATTAATATAAAGGGAGGCGATGCATTTGACTGATAGAAACCCTAAGCCCAACATTTGTTTCATTTCCATTTCAATCACAAACTCAATGGGCTTAAAGCCCAAGACTCAATCCGTCCGTGTATACATTTCCCATTTTGGGCCATTTTCAATTTTCAAGCACACAAAATAATATCTTGAATTATAAATGGGCTTTTAAGCCCATTTACCCAATGGTGGGACCCACATGGCCATAAACTTGCATAATTATTAAATCCACTCATGTCGAGCTCGATTTTGGCTTCTTCAATCTTTTTCTTCTTTCTCGTGTCGATTATTGCCGGTTTTCACGAACTTGGTACCTACACACATGAAAACAAGAAACAAGCATATCCAAGGCATATATGATACATTATGTACAATATTTCATTGTTTTAAGCTACAAATGATATGAGTAATTACACTCATATCAAATTCCCCCATGCTAAGCAATTGCCGTGTCCTCACGCAATGATAAAATAAAACTATATCTACACCATTATTCAACTTTTGACTATTTATTTTGCAAAGATATAAAATAACTTTAATGATCATAAAACTCAAATAGATTCATCGTCCTCGACTTTTCACTTTTCCATGCCAAGTGCAAAAACAAGATCATTGTTATTATAAGTTGGTAAACTAACACGAACTCATGTGGGCCAATTACTCACTTAGACTCCCTTATTCCTAAGTGTATCTCTTATATTTTATTGTTGTCTTGAATGATCACGAGGATGCATTGTTGACTTATTTCGATAATTTATTAGGCCGAAAATAAAGTGAATGATTTAATCAATAGTTAGCTAAAGGACAAAATCTTTTAAAACTGCTTCTCGGGACTTCATAAAGTTCATATCTTGGCATAACTTGTTTCGCGATTTGAGACCTTTCTCGGATCGATATTTGGCAATGACTTTATACTTCCAACCTTGAGAGACGTTCACGAAATAATGGTCTTCTCTTCATATAGGAATTTCTTCACTTGAATTTTTGAGAGATTCATACTTGGACCACGACTTCTTCATTTTTCTCCAATCTTTACTTGGGATTTTGATATACAACGATCCGCCTCCTTTTTGGACTTGGCTTCATTTATCCTCATACCTTATTTTGGTCTTTTTGGATAGACTTCTCCATGACTTTTTGGGAGTAATTGCTTTTCGTCGTGTGTCTCGATCCTTCATATTGATTTTTGATAAATGATTCTTCACATCACTTGAGATCTTTAGCAATAAAATATAGCCCTCATGTCTTGTTAGGACCTTTTTGGACTCGCCAATCTTCGCATCCCGCTTCAATAAGTTATGCCTTGGCTATGAACTCTAATCCGTACCGAGCAACTTTTAAACGATCTTGGGCTAGAAGCTAAGTAACTTTTCAAATCGTTCAACATTATTTATTGCAATTAAATTTATTAACAAGCGATGGGAGAATAGGCTCATAATTAACTCACATAAATTCCCGAAAGAATACCAAACTTATAATTGGCTCTATCATCTCTTGTTCTCCATATTGTAAAATTCCAAGAATGAAATCAATGGATACTTAGCCTATTAAATCAAAGTTTTGGGTTTTCAAGTCATCTATAGGATCTTGCATCTTCTTATACTTTTGCAAGTTTTAGAATTTGACTTTTTTAAAGTTCCCTTGATAGACGACTTTCTAGGATCAATTATAGGAGCTTGCGAAAAGTTCTTGTCCTTAACTCGTATGAATTAAGACCTTCGCATTTTAAAGCTCCCTATATAATAGCCTAGCAAAACTTAATTCAAATACGTTAAGGAAAAGCTAAGGTTAAAAACCGAGTCGAGTCAAAAACTATTCTTATTGAAAGTCTACATTTGTGTCAAAAACACTTATTTCCTTTATTAAAACATAAAAAATAACACAAAAAATTTAAAATTTTATGAAAAATGAGAAAAACCACGTTTGGACACGACAAAAGCAATTACAAGCTATTATATCGATTGACTCCCCCATGCTAAAACCAAACATTGTCCTCAATGTTTCTTAGCTCAAGAGTAACACCCCCTTGCTAAGACACGAAGAGTCTAATGCAAATTCCTAGCATGGAAAGAGCACGCAAATCTATAAGCCGTTTATTAATTATGCCTCAAGATAAAACGTTAGTCGATAAAAATCAAGGGATAGAAAGTGTGCCCCTTTTTGGCATTCAAAGAATGGAAGATCAAGTGGACCGGAAAAAACCGAACACGAGAGTCTTCAAATATTAGGGTCATACCTAAGATCACAACACAACAAATCACGAGCACGAGCTTGAAAGATCAAGCCTTATTAGTGTTAGAAAATAGAAAGAAGATATATTGTACTCATTTTTGTTCACCGAGTCATGAGCTCGACTCGATCCCCGCATTCATTGGTCCTTAGGGAAAGTGGTGAAATCCGGCATATTAGGATGAAATCCAACATAAAGCACGATGCCGGGGTCAAAGATCTCATCCTCGTTGTCGGATGACAAACGAAAGGATAAAACTCCAACACAAATCTCTAACAAGAGATAGTAGTCACAACTAATGGTATGGATATAGCATGCTCCCCGAGATAAACTCGCACCAATATGATAGAAAAATCTTTCTTTTATTGCATCGGTGAAAGGCCGAGATTTCCCTAAATCAACGATTCCGGGATCGAATACCTCGTCCTCGGTGGAGAAAGGAATAGACAACAAGGTGTCGTCCCCCCATGCTAATTCTAAGTCATATGAAGCACATGGTAATGGTGGAACAAAAGTCTCAACCAAAGTGTTTTCAACTTGCATGACTTTGTTGACCTTTTCACTCTTTGGAATGTGAATAAAGGGGTCATGGTACTCAAAACGAGTCGCATGAAAAACCCGCACATTAAGATCAAAGCGAGTGGGAAGGATAATAGGAGCAAAAGTAATTTCTCCATCCGGGTCAACATTGTCATCATCATAAATCGGGTGATCAAACCAAGAGTCTTCATCACCGTCATTAGACTCTTCCTCAAATTCCGAAGGAATGTCTATATAAAGAAACTCATCAACCTCCTTCATAAGAAGATCATCATCACAAAGGTTGTGAGATGTAGGAGGTGTGATGCTCTCAAAATCCTCTTGAAACAACGGATTATTGTTCAATGAAACTTCAAAGAGAGGATTTGAGTAAGTCACGAAAGTGTCGTCATCCTTGTCATCACAAGAAATATCCGACAAAGTATCGAGTGTGTCACACTCGGATACAAGATCATCATTCTCATTTGAAGGCAATTCATCGGCGAATTCCTCGAAAATGGTAGGTAAAACACAAGAATCACGTTCGATCTCGAGATCGGAAACGTCTTCACTTCCCCGTGGAAGTGGATCAATGATAGCAAAAAGTTCATCGATGAACTTATCACATGAATAGTCACTAACCTCACTCGGTGTGAGGCTAGGAATCAAAGGCTCTTCAAATGAAGATTGTGCCTTAGGAACATCAACATGATCCTTAGAAAAGAGTGAAAATGAGTCCATTTTCAAAGATTGTTCAATTAAAGCAATGTCACTCTCGGGATCAAAATTCTCACTAACAAACTCACTAGCATCAAATGGCTCACTCAAGTAATCATCTATTTGTTTTTCAATCTTAGCACTATCATCCTCGTGTGGATTGAGTGTTGATGAGGAAAGGTTACAATATGTTTCAACAAAGCAAGACTCTTCATTTGATTTTAACTTTCCTTTATCACAATTAGAAGTTTCCAAAATTGGAAAAACACCTTTATCGAAAAGAGCTTTTTTATCATTTTCAATTGTTTCAACACGTTTAACACTTTCAACTTTCTTAGGAGCAAATCTTAGAATCTTTTCCGGTTTAAAAACAATGCTCTTATCTCCATAAAACAATTTAATTTCCTCTTTCCTCATATCAACTTGAATTTGAGCCGTGCACAAAAATGGTCTTCCTAAAATAATAGGCACACGAGGATTGGTCTCATAATCTACTATAGCAAAATCGGCTAAGTACAAGAAATTTCCCACTTTCATAATGACATTTTCCGCTATACCAACCGGTCGAGTGGTGGTTCCATTAGCAAGCTCAATGATCATACGAGTGGTACTAAGAGGCACATAATCAATTGTCTTCCAAAGGGCTAGGGGCATGATGTTAATGCTAGCTCCTAGATCGGCTAGGCCTTTGCAAACCCCAAGCTCATTGAAAACACAAGGTATCAAGAATTGACCCAGATCTTTATACTTCTCGGGAAAGAAATCAAAGAAAACCGAGGTACTAATCACATTCAAAGTAGCCTTAGTGACTTCTAGGAAAGTTTCCTTAGGTGGAGGCTTAAACTCAATTACTTCAACTTCATCTAAATTCTCACAATCATCATAAACGGTTATGGCCTTAAGCTCTCCCTTCGGGTTTGGAATGGTATTACTAGGTAAGCAACCCGAAAAAGATGGCGGTTTAGACATGAATCTCTCAAACATCGAAAGCAATTTATTTTGACCTTGTTCCAAATTTTGTTGCATACGATTTTGGGTTTGCTCTAGCCTTTGTTGATTAAGCTCAATCTTATTGTTTTGCCCTTTAATCGTATTTTGAAAATCGAGTCTCAAAGTATTAATTTGCCCTTGGATGTTATTTTGAAAAGCTTTCAAATTTGCCTCATTTGACTTAATGTAGCTTGACAAATCATTTTGATTATTCCCTTGAAAACCTTGATTGTTTTGATTAGCATTAAAACCATTTCCTTGATTATAATTCCCTTGGTTACCACGGTTAAAATTATTCCCATTGTTTCCATTGTTGTACCTATTTTGAACCGGTGGAAAACCCGGTGGAGCAACATGATTTTGACGAGGAACTTGACCGTTGGAGCCATAAGTTCCCGTCGAGGAAAAGGCACTAGCTTGATCAAACCCCGTGTTTAAACAAGCATAATTAGGATGTGCTCCACCACATGATACACAAACATTCTCAACCATATTAATCGATCCATGAGGATTCCTCCTAATCTCATTCAAAAGCGTGTCAATCTTAGAGTCCAATCTAGCAATCTCGTTATTAGATGAATTAACATTGGAAACAACCGGTGTGTTTCGTGAATATTGTGCTCTATACTTATCCTCAATTATTCTCCACGCGTCTCTCAGAGTTTTTCTTAAAAGATTACCACCCGCGGCGGCATTTAAAGAATCTTGTTCAATCATATTAAGCCCATTATAGAAAGTATTAATTTGATGTAATTCCGAGAAACCGTGGTGTGGACATTGTCTTAACAAATCTTTAAATCTTTCCCAAGCAACCCCAAACGATTCATGCACTTTTTGTTCAAATCTAGTGATCTCGTTCTTAAAGTGTGTTGTTTTGGACGGTGGAAAGAAATAATTCATAAACTTTGACACTAAATCATCCCAAGTTAAAATCGAACCCGGTGGTTCTTTCTCATACCAAAGCTTAGCATTACCCTCGAGCGAGTACGGAAAAAGCATGAGCTTAATCACGTCATTCGGCACATCTCTAAACTTGAGAGTCGAGGTAATTCGATTAAAATTCCGTATGTGAGAATGCGGGCTATCGGTCTCATTGCCACGAAATTGGTCGGCACGAATGAGCGATAAAAGTCCCGTCTTAATCTCAAAATGATCCGCCAAAATAGCCGGCACAACGATTGCTTCCCCATACCCTTCGGTGGGTGCACGGAGCAATTCCTCCATTGTTCGGTTATCGGCCATCTCTACAACAATAGGTGGAATCTCGGGTTCCACTATTCGTTGTTGACGATTTCTATTTCTACGAGGAATATTTTCAAGCCTATTAAAATCAATCACAAGACGAGAAGAACATAATTGCATACACTACAAAGACGAGAATTTAGAGGATTGAAGAAAAGAAATTAGACAAGAAGAAGATTATTTTTGGTATTTTATTTGGTATTGCTCAATCAATAATGATCGATAAAAAACAAGGAATAAGGATAATTACTATGGAAGTAAATCACCCTCGGTCGACTTTGAAACGATAGGTGAAAACCTAAACGTCTCGAGGTTCAATAAGTAAACAACAAAAAATAAGATTTATTACTACTTGAGTCGGCAAACCAATAATAGGTTGTCCCTCTCAATATACACACAAGCAAGCGGGGAAACGGGGTGGCACTAAGCACTTAAAAACCTTTTTCCTTAGACGGCCTTTTATAGCACGTCGCCTTATACCCACCTTATAGTTTGTATAAATCGAGTTCAAACTTCTTATTAGTATTTATCTATTTTGCCTTTATTTTTGTTTTGGATTCGACTACAATAGCTAGGTGATGAAATCCTAACTAAGGCCTTATTTGAAAAGTATTTAAAATTATTGTTCTACGTAATACAATATATTATTCACAAAAAACGAGAAAACCGATATATACTATATAAAAGAAAAATAACAAACTTTCCGAGGACGGAAAGGGTCTTCAAATCCACGATCAACAAATCTCCACAAAGACGAATCGTACACAAGATCCCCGGCAGCGGCGCCAAAATTTTTGATGAAAGTGGATGTGTATAGTGATTTATTTGATATACGTTATAGGGTAAATTAGAAAATTACCTTTAGGAAAAAGTAATAGTCTAAATACCAATGACGAATTCAATTAACACGTGAGTGAGTCGAGTTCGTTGTACACGAAGATCTTATGAATTTGAGACGTTTTGTTTTGATTTGGACAATTGATTTGAATTGGTTTTCGGATTTTAAACTACAATTTAAATCTACAAATTTTAAGCTATTTAAAATAAACCTAAAGTGCATGAATCGTAAACCCCGCCTATTTTAAAATCTACAATCAGTTATCTACTTAAAAATTATTTAAAAAAATTAATCTAATTAATAATCTAAAACTTTTAAACTTTATTTAAAAATTCTAATTAAACTTTTTAAAACTAATTAAACTTTGTTTAAAAAAAACTTTAAACTAATCTATTTAAAAACTATATTTATTTAAATCTAAAATTATTAAAATCTATTTAATTAAAAATTAAACTAATTAAACTTTTTAAATAGAAAAGAAAACATTTTTTTTAATTATTTTTTTTTATTAATTTATTTATTTCAGCTAAAAATTTACTTTAACAAAATTAATCTAAAGTTTATTATTAAAAAAAAACGTAATGAAAGATGATTTAAAATTACTAGATAAAAATAAATTGCTAAATCTAAACAGACTACATTAATTAACTTTCTGAGAGTTAAATCAAAAAGGCATTTAGCCCAAGTGGTTATCACTCTATGCCTATGACCAGGAGGTCACAGGTTCGATCCCAGGAAGAGACATTATTTTTGGATTTTTCTCTTTTTGATAGCTGAAATACAAGATGTCTTAGGAAAGACTTTTTTGACAAGCTTATTAGCTTAAGCTGTGAGGGCAACAGCTTTTGAGCTTATCAGATTAGTTAATCTGATAAGCAGTTACTTTAATAAAAATGCAGAAATACCCAAACAACAATCATATAATAAACAAGATCCAGCAGACAAAATCAATATATCAATTAAGCAGATAATTCAGCAAAACGATACCAAATAAAAACTGATATTAACAAAATCAACATTCAAACTTAAACTAGCAGATACAAACCTATGAAACCTACAGCAAACTCATTAATTCAGATTCAAGTTAATCAGAAAAGATTATTATATCCTAATTCAGTATTAAGTACTCGACGAATTCGAATAATCAGATGATAATTATAACAGTAATATCAAACTTAACTAATTACTTCGAAAAAAGTAAATAACAGCTATTACAATTACATCAGCAAACAAATCTACACTTAGTACCAGATTAACATTTGTATTCATACAAGCAACCTGGACAAATTCATCTTAACAATAAGAAACCAAAATCCTGATAACTCAAATTATTAATCAGTAACAACCAGACTCCAAACTATATCAATCCTCAACCAAACATCTTTTACAATCATAAACATTCACATTTAAACCTTAATAAAAACAGTAACAAAAACTAACTAGCATCTTATATATCAAAATCATTTAAACAGTAAAGAAAAACTTTCATATAAGCAGATTTAATACACCTATAAAACGAAACTTAAAAAAATGGAACCTTTTGGGATAACCGTTGTGCCGAAGGTTGTGCTGAACAACCTTATGATCTGAAACTCGAACCACCATTCACCATTACTTTGAACACCATTTAAGTGTTCTTCTAATTATAGTAGTGAATATCCTCCTCTTTTGGGGTAAACCTATTCCTAGACAAAATATGATTCTGTCTAACCCTATGTCGGCCGCACCGGGCCGTGGGCCGCACACATGTGTGCAGTCACTGTTCATCCAAACCCATAAGCCTGAATGACATTATCCCACCCATCTATGATTGGCCGGATACGGGTAGCACCCGTGGGCCGGGTTCATGACCCGGCTGGGGACTATACGTCATCAAAATGTATAAAAAAGCATCATAATTTAACAAAGAAAACATATACGTCGAAGTTCAAAGTATATAACATACATGATTGAAATTCAAAGTATCGAGACTAAGACCATTATCGTTGATCAAAGTAAACATGAAGTTCAATAATGAAAAAAAAAGTTCTGAGATGCATATAAACGACTAAAATGATCAGCTCAAGCAGCATCAATATCAACCGCATTAACATGATGGTCAATAACAACCCCACTCTCATGAACTTGGTAGTGATTGATTTTTGTGTTTCTGCAAAGTGGCCATTGCTCGAACATTAAGTTTCTTATTATCAAAATGGCTATCAAGAAAATTGTTCAAAAGTACTATCAAATTTGTGGTTTTATTTTTCGTATGAATCGATGTATGCAACAATACTATAAATTCATTCTCATTTGTTACCCAATTTTATAGTATGCTCTTGTTTTGACTCATTTTGACATTATGGGTTATGTTATGACCCATTTTATCAAAACTCTTTGACCAAATAAAGTGTCATTTACAATAAGTGGTTGTTTAACCTCATAAGTTACTCGGTACACTAATGTCTTTGCATATATTAGCCTGCAACAAAGGATGTTGGTTCTGCCACAAATGATGATTGGTAATAAAGATTCAGAGGGTGCTCGATAGTAAAGATTCGGTTATGCTGTTTAGTAATAAAGTGATGTTTGTCAATTATTCTATAAACTTTAAGTTCTGCAACAAAATGGGTTTTTTTTGGTTTCATGCCATAACCATTAAGTTTGCTGTAAAAATGAACTTTGAACGTGACAGGTTGAACATATCTAACATCATTTTTTACTGGTTTGATTCGCTATATACATTAACCATTTAACCCATTACTAATAAAGCACAACCGAAATTGACCAATTTCCATATAACTGTATCTAAAACATGATCATATTCAGTATTCATGAGAGATATAAAGACGGGTTTGAAAATGTAGCTACACATTCTTTCAGGTATGATAATTTTTCCACTTATCGGCTGCAATTAATAAGATGTTTGGAAACATCCTATGGTTCTATTGCATCATTTGTCTGAACGTGACTTGTTAGTCCAAAGATCTTAAAGCAAATAATCGAAAGTAACATGATTGCACATAAAATTTCCCTATGGGAAACCCAAAAATCGACTCACATTATTACTTAAATACTTAATTTATATTGCAATAGTTTAAAAGCTAATAAAACAACAATTTCCTATGAGTATGAAAGGCGGTTGGGAAAAACTAATATTTTCAGACCCGGGTTGATCTGGCCGAGTCAACCGGTTGACCTGGTTCCGGCCGATAAAACGGGTCATATTGACCCGGGTTTTACATTTTGAAACCCGGCTTGACCCGCCGAGTTTGAGGTGACCCGGGTCAACCCGGTCCTCGAGACCCGACCGG
This sequence comes from Glebionis coronaria, assembly GCA_025667525.1. NCBI lineage: Eukaryota > Viridiplantae > Streptophyta > Magnoliopsida > Asterales > Asteraceae > Glebionis > Glebionis coronaria. The sequence continues at coordinate 159,263 of JANFOE010000237.1, forward strand.
GTTTTGATTTTTTTGGTTTTTTTTTTAAATTTGTAAAATTCACGTATTTACGACGAAATTTTATTTTTACATATTATATTAGTTGGTAAACAACTTATATCTTCAATATACGCAACTTTTTATGATTTATATATATATAATTGTTAAATTATTAAAAACATTAAAAAAATATTTTTTTTTTTTTAAAAACCGGGTTAACCCGGGTCGACCCGGACCCGATGACTCGACTGGGTCGATTTAAAACCCGGGTTTTAAAACATTAGGAAAAATAACATCAATATCACGTCAGATGATGAAAATAAACCCACAAATGACATTAATTGAATTCAAAAGCATAAATCCTGTTTTGAACACATAAATCTTGCATTCAAAAGATGATAAGTATGATAAGTATGAAAGGCGGTTGTACTTTCCCATTTTATCCCATATGCTTTTTTTTAACACATAAATCTTGCATTTAAAAGATGATAACTATGAAAATAATTTATATTTTTATACGGTTGAGATTTAACATTGGGTTCCAAGGGTTTAAAAGGAGTGACAGTCATGATTTTTTTTTCTGTACTGTCAACAATAGAAAAAGAAATAATAATAGTAATAGAATATATATTGATTTACGATAAGATAAGTTCCCTTCTCAGCTTTACAATTTCTAATTTCTTTCCTTTTAAGCTTTACAAACCTTTTTTTTAACAAACTTTAGAAACTTAGAGTAAAGTAAATAATCATCTCTCTACTTATATCGATCATCACAACAAGCTGCTTCTCACATCAGGTCAGCCTCCCTAGCATCAAGTCGCTGCTCAAAGTTAACCGCTTGCCTCCAACATGACAGTAGTGTTTTTTTCATTTCAACCCAGTCGTCAGCTAACTTTGATTTCTAGGAAAACAGGGCGTGTTGCCTTTTGATATATTCTTTCTTAAAGGCAAAGTGAATAGCGTTACCGCCAACCCCTGTGAAACCATCCAGGACAACTCCACCACCGCATCTATCAGCATGATGCACGGCAATCAACTCGGGGTTGCTGAAAACCACCCCACTTGGTCCATTTTGATGCCGACATCATACCTCGAGAAAAGCAGATGTCTTTGTCTCCGAAATTTGCTAATTTTTTCAAAGCAATCTTTATTCAATGGATGCTCATCAAGTTCTGTTGAAAGTAAAACTGATTTAATCAAACAAATAAATAATGAAAACGACGTAATACATGCTAGTAGAATAGCATACATGCTAATTTTGCTTAAAAATATATTGGCTTACAAATAATTGAACAAATACAGTAATAGATTAATTTGTGAAATCATAAATTGTACTTTAGTACTAGTAGAAACAACCACCCAAAAGAAATGACTAACCAGTTTGATATTTATGAAAGTAAGCTAAATCAAGGACGACAACACCGTTGTCAAGACAAAAAGAGGCGCATGTTGATGGGATATTGTTACTGTCGTAGTCACGCGTAATATACAACATAACCTACGAAGAGTATTACTGTAGTTAGCTAACTTTGTGAGATAAAGAACTACTGTAGTAGTGGTTGAGTGGTATGTTGGATGTAAAGTGTGAATGAGATTTATGTGAGACCTGTTCTCATATATATATGTAAGAAGAAAAACTAATGGCGGGAAATGAATCTAGGATTGGCGGGAAGTTAACTTTGGTAGGACAAATGGATAGAGTTGGTCGGGTCGGGTCTGGTCAAACGGATAGAGTTGTTCGGGTCGGGTCAGGTCAAACAGATCGAGTTTAGTTTTGGTCGAAGATAAAAATAATATACCAAAACTTAACTCTTTTTCAACTCGCGTTAGTCGGATTCGGGTTAAATAGGTCGAGTCCAAGTTAAATCGGTTTAATTTGGGTTCGAGTTACTCGAATATGATTACACTAAAAAAAGCTTTTTGTTTTACTCTTTCTAAATAGAAATTATTTAAAATTAATATTAAAAATAAAAAAATAAAAAATAATTATTCGAGTTAAGCGTAACCCAAGTTAGACAATATTCTCGTACACGATACTTGACTCGATTTTAAATTCATGTTAATCGGATTGACTCGAATTAGAATTTGAACCAAATTAACCTGAAATATACTTAGGCCGGGTTCGAATCGGACCAGGATTATTAACACCCCTAGATGTAGCCGTATAGATGCAACATAAAAGAGGTATTCGGTGGGTGGGTAAAGAAAATTTAATACCTAATCTAACTTAATATTATGGCGCCAAATTCATGGAATTTGGCGGGTAAATGTTGGTGTGAAGTTGGCGGTAAAAGTTGGTGTGAAAGTTGGTGTAAAGTTGGTGTGAAGTTAACTTTGGTGAAGTTAACTTTGGTGCTAGTAACTCTTTGTACTTTGGTTGAATAAGTCAGATAACTTGTTGTACTATATGGTAATAGTTGTTGGTCATTTATGCTAAAACTTTGAAATAATGGTAAAAATTAATGCTAAAACACAGTGCTTTCAGAGTCGGTCGGGGCAACTGGTTAACTTAGTTTCGGCCGAAAAACTGGTCACATTTGTGAGATAAAGAACTAGTAGTGGTTGAATAAGTGGGTATGTTGGATGGAAAATATTCTCATATATATACTGTGTAAGAAGAAGAAAAACTAAATGCGAGAAATGAATCTACGATTTGACGCCAATAAAATAGGCGGTAAAAGTAAATAGGCGGAAAAAACTTTGGTAGGACAAGAAAATAAAAGTCATAAAACCTTGCTTGGTTTGTGGGAAGGTAAAGAAAATTTAATACCTAGTCAAACTCATACTATATTTCTCATTTATATTTTGTGACTTTGGTTCTAATTTCTTTTCCGAGTTTTAGTTCTTATTTTTTTGTTATCATTTTATTTCTAACAGTTTAAAAGAATACTTTGTTATAAAGTTTTTTAATCGACCCCGAATACAAACACTTTTATTTTAGCATGAGACAAAGTTTATTGTCAATTACTTTTTACTATAAACTAGGAACTAAACTTTATTATTCATTTGCTTTTAATTCAACGGTAGAGATTAATCAAATATTTAAAAAAAAATCAAAAGATTAAAATTGCCAAAATATACAAACGTTATAAAAAAAGACGGAAGAAATAAAGATGTAAATATAACGAAATTTTGATTATGGTTAATGAAAAAAATATCACTACTGATAAAAGTAATGAAATACCATTATATTTTTATCACTGTTGATAAAAATATTTCGTCATATTTACAATTTAAGTTCTTCTACCTCTTTTATAACTTTTGAATATTTTCGCAATTTTATCCTTCCGTATTTTTTTTCATGATTCGGTCAATAGTCAAGATTAATACCTTGTAATGTACTAATATAAGAGCATCTCCAATGGAGAAAAGCTATGCATAGCTTTTCACTATTTTGAAAAACTTTTACAGGTGATTATTACCATTGCACCAAAAGCTTTTAGCAAATGTTTACAAAGGGTTTGCACAATGACTTTGCATACACAAAATCATTGTGTAAACCCTTTGTAAAACTTTGGTAAAAACTTTTGTTGCAATGGTAAAAATCACCTCCAAAAGCTTTTCAAAATAGTGAAAAGTTATGAATAACTTTTTCCCATTGAAAATGCTCTAAGTACTAAAAAAAACTTATATTGTAGCATTACTAAGATACATTTTAACTGTTAATTTTATTCACTTGACTTTAACTATTTTAATATATTTGACACTTTTTTCCCTAAGAATATATGTGTTACATTATGTCGTATTTTGACCGATTCAACGCGTCATGATTCGATCTAATTAACTCGACATTTATAACCGTCATAGTCACCGGTAGTATAGAACATACCTGCTAGAGTTTTAGTTAGCTAATTTTGTGAGATAAGATACTAAATTCACAAAAAGTTTAGGCTACCCGCAACGGTGGTACACCGACTCGGTCGCGATCGACTTCGCAGTTGGTCGCCCCGTTGCGGCGAACAAATCGTCATACTCGGTCGTCCCAAATCGACTCCCCACGCAACCTTATATGTTACCGTTGGGAATTTTTGTAGCCGTTGGAAAACAAAAAAAACTTTTTTTTAAATATAAATTATTACCTATATAAACATAACCATTTCTTTTAATTTTTTCACACATTCACATTCAAATTTCTAGACATACATATCCAACATGTCTAGTAAGAGAACCCTCAAAACCAAAACCCCAAGACCCCGAGTTCCACATGTGACACCGAGTTTGGCTTTTCGATTATTCGGCGTGTCACCAGACTTTCAGTTTAGACCCGCCGGGTTTGAATATCGTTCACCACAACCATCTCACCCAAACTATTCAAACCGTCCGTTCTATCCCCCATAACATGATAACCACCGACAACCTTTCTATTAAACTCCGACCGGTGCGTATCGTCCTACTATAGATTCTTCCACTTCTTCGCATCTTAACCCTCTGTATTCTCCGATTAATTATTTTCAAGTTGATGTTGATTTTGATGAAATGATGTATAATCAAGACTACTTTGGCAACCAACGTGAGGGTGAATGTCCTAGCCAAGATCAGTCTATGGGCCAAGGTTCAGGACACGGTCCATATCATGGTGCATATAACCTTGAAGAAGACGAGGAAGAGATGTCACCAGTCAAACCTAAGAAGCCCTTTGGACGTCCTTCGAAAGCCAAGCAGGTTGTATCGAGTGAGCCACCAAAAGAATGGACAAGTGAGGAAGATGTTGTGTTGTGCAAAGGTTGGTGTCATGTTTCCGAGAGTAGCACGGTTGGAAACAGTCAAAAAACAAAGGGCTTTTGGAAAGACGTAGTGAAGTACTATGAAACCGAGACGGGGTCGGGTAGAGGGTACTACGCGGTTGTGAGCAAATGGAAAAATAGGTTACGTTCGAGTGTTGTTGCTGTTTGTGGTATAATGGATAACATTGAGCGTACTCATGATAGCGTGGTGCCAATGATCTAACTGATTACCAAAAAGCTTGCGTTGAGTATAAAGTGACTTACAATAAAACGTTTACGTATTAGGAGGCGTGAAAAGTGCTCAAAGATCACTCAAGTTGTCAACAGGTTGAGATGCCAAAGTTTAAAAAGAAAAAAAGTAACAAAAATTAAAGACTTCTAAAACCGCTTCTGGTTCTGGGCCCGCTGGTTACATGAATTTGAACGATGATTCATAAGCTAAGGAGGAAGAGACTCAAGAATACCGGCCAACAGGTCGTGATCAAGCTAAAAACAAGTCTTCACAATCGTCGTCAACAGGGAAGTCTTCATTTGCTTATCTTGTAATCAACAAATGGGAGAAAATGAAAGACATTGGATGGGGGAAAAAAGAATCAGGAACAAGATGAATACTTTACCTTCAGGCAACGGGAGTTGGATTTGCAAGAGGCAGCTCAACGGGAAGCACGACCTTGAAAATAGAAGAGCTCGAATTAAAGCGTCGAGAAATTGAACTTGCTGAAAAAAGAGAAGGGATAAGGACATGTTGTTCTACAACACATAAATCAACCCCAATTTCCCTCCAGTTCACCAACAAGCCTTGCAACAAATGAAAGACGAAATCAAGGAAACGTACCTCGCAAATCTTTCACGAGATGATTCACTTTAATGTCTCTATTTCACCTTCCTTGATTGCCCCTATTTACCCTACCTCGCAAATCTTTCACGAGATGATTCACTTTACCGGACTCCAAAGCAGCTTCCAGCTTTTTTCTTAACTGATGACAATCGTTGGTGAGATGTCCTTTCTCTTGGTGATAATCGCAATACTTATCCATATTTTCTGGTCGAACCATGCCTTTGGTCGGTGGTGGTGGGGGAAGTTGTAACTGCAATTCAGTGGCTAAAATTTCCTTGGGGAACTTGGTTAAAGATTCCAATCCGGGACGCTGGTATGGTGCCCTTCTTCCTTGATTCTGATTCATCGGAGGTACATATGGGGAAAACGTGGGTTTAGACCGATAGTCATTCCTTTGACGACCTTTGTTGCGTCCCCGTGATCCGGATGAGAGGTATCTTTCTTCCCTACCATATTTTGAGTTTCCATCACCCGTTTCTCCTTGTGGCAGCTCCGTGTTTCTAAAAACCTCTTCGGATTTGATGAAATCATCCACCCTTCGCATCATTTCTGCCACTGTTGTTGGGGTATCATCTGAGAAAGTCGGGCTAATTCTGGGCATTTAGCGCCATTCACAAAAGCTAATATCTCCATTACCTCAGGCACTCCTTGGATATAACTTGCTTCGTCCTTCCAACGTTCTTTGAATACCGCCAGGGTCTCGTGTGCCTTGCGGGTGATGGTGGTGATCTCCATTGGGGTTTTGAGATTTTTTCTTCTTAGAGAGAATCTCTCTAGGAATTGGTCCTTTAAGTCATCCCAGTTATCTATACTACCCCTCGGTAACCTTTCGAACCAACCTCATGCAGCTCCGTTTGTCAGTAAAGTTTGTCAGAGCGCCAGTTTTAATAAAATAATCTTTTTCAAACAAAACCCTCTCTCTCCCAAAAACTCACAGCCGACGGTTTACCCCTTTTCCACCATTGGTGAAGCTTCCAAGACCTTCAATCACTCAAATTAATTGATTCCAAGTTGTGGGTTTCACTCATCCTTCATCTAACATCAATTAACTGTAAGTATTTTCTTTCAATTTCATCTATTTTGCTCTAGGGTTCATCCTTTCATAATTGGGGATTTTTAAAATTGAAATTGAATTAAAACCTTTATAGGAATGTGGGTTGACATGGTTATTTTACTATGATTCCTTAGGTTCATATTCATTAAGATTTCACTAAAACCCACTTTTAGAACAAATCTGAATTTTGGCTAAATGATTTTGGTTAAAAGATGGATTTGAGATGAACCCATGAACAAATAGATAATGACATTGTTAATGCTTACCTAAAAACCTTGTTTTGAAAAACCAATGTTCTAAGTCCATTGTTGATCCAACATAGTTCATATGTTCTTGGTAAACAATGGAATAACTACATTGTGAACATGAGAATGATATGGATTCAATCCTTTGTTTGTCAAGAAATTGATATAACACATTCTTATATTTTTTATTTTTTATTTTATTTTTTTCATATGAGTGATCGGAGAAATATTTTCTTGTGTTTATTTAGGTACTAATCATGCCTTCACAATATCAAAAGGATCATCAATACACTAGACAATACATGCCAAACCTTTCCCAAACCTATGCTTCCCCGCAACTTCAAAACTCATTTCCATCCCTTTCTACTCGTTGTTTCCATGAGGGTAGAGTCGTTGACGAGGGAATAACGGGTTATGACTATATCCAATCAATGTTTGAGCTTTCGGGGTTTGATTGTTTGCTTAACATAGAAGAAGATATTTACCCCTTATTCCTTCTTGAATTCTTTAGCACCTACTCTATGCTTGAATATAATGGAGAAATCTTCATTCGTTTCGTATTGAATGATCAATTGATTCAATACTCCCTCGAAAACTTTGGTGAAATTCTCGGTGTACCATATGAAGGCACTTGTCGTTTTACGGATGAATGGAGACTTGATGCTCTCTTGGAATCCTACGATAAACCTCCAAATGAACTCACCGAAATTGATCTAGAGTTTATCCTTGACATCATTTCGAAAGAGCGTGATGGAAACGTTGTGAGAAGCCTTCATTCAAATGTGCGAAATGTGAATCGATATGAAGTGCTCTCTAGCGAACTTAAGGATTTTATGGTCCAATGGGCAAATATCCTTTGGGAGAATGTCTTTTTTCTTGGTGAAAACCGAGATCATATCCCGGCTTGTATGGCGCATATGTTGAGTTGCATCTTTACATCCACCAAGTACAATTTGGCATTCTATATCACTCGACGAATAAATTATTCCCTTTCAAAGCCCAAAACAAACCTTCCCTATGCTATGCTTCTTACTCGCCTTTTCAAAAAGGTTGCTCATGATTTTCCCCACCTCGATCTTTCTCGCTTCCACCCGGTTCATCGGGTTATGTTGCCTATTCAAGAGGCATATGCAAGAAAGACAAGAAGTGATCGAGGTTCGCGAAAATCCGATCATCAAGAGATGGATGATGAGGACGCCTACATGCCAACAAGTGATGGTGATGGCATAGGTACTAGTTCTTACTTCAACTCTTCGAGTAATTCCCACCCATCCTCAAACTCATTCGTGGATGGACTTGAAGACTTAGCTCCCCCACCTCATTACTCCTCTAGTGAAGTACCGGAAGATCTCAACATGGAGCATCTCTACCGTGAAAATCATAGGACTAGAGGTGAATTGCATGATCATCGGGTTGAGTCAAGGAAGGGATTCAAGTATTTGGGGAATATGATCAAGGGATTGGGCAAGAAGAGAATGTGAAAGCTTTGAAGTATTTCAAAGAATACATGTTGGTAAACATGTAATGTTGAACAATTTTTTTTTATCTTGGATGTGTATTAACTTATGCTACATGTTTGGATTACTATTTATTTTGATCCTAAATATTGTTTATGCCATCATGTTTGTGATTTACATAGCTTTGTACATGCCTTATGATAGTTAGCTTCTTAGATTTTGGTCAGTAGTTAACTTTGGCTTGTGAATCCTTTGGTAAAAATCTGGGTTAACCAAAATTTGGGATGTGAAACTTTTGAAAGACCTCTGGTCGCGGTTCCATATCAACCCACGGCTCCTTATCGATAAGGAACCGCCGGTCCTAGATAAGGAACCGCCGCCACTGTGTCCGACAGAATCTTTTGCTTTATACTATTTTCTTCAATCTGTGTAAACTTTGCATGATTCTTTGCAAAAACCTGCATATTTCCTAAACTAGGTTACCAAAATTCATTATTCACCTAAAATGATTTTAACCCATTACTAGTTTGGATCATCCCCTCACCCATTTAAACCCACCTTGTTAGTCATGTTCTTCACACATCAAAACATCCTTCCCTAACCCTTAAACCACCCTTGTCAACCATGGTTTCTACAAAAACCTCAAACACCCCAAGGAAGACACTTAAGATTAGGATTAAGGTACCCAAGCCTAACTCCTCATCCTTTCACACACCCAAAAATAAGATGGTTCCAATCCTCATTTCCTCATCACCTTCACCACCCCTTGCACCATGCAAGACAACATCCACCCATGGTACTAACCACTCCATTAGTTCGACCTCCTCTTCATTCAACTCAAGAATGAATGAACTCTCTTCACCCTTCACTCCAAGTGCACCCTTGGATGTGACCACACAACCCCAAACAATCCAAAGCATTCCTTTTGTGAATGACTTTGATGGCACATTGGTGACTTCACCATTTACCCCTCCTAACTCACCCATTTCACCAACCTTGGAGAACATACCTCCACACTCACCCATTTCCCCTTTGGGGAACATGCCTCCACTCTCACCCACATCACCCTTGGAGAACATGCCTCCTCCACCTCCACCACACTCAAACACTCCAATTTTGGGTGTCCCACTTTCCCTCCTCTTGGGTGATCCTTACTATGGGTTTCAAGAGACTCATGGTCCTAATTGTCCATGTTGTCTCTACAACCACTACATCATCCATAACCTTAGGATGGAGATGTTTGGACTACATAGGATATTGCAAGAGTTCTTGCTTACCTTGTTCTCCATGCCTCCTCCTAGGAGATGAATGATGAGTTTTCTAAATAAATGGTTTTCAACAAAACCAAGCCAAAGAAGACTATTCATCTAGATTTAATGTTAAGCTAGCTTTGTATTAGTTAGTTTTTTCATTTGTCATTGTATTTGCTTCCTTCATGAGTGATTCATGAAGTTGTTCTATGGATTTAGCTTTATGTGTTTCTATTATTATGTGCACATTAATCAACTTTAATTTGAAATTAAAATTGAACCTAAATCTATCACAACCTCTAAAAACTTGACTAAAATTGGTTCAAAATGATATCTAAATATTTTGTCACCCTTGTCAAGACATTCTTTGTGAATGTGTTGCTTTTATGCAACCCTAGCATAATTTAATGCTAATAGAGGTAAAATTCCAAGATTTGCAATTTTTTAAAAAAGTCTTAGTTTTTCTCAAAACCCTGGAAAAACTTGGTTTCAAGTCCACTACACGCGGATCCTTAAAGTCCTGCTGTTCCTTAAGTGATAAGGAACCGCCGGTCCCTATAAGGTACCGAAGACAGAAACTGACTTTTGACTCGTTTTTTGTCAAAATTCTTTAAACCCTATACCCTGTAAAGATTCCTTGTTTACTCAATTTGGCTAAACATTCCTTGACACTTCACATTTTGTAGTCAAATTCTTACCTTGATTACATTTTACTTATACCCCAACCTTGAGATTTCATTCTCACACCTTCCCAACCTTGAGAATTTATTCTCACACATCTCCAACCTTGAGATTTCACTCTCACACCTTCCCAACCTTGAGATTTCATTCTCACACCTTCACAATGCCTAACTCCTCCATTCCTAACCTTGACATTTCTTTATCACAACCACACTCACCCAAAGCTTCCTCATCCAAGCTTTCAAAGAAACTGAAAATCTCGGTTCGACCTATTTGGGTCAAGAAGAATGAACCATCTTCTTCCAAACCACCCAAAAACCCTACCTTCTCTCCAATCAAGTATTGGAATGAGACTTATACCATTAACCCCATCACCGGAGCAAAAGAAAATGTTCCCCCACCACCTCAATCCTTCAACACCCCTCAACTCAATGACCTTTCAACCTTCCCAAACCTCACAAGGCATTATGAAAAAATTTCCTACCCTATTAACCCACCACCACCAAACCCTAGGTTTGATGCCCTACCCCCATCAAACGATTTTGTGTTGCATCATGGATCCTCGTGTGCTTGTTGTCGATTTCAACAAATTGAACTTGCTCATGTATATGAGAAGTTAAATTTCCTTGAATTCCTCCTCACTCGACCTCCTATCCAAGTTTTCGTTCTGGTGGACAAAACTTCGAATGATGCATCGTCGTCTTATTTTTTCAACTAAAGGACTAACTACTCTTAGAGTATTTATTACTTTAGTTGTTTTGGAGTCTTTTATTTTTTTAGCAATCTTGTGAAATTATCACTATTAGAATAGCTTATGCTTAGTGGTTTATTTTCCATATTTTTTGCTTTAGATACTCATATTGTGTGTATGACTATCTATCTTGTTATGTCTTTTCTTTTATGTAACCTTTGTGTTGTTTGTGTGTTACTTCCTTAGTTCTCTTTTGAGTTGATCATGGTTAATTTTTACAATTGCTTATTGGTGATTCCATCAATTCTAAACTTTAACCCATTGACAAGTTTATCATCTTCATTGGATTGAAGCTTGATTTGTCAATTACCTTTTTGGACATACTTAGCAAAATACTTGCTTCTAATTTGAGATTTCTTCTCTCTCTCCCTCTCAAGTTACTTAGTAGGTAGTGATCATATATACATTGGTGTTTCTTTTCTTTCTACTAACCTTTGTGTATCATGTCACCTTAGCTCACATACTTGGTGCCCCAAGCAAGGAAGAGCAACCACCAAGGGGGAGCTACTAGCAAAGTCCGATTTTCTTCAAAAGACTTGTGCTAACCTTTTTGCTACGACAAAGGGGGAGAAATGATAGTGATAAACTCGTTAATAATTCGATATTTTGTGTTTCTACGTAAATGAGTTTATTGTTTGTCGTAATAAAAAAGGGGGAGATTGTTAATGCAAGTGATGCCTAAAAATATTATTAGTGTTAACTAATCTTTCTTAGTTTTGATCACAACAAACTATACAACACATTTAGTGTAAAACACAAAACGAATTATTTAACTAACACTATCATCAAGGTAATAATCATATCACTAACCTTTCTTAATCATACTTAGTGATCATCAAAATGATTATCCTTAAAACTCACTTTTGTTAATATGACAAAAGACTTTTTAATAAACTTTCTTTTTTAGAAAATGTTTTATTAAAATGGAAAATGAAAATTTGAAAATAGCATATTCCATATGCTATTAGAATATCCTTTGAAGGCTTTAAATACCTCAGATATTCCTACCCCACTAAAAGACAAAAAACGGAGCGTACTCTAGGGGCGGAACCTTAAGTAGCTAGGCGGTTCCCTAGCGATAAGGAACCGCCGGGATAGATAAGGTACCGCACCCAGATAGCCGTTATATATCCGTTATACTTTGTCTCCTTTAAATAGTGGGTCAAATCTCATTTTCCAACAAGCCTCTTGGACGTTTTTCTCAGCCCCCTTTCTCTTTTCTATAACATAATCATTAGTAAATGATCACTTAAAGTGTTAAGGATGTTTACATATGATTATCCTCTTGATCCCCTCCTTTACCTTGTCCAATGAGAAGATCACTCACTCACTAGTGTTGTGATAAAGATGAATCTATGAGCTAGTCATATTCATCATGATACCCTTTTTGTTTTATGTCAATCCATTGTATTTATGAATACTTGGACTAGTTGTGTTCATCCAAGTTATTTGTGAATACTTGGATTTGTTGTGTACATCCATTGCATATGTGTTTGCTTGGATTTGTGTTGTGTAGATCCAAGCTACATGTGTGTACTTGGATATGTCTAGTTGAGTTGTAATAGATTTGATTAGTAGTTCTCACTAAACTATAAAGTGATGTGGTTGTGTCTTGTGAGTTCTCACTAAACTTGAAAGTGATTAGTAGTTGTGTTGTGTGAAGTTTTTGTTGGTCCACGAAACTTGTGCAAACATCAAATCAATAAGAAACTATGAAGAACATTTGCACAATTAAACCAATTGACTAACTAATAACAAAGCTTGTACTTTTCATCGTATGTATATCTTATTAATAATGAATCAACAAATATACATGACTTGCCTGGTTGTTTGCGGAACAACAACCGGGCGATGAATGACAAACTAAACTCCCATGTTCATAGCTAGCTAAGCTTATGCAACAATGGGAGGATAAAACCCTAAACCACTAAAGTATTACATGTTTGTTTCTGTGGGTGGGAATACTTGACTATTCTATTACAAAGACCACATATATATAGTGGGAGTGTGAAGCTTCCTTGAGAAGCTTTACTAAAGTACAAGTAACCACCTTGTACTTTGTTGTCTTCATCTTTTGCACCTTTGACAAAGTAAGCCTTCCTCTTGAACCTTTGTCTTCATTGCTAATAAGACATGTGCCCACTAATACATAAGACACTTCTTAAGGTCTTCTTAACATCTTCAGGTCTTGTAATCAGTAATAGTCTTGAGGAGTTAGTAAGCTATTATGTCATCACTTACTAACTCCATCATCCTTGATTCTTTGCACACTTACTGAGATCCGCCTCAGCTAATGACGAGTCTATCTCGTAGACTCTAAAGAACTCTAAAGAATGACACACTGAGCTTATAACATACGTAAGTTCAGTGACTAACACTACTTAGGATACTTTACATCCAAATCCTGTGCAAGGGACAAATCAGTCACTGAATTGACCCAACAATCTCCCTCTATTTGGATAGAAAAGTAGCCTAAGTTAAATAGCAGTAAGTGAGCATAAAGGCTTCTTCTTACCTGCTATGTTACAACAATGAATACCAAGAATAAATAGCTTTACTAGTTCAAGTCATCCGCTAACTTGTATCGTCTTGTACCTGTTGTAGTTGTTACTGAACTGCAATGTCTGATCTTGTACTTTGAGAAACACTTGAACCAATTCCCTGATGCTTATATAGAACTCATAAAGGTAACTTCACCTTAGGTCATCAGTGAAGTATATTATATGCTTTACCATAAACACCATATGCTTCACCCTAGCATATATTAAAGTAGCATATTATATCCAATGTAGATCACGAGTTCATTTACCTTTAATCAGAGAAGTGTGGTCAATGGTTGACACAACAACCATAAAAGATCAGACAATGCAACTTGTTCAGCAACCCATCTTCGGTGACTTTGCTCAATCAGCCAAATGTAAACATTCTAAGTCCCTGAAGGTTATGTGTTGTGTATGATAGTATGTATGTAGCTTGAGTAAACTTGATGTTTCTTCACATAAACACAAGTTTACCTCTGTCCTCGCTTCTCTCCCCCTCAAAATTTGCTAGGGAACCAAGCAACTTTTGACCGGCTACATACTAGTACACAATCATAGCGTGATGGTCTTCATCTCACCTGAAATACAACTCCCCCTGAATTTCATCTCCTATCAAACGCCTGATGTCATCAAACCCCTGTATAATCAATGTTTCACCAATTCCCTGTAACACAGCCTGGTCTCTCAAAAACTCTGTGGCTGGGGACAGCGGGGTAGGGGAGGGTGACAACTGCTGGGGAGGGGGCTGTGAACACATCTTCTTTCTTTATCTTGGTGTGAGAAAAAAAAATTCCTGAGTGACCAAGTCCTTCAACAGCGGAAGGCTCTGAAGATAGTACGTTGAGAAGCTGGTCATCTTGCCAGCGAATCCTTGTTAAGCTGATTTTTTTTGTGGATTTTGGGTTGTGTGTTTTGTGTATGGTTTGGGTGGGTATATCACAGTTGCATGTGGATCACCGCGGCATCTATATCACAGCGGTGTGTATGTCCGTGTTTCTCTCCCCCTCAAAATATGCAGCTTTAGTAGCATCTTTTGACTCCAATAAACCTCTTATCACATCAACCAAAAGGCGTACAACGTGCCTCAACTCATTTGAGTTTGGATAAAAAATCCACCAACATATCAAGTATATGAGAAGAGTTCTCTTCAGCGAACTCTGGGGGTTCAAAGATAGCTGGGGGTTCATGAACAGGGATCGTCTGTGGGTTCAGCGACTCGGTTAAATGGCTGTGGGTATTGTCTGTGTTGTAGGTCAACAGCTACAGCTGGAGGGTTCAATGGCTGATGGGAGTTCGCTGATGGGGGTTAGCAGCTGAAGGTTCATGATGGCCTGACAGTCCAGCTGACCATAGGGGGTTCAGCTACCTCTGGGGGTTCAGCTACCCTGGGGGTTCAGCTACCCTGGGGTTCAGCTACCCTGGGGGTTCAGCTACCTTGGGGGTTCAGCTACCCTGGGGGTTCAGCTACCCTGGGTTTTTCTGACCTGGGGTTCAGATCTTGAGTGCAGGGAGTTCATGACCTGCTGAAGATACAGGATGACCTGGAGGTTCAGTGTATTTGGATGACAGAGGTTCAATACACCAGGGGTCGCTGATGAAGTAGCACGTTCAAGGACATGGGGTTTCGGTTTATTAGATGGCACAGGCACAAGCACATCTTCCTGATTAACCAGGGTTCTTTGCTGATGTGTTGAATCAGCCCTATTTCATGTCTTCAGCTTTTAGCTGATCACACACAGCCTATTCAATTTACACCCATGTCAGCTTTTCTTGAAGCTGAACAATATTGCAGCCAAAACTCCCTCAGCGAACATTTTTTAGTCTCGCACTTTTGCAAACCCATATATGGACTCGAACTTGCTCAAATCCATTTCACAAACTTGTTCACTGACATTTTATCAGTTCAACAAACATAAACCATCTTATACCCATCTCTACTAATTCAATCATAAACAACAACTCGGACATAAATCTTCATATCACGAATAATCAACCCAACTTCAAATATCAGGGGTTGTTGATGGGAGCCTGCTCAGGGGTTTGAGGCTTCATAAGAGTGACCCAACAATTTTGTTCACTGTGGGTTCGTAGAAGTGGCTCCAAGCAGGGGTTCACAGCGACCATGATAGTTCTCAGTGTTCACATTTTTCAATATCACCAGCTTCTTTAAAGCTTGATACAAACACCAATCTTGGTCAGCACATCAATTTTAGCTGAACATTCACGCAATATTTTCGTCATGTTTCAACATCAGCTATCCCTTCAAAGAATCGTTAACCCCAGCTGCCATCTCATTTTAATGAATAAATCGCTGATGATTTATCAGCTTTTCACTTCATCTTCCCTGTCTTCTTTGAACAGTCAACCGTTCCAACTACCATCTTCATCAACTCAGCTATCTTTAGCTGATCAAACATCACCACAAACTTGATACACCCCCTTTTTTTTATTAATCCATTAATCTTATCTCATCCCAACATCATTCATCTTCATGAGATGATAAACACAACCTCGACAACAAGAATCCGCTTGTTCTTGCCCTTGCCTGCATAACCCGAATAATTAACATATCTGTTCAATCTTATTTGATTGAATTCACAACAAATCACCCGCACAACCCAATACATCGAATCGATATGACTAGTAATCATAACACCGAACGACCCCATCAAACGAAATCAATCTTTTTTTTAATTTCATCCCGTGGCCAAGAGACGATATCCACCACATCATAGTGATTCTGTTTTTCAAATTGATTCAGTTTTTTTTTGTTATCTTCGAATAGTTTGATTCGTGGGTTTAGATAAGGAATTTGTTTACTTGTGAATGAGCAGGTTTTAATGATGCAGTTGTGGATCTATTTGGAACTGGATTTGTTTTTGTGTGTGAATCGGTAGTTGTAGGATATGTGAGATGGAGGATGATTGATTTTTGTCAAGATGTGGATATCTAAACTGATATTGATGATTTGTTGGATGGTGGGGGTTATAAGAAAGGAGATGGTAGAATAAGGGAGAAAGAGGTTGGATCTAGTAGAAAAGAATGGGAAGAGGTGAGTGGGAAGAGGATAGTGGATCCGATAGAAAAGAGTAGGGTTGGATCGTTTTTTTTATTTTGTTTATGTCGGTGGTAGGTGGTGGGGATTAGGATAAGGTTCTTGTTTAACAGTAGTCAATTATCAGTATTCTCTCCCCCTCAAAAACTGCTACTGCATATGCAGTTTTTGAACAAACTGATGAATTTGACCATGTTAAAAAACGTTATTAGCAGTCATACGAACGGATCTGGATAGAGAAAATCCAACCCGCTCTGATACCAATTGTTAGTCCACGAAACTTGTGCAAACATCGAATCAATAAGAAACTATGAAGAACATTTGCACAACTAAACCAATTGACTAACTAATAACAAAGCTTGTACTTTTCATCGTATGTATATCTTATTAATAATGAATCAACAAATATACATGACTTGCCCGGTTGTTTGCGGAACAACAACCGGGCGATGAATGACAAACTAAACTCCCATGTTCATAGCTAGCTAAGCTTATGCAACAATGGGAGGATAAAACCCTAAACCACTAAAGTATTACATGTTTGTTTCTGTGGGTGGGAATACTTGACTATTCTATTACAAAGACCACATATATATAGTGGAAGTGTGAAGCTTCCTTGAGAAGCTTTACTAAAGTACAAGTAACCACCTTGTACTTTGTTGTCTTCATCTTTGCACCTTTGAAAAAGTAAGCCTTCCTCTTGAACCTTTGTCTTCATTGCTAATAAGACATGTGCCCACTAATACATAAGACACTTCTTCAGGTCTTCTTAACATCTTCAGGTCTTGTAATCAGTAATAGTCTTGAGGAGTTAGTAAGCTATTATGTCATCACTTACTAACTCCATCATCCTTGATTCTTTGCACACTTACTGAGATCCGCCTCAGCTAATGACGAGTCTATCTCGTAGACTCTAAAGAACTCTAAAGAATGACACATTGAGCTTATAACATACGTAAGTTCAGTGACTAACACTACTTAGGATACTTTACATCCAAATCCTATGCAAGGGACAAATCAGGCACTGAATTGACCCAACAATACAAGTTTCGTGGACCAACAGTTCTCACTTAGCTTCAAAGTGAAGAGTCGTGAAGATTGGTTCTAGCTTTTGATTAGAACTCGACATCTATCCTTGTGTCGTAAAATGGTGAAGTAGGCAACGTCGTGAAGATTGGTTCTACCATAAGATTAGAACTCGACATCTAGCCTTGTGTCGTTAAATTGTGAAGTAGGCAATGTTGTGTAGATTGGTCCTAGCTAAAGATTAGGTCTCGACATTTAGCTTAGTGTCGGAAAATAATGTAAGCGACGATGTAAGGTTTTCTCCGCCAAGAAGGGAGCTTGTGGATATAGTGGAAATCTCGAGTAGGTGTACTCGAGGAGTGGAGTAGAAACGAGGATAGAGCCTTGTTGTCGAACCACTATAAATCTTGGTGTCTTCCCACTAGGTTGTCTCCTTCCTTACTCTTTACTTATTTCATTATCATTACACTTACCTGTTATCTTTGCTAGTGCATTTGAATTGAACCTAATCATTATGCAACTTAGCTTCAAGCAAAAGATAGTTTTGATACAAACCAAATTGAAAGTAATTTTAATTTGGTTGCCAATCAAAGAGAAACTATTCAACCCCCCTCTTCTAGTTTCTACAAAATCTACACCACCCCGACATTGGCCATTCCCTAGAGTTGGCTGCACCAGTGAAACGAGTGATGTGATCATTAGGACCAGTGAATCCCGTATATAACTTGATGGTTGCGGGTAATATGTGCTTCGGTGAGGAGAACTGTATAATCCTTTTGGTGAAGAGAGAAGCGATAACGTCCTTAAAAGGTTTTTGTAAGTCATCCACTGGGACGTTGGCTTCCCTTTGAACCCTCCGCGCCTAATTTTTGTCTTTTTGTGCCTGTGGGTCGTCTTCGAAGACCAACCTTGTAGGCGAGATAGGTTTTTTTGACACAACATTATGGCGCTCCACCAAGCTCTGCAACACGCTCATGCTTTCCAAAATGTTTTCCTGTAGGTTTGAAGGTGTTTTAGTCTCCTTCTCCGCAGTTGCGGGATCACGGTCTAGAGACAACGGTATGGGTGACCCTCCTGAAACTCTTGCCATGAATAGCTGTTTTGTGGAGATTCTAGTTTAAGGTCCCACAGATGGCGCCAGTTGTTGAAGCAAAATTCTCCCGCTAGGCTGACGGTAGCAAATCCCCTCCAGTCACAATGATGGTGTCCTTGTATCTTAGAATTGAACCTACGAACACAAGTCAACACACGTTAGCCTCTTCCCAGGTTTGACCCCAAGACCAAGCTTCGGCGTGAGAGTAAGTAACAATCACGAAAGTGGTGTCCGGTCTGGAATACCGGGGATAAGTATAAAATGTAAAGAGTAAAAATAGTCAAGAAGATGCCTGTGTGTATTTAATGTGTGGAGTATTTATACTACTCCACCAAGCATGCATGTGTGTCTAGTCACATCAATAGACTAGGTTCTAAAAAGGTAAGATTTGCTCCATGAATCGAGAGATTTACTTCCAGGGCGGTGGTGCTTTGTATTGTCTGATGGATCGAACCAATCAACCCGGATAATACAATGGGTTACCTTTGCCTTTCACCAAGTTCTATGCCTGAGCATTAAATGTTCTACTGTTCTCATACTGGCCTTATTAATTTTTAAGATCTCGGCTATCATCCGGAGTAGTGTGCATATCCGAAGGCTTCAGCCAGAGACATACGCGAAACAGGTGTAACTGTTGATGGTTTCACGGGTGTGTTGTGAGGAATGCGATTTATCCCAATCTAAGCATAGACAATTGTGGTTCCTCAAACTATTATTACTTATTACTGAAACCTCATGAAGCACCAACGTGCTTGCAAATGATATTGATCTGAAGAAGATAGACTATGCGCGTCGGCAAAGACGACGCATGGGAAATCTATCAAACGATGAAGAGTATAAGACACATTAGTATGTATAAGTACATTAGCAATCAAAATCTATCTATGCATCTTACATTTTGTGATATAGCTAGAGTATACGTGTTGTATTTTATGTCATGGAAATATGGAATGTTCGTAACTTCATATGATGCATCAACTAATATACTTCAGTCAGGTTTATGAAGGAAATGCTTTTTATGCATTAGATAATTAAGAACATATGTCTTCTGTTTTATTTATTCATTTTTGAATTATATTAAATTGCATAAAACTGGGTAATTTGCTATAAGTTCACATTTAAGCTCAAACATAACCTTCCCACCTTAAACATACAAGTTATCCTTTTTAACAAGATACATAAACATACAAGTCAATATGATGGTGTGTTTGTGTTTTTGTGTGTGTGTGTGTTTAAAACAAGTATAGTATAAATAGACTTGAATGGTAGTAGATGGAAGTTAGTAGCTTTACATAAATACTAGCAGGTTGGCAGTTGAAATATTTAAAAGCAAAAGCAAAGTGGGTGTAATAAATATGATCGAGCGGGAAGCAATGAGTTGGTTTTCGGTGGGAAACTTAAGGAAGTTGCTGCATCAATGTGGTTTGTGTTTGCCCATTGTTTTATAGATGGAACTTAGAAGATGGTTGGTTGAAGGGCTTTAAATATAAAGGAAGCTAGTCTGCCCAGGATACGTACTCAACTAACCCATATTTACATTTGAGAAGTACAGACGTTGTTTTGGCAACAGAAATGTCTTTCTTTTTTTTTCTTTTTTTTTGGCAACAGAAATGTCAATTTGTCACAGTTCTAGAGTGCAAATTCGTCACAGTCCTTTGGACAATTTTTACTTCATAGAATAGGGTGAATTGAATATATGGATGTAGCACTGTTGGACATGTTAATCCCTGAAGACTTGTATTAATGTTTCTGCTTTATGTATATTCGTATAACACATGTACTGTATTATTATTATGTATTGTAAATAGTTTAGGGCCAGCCCAAGAAAACAAGAAAGGCTGCAAAGCCCATTAGGGTTAGGCGGTTGACAGTTATTTAACAAACTGTGTCAATCGACATGTCGTTTAACAATAAACAGACACGTCTATTAAGTCTGTTTATATAGTTTTAGATCGTTGTAAACAAACACAACATTGAATCAATATATTACTGTTTTAGTTAAATCGTGTCTTGTGCAAAATACTTTTCATTCGTTTGTTTCATTCCCACTGCTATACACATATTATCCCACTGCTTTTGTAAACCCATGTCGAATCAAGAATCTCTTCCAGGTTTTAGATGGCATAAAAAGGGCAGACGCCCAGCCATACATAATATCTGGTATCAGAGCAAACGCTCTGGGGAAAACCAAGGAAGAGTATCGGATCTGGAATCAATCAGAAGACGAACAAGAAGAGAGAAGGAATACAAAATAAACCGGTGTGTTATGCAGATAACGAAAAGCTGTAAGGAAATGTTGAAGGATAAGTTACTGGAAATTGAGGCGTTTAATTCCTCAATTGATAAAGGCGAGAGGAAGAGCATACGCTGTTTTTATTGTAAAACAATTGGGCATCCAATGAAGTTTTGCCCAACCATGGCGGAAGACAAGAAAAACCACTCACTTGGGAAGACACAGGCCGAACCAGAAGAAGATGAAGATCAAATCGTCCTCTGTCACATTTGTAAAGGCGAAGGATACATTCAAAGGGATTGTCCCCAGAATCAGCCCGTACCCTACATACTCAAATATCCGGAGTCAATCCATATGCCCACTGACGGAGTTCTCAAAGGATCGGACGAAGGCTCTTGGAAAGATTTTTGGTACATCAGTAAGGCCTCCCAAAATCATTACTGCTCTAGTCTCAATTTATTTCGTAACATATTTGAAGAATTCTTAGTCAATAAATATGAACCCACTAAGCAATTCTTATTCACTTACGGGATAGGAGAAGTATTACTAGAAAACTCGTTTCAACCCTACTTGATACCCGGGGTTTACTACGCCCCAGAAATCACTCTAAACATCCTTTCGCATGACCTTTTAAGAAAACAAGGTTTTGAATTGATAGAAGAAGGAGATAGGATTAGATTAGAGTATATGTTCAAGAGGATAAAGGGAAACAGTTTGAATCTAGATGCGTTAAAGAAAAAGCAAGACGATTTCTTAGAAAACCACTTTGAGAGCGCGGAGAGAAGCCTAGAAGAAACCAAAGATCATACGGTAGAAACAGAAAATCACTCGTTTCATGACTTTGTTTCGTTCTTAGACTTAATAAAAGATGATAAGATAGTTACTTCAGATTGGGGATACTTTAGGGAGCGTTTCATGGCTTATTACATTTGGTTCTATGCCCATTATCTCAAGAAAGAAACACCTAGTCCCCTACCACCGTCCATACTTGGCACAACCGTCCACTTATTTGATCTCTACAAAATAATAGACTGCATGGGTGGATACCTTAGCGTCCAATTCTGTAATGAATTTGGAGCAATTGCTGAAATCTTAGGCCTCAACCGTAAAGATGGAGATGCAATCAAGGATGTGTATACTTCATATTTGGATGTTTTCGTTTCTTACTACAAAACTGCAAGAGTCCCTACGACGAAAGTAGAAGAAGACAAGGATCTTAGCCCTTACCCAACGAACCGAGGTAAGAACGAAGACTCTTCGGCAGGTCTAAAAGGAAAGAAAGCGATTGAACACTTTGGAATAGTGTTGGAAGACGAGGGCCAATATAGAAAGAAGGAACACCATGGATATCATAACAAGTTTGCACCGCTCTTAAGTTTGGATGATTCAAGTTCAGCGACAAGCGATGACTTCATAGTTATCACTTGATGGAAGGAAGAAAAGGAAGCAAGCCGTATCACAAGCCTTCACGAATTAAGGGGGAATATGTTGGACATGTTAATCCCTGAAGACTTGTATTAACGTTTCTGCTTTATGTATATTCGTATAACACATGTACTGTATTATTATTATGTATTGTAAATAGTTTAGGGCCAGCCCAAGAAAACAGGAAAGGCTGCAAAGCCCATTAGGGTTAGGCGGTTGACAGTTATTTAACAAACTGTGTCAATCGACATGTCGTTTAACAATAAACAGACACGTCTATTATGTCTGTTTATATAGTTTTAGATCGTTGTAAACAAACACAACATTGAATCAATATATTACTGTTTTAGTTAAATCGTGTCTTGTGCAAAATACTTTTCATTCGTTTGTTTCATTCCCACTGCTATACACATATTATCCCACTGCTTTTGTAAACCCATGTCGAATCAAGAATCTCTTCCAAGTTTTAGATGGCATAAAAAGGGCAGACGCCCAACCATACATAATAAGCACGTCCAATACTGTAGTATGATATATTGTAACAAAGAAAAACTTAAAAACGAACCGAATATGAGATTAAGATTTCGGAGCATATTGTGCTCCATGGTTGAAGATTTTAAGATGGGCATGTCTTAAATGAGTGAAGATGTGTAGTTATGTTTGATTCTATCATATTTATTTCTACTGAACTTATTTATGATTTGAGTCTCTTACACGTTATTGTTTTGCTTGTGGTTGGTCATGGTGATTCAAGTTTTTTTTTGTGTTTGTGTAGTTTGATAAGTATAAGCTTGTAGCTAGGTGTAAATGATGGTCCAAAGAGGTAGTTATGAAAAAATTAAGGATAGATCGATAAATACTGGAAAACTATTGTAAAAAATTCAAATTTCAAAAAATATTAGATGAAAGATTTTTGGGGCTGGTTTTATGCCACATGAGTTGATATCATGTATAATTTTACATGCATTGAAGACAGAAAATATGAAACTTTTTACCTTTTCATAAGATATTAAACAACACAAGTTCTATGAACTTCGATTGTACACGTTAGAGCCATTGTAGTCTTATGTGTTGGGAACAAAGTAATGTGAGAACATTTATCCAGGTTAACAAAATCCAATTTTTTTATCAGATTTTTGATGTTTGTTTTTGAATTTTTAGCCATTGATTTCATTATTAGATCAATGCATACTTTTTGCATTTGCTTTTGTTGGCATCATAAAGAGGTTAACATTTACCAAGCAAATTATATCTTCAAACTTTTATAATATCAATCAGTGCATACTTTTTGCATTTGCTTTTGTTGGCATCATAACAATAACGGGGAGCAACCTATCTCCTATGATCATTTTTTACTTAAGCGTTTAATGGAAAAATGGGTGCATAGAATGCAACGACACAAAACTATAGTGTGAAACAAAATAGGAAACTTAAAAACGAATTAACATTGGGATTAAGATTTGGGTGAAAAAACTAAAGTAGTAGAGCTAGCTTGTCGATATGAACAAGCTTGATACTAGAGTGACATCTGGTGTTCTATGGCTAGGGGTGTCAGTAGGGTCGGGTTGACCCGACCCAAATTCGAACCCTATTAGGCTAATCGGGTCGGGTGAAATCGGGTTAAAAACTTTGTCGAGTTGTTTTTGACCCGCCCGCTAACCTGATTGTATTAGCGGGTCGGGTTGGGGTTGAATTAATTTTTTTATCGGGTTCACGGGTTAACTCGCAAATTAGTTTTATATTTTTTCTAGTATTAAGTTAAATTATATAACAACGATACTGTGTGAAACGAACTGTACATTGGCTTATTAGTATTATTACTATAGAACACATGTATTAGTGATGCCCATTATGGATCAGTCTGTTCATATTATGTATCTTCAAAACAAAAGACTTAACTTGTTCTTATATAAATGAAATTACTCTTGACTTTGGTGGTCATTTGTAATTTTGGTGATCTGATCCTACTATGAATAATTTTGGATTATCTAGACGATATGAATGAATATATTGAAACTACTTGTTGATAAAAATGGCCCAAAACTACATACACTTGCACATGACTAACGACAACGAACTACGACGATGATAATCTAAAGATAAAAAGCAAACAAAAAGCACATTTGTAATATTACCCGATAACCCGATTCACCCGACCCGATATAAACCGACCTGATTATCACCCAAACCCTTATCGGGTCAGGTTGCGGGTGACTTTTTTAAAATAAAAACCCAACTCAACCTGACCCGACAAGACCCGATAAACTAATAACCTGACCCGATAACGCCCCTATCTATGGCTAAAGAATTCAAGTCTTATCTTAACTCTTAAATAAGTGAACATGTGTAGTTATGTTGGGTCATATCTTTTTATTTTTACCGAACTCATTTATGATATTAGTTTGTTGGTAGTTTTTTGACCAAATTTAACATGTATATGTGTTCTCTTTATACACATCATTTGATGTATTTGGAAACAGAAGACATGTATCAAACTTGAGCGGGGTAAATATTCTACATGATATAACATTTGCAGAAAATGACAAGTAATACTATGAATTGTTCCGAGAAACTGAGTGTTCGGAAACTCTTACACGATGGTTTTCAAGTATGTTAGCCGTTATGATATTTTTGTTTGTTTGTGTTATGTTGGAATATTTGATTTGTAGTTTTAAAGTATTTGTAGCTTTAAATGATGGTCCATTGGTAGATATGCAGATCGGTCGAGGAAAAGATTAAGGATAGATCGATTATTATCGAAAAACTACTTAATAATTAAAGAAAATTCATATTTTACAAAATAATAGATAGAAAATATTTGGTGTTTTGTTTAATCTTATGATTTGATTACAATAGTACAAAATCAGCAGGGTTTGATATGAGGTGCAATTTTACATGCATTGAAGACAAAAAAATTAACCTTTTCTTAAGATATAAACAACACAGGTTATATAGAAAGATGAGGTTGGTACCAACCTCGTCCTGAACTCTTTCCATTTAGTGTTTACGATTTTTTTCGATCTAAAAAATTATGTATCGATCTCACACCAAACAGGTTTCGGATATCGGTAACAGTACATGTATGAATACCGGTACCGGGAAATCGGAATTTTCCAGAGTTTTTTTTGTGAATTTCCTAATTTGGTACCGGTTCCGTACCGAATTAGTGGTCCCGGATTTTTCACTTTATTTTGTAGTCCCGGTA
Organism: Glebionis coronaria; assembly: GCA_025667525.1. Taxonomy (NCBI): domain Eukaryota; kingdom Viridiplantae; phylum Streptophyta; class Magnoliopsida; order Asterales; family Asteraceae; genus Glebionis; species Glebionis coronaria. The sequence goes on from JANFOE010000237.1 coordinate 184,819, forward strand.
TCGTACCGAACGAGATTCGGGTATCGGAAATCGGTACGTATTCGGTTTGATTTCGAGATTCAGTTTGAATCTAATTGAAAATGACGGAACGATAGAGCCATTGCTCTCTTATCGTCTTTTTTCAGAGTTACACTGGGCATTTTATAAGTTTCGTATGTTCTTATAAAAAAAAAAGATAATTGCACTAGTATTTGTATTTGTACTTGCCAAATGATAGAAATGCGCTTGAGTTTTTTTGTCACAAATTTTAGAATCTACTATAATATAAAGTTCTTTAATGAAACGGATTATAAACAACAAAGAGCATATCTTCATACAATTGTTCATCATGTTCTCCTACTCTAATAGTAGTATAAAGGTTTTTAATGAAACAAGAGTTAATTGCAAAAACAGTCGTTGTGGTCATCTAGGTTTAACAGATATGGTCCCTTTACATAGTAAGAGTAACTTACATGTGTCATACGAGTGTATATTCAAAATTGCATCTAAAGTCCTTAATAGTTTTCTAAATATGCATATTAATAAAAAAAATAGAAAAATAGAATTTATGAAAAAATAAATAAAACATAAAAGCTGAAGTTAAGTTATATTTAAACATGTCAGGTAAGATCCCACTAATATTTATTAATTATAAATAGTAAGAGTAAATCACGAAAAATATAATTAATGAAAATTTTTAAATAAAACATAAAAGCCGTTTCTACCTAGAAAAAATTAATTATTTACGGTATTAAATAAAAACTTGAAAGTTAAAAATCATAAAAAGTTTCGCTTTAATTTAAATTGATTAAAACAGTTTTAAATAAAAAAAAGTTTATAAAATCTTTTGTAATAAAAAATACTTGTTTATATTTTAAAAATTATTTTATAAAAATTTTGTTAATTTTAACAGAGAAAAAGTTATATATTTTTCGTGTTTAAACTTTTTAAAAATATTTGTAATTTAAAAGTTTTTATTTTTTAAAAAAAATTAAAAGTTTTTAAAAAAGTTTAATATTTGAAAGTTTTAAAAATTTCCGTAATTTAAAAGTTTTCTAAAATTTATGTAATCTTAAAGTTTTTAAAAACAAGTTTATAAAATTTTTTGTATTTAAAAAGACGTCTATAAAAATTTTCATATTTAAAAAGAAGTTTATAAAAAAATTTGTAATTAAGAAATTTTTGGCAATTAAAGTTTTTATAAAATATCTCATAACTTACAATTTTCTTTATACTTTTAAAAACAAATTTATTAAAATTTTCGTAAAAAATATGTTTAAAAAACATAGTGATAAAGAAAGATTATAATAAGTTTTCATAAATTTAAATATTTTGTAAAAAAATGGTATTTTTTAGGAAGCAAAATGGTTTATAAAAAAAATTTGTTTTTAAAAGGAAAGTTAATAAAAATATTTTTAGTTTGGAAAAAATATATTTGTCGTTGTAACTTTAAAGATTTTTTTATATTTTATAGAATTCGTTTATAAAAAAATTGATAATTTTAATGGAGCATGGTAACGAAAGTTAAATCTAAAGACTATGAGTGTAATGTTTTGCAATGTTAAGTCTAACTAATACAAGTAGCATACGCTTCATCAGCTTAAGCCTCACTTTGTGTGCAGAGTAAGGGGTGTTTGTCACTATAGAGACTGTGTTGACAAAGTATTTGGGACTACATACTATATCAAATGGGCCAACTTAAAAATCGATAAAAGTCAAATTTTAAGCATTTTGTCTCTCAAATAATTTTTTTATAAAGGTCTATAAAATTGGAAAATAAGTTTTGGTCTTGTTGATTTGTTTGTATGATGATGCGACGATTTATTGAAGGATATTACAAGTAAACTAACAGAGGAGCTCTTGTGAGAATCCTGGATTTGAGAAATGTTATATGAAGAAATCAAAGCGTCGAAATCTTGGAACCAACATCAGTAATCCTGACTTGATCAAGGATCATAGAGCACATACCGATGTTGGAGACTGGAGGTAGTTTTAAAATTTTGTTTAAAATAAGAAGCTAGGTGGTTTATTCTCTACTCGTAGAAAGTAATTTAGGTAATAGAAAGATGTTGCTTTGTGATATTTTCATGTACGTAAAAAAACTAATATATCAAGAAAAGCCAAAAGCATTCTTTATTGATGACTTGGCAAACTAACCCATTTTATGTGTTCAATATTGGATTGTAGATCTTAAAGAGTCGAAACTATCATCGATGATATATTAGGAAAATTTAGCCTACCAAACCATCAACCATGATATTGTAAATTAGATGGTAATGAAATTATCTAGCACTCTAGCATGATATATATTTAAAGAGGCGGGTCTATTTTGAATGCAGAAGTAAAAAATTTACAACTCTTATAAAAACACTTGATATCTTTAAAGAATTTTGGTGTGTATAAGTATTGTCTTTTGTCATAGTTGCACGAGTCTTTTTTGAACTTTCATATGTTCTTGTACCAAATAGGATAAAAAGGTGATTTCATATATCACCATACTTTTAAAATCAATTTCATATATATCTAAACATGCTTAAATGTTAAAATAATTGTAATTATAGATTCTATATGAAAGTAGAGTGACATATCAAATTAATCCAAAAGATAATTGCACTAGTATTTGTACTCACACTTGCGAAATTATAGAAATTACGCCCGAAATCTTTTTGTCACAAATAGCATATATGTTTAGACAAAATAGTCCATCATGTTCACCATCTACTTCAATGTTTGTATGAAAAGGAGAAAGCTTTAGAAAAGAATCTTAGGTGATATTTGGTTTGTCGCGTGGAATGACAATGCGAGTTTGATACTAAATATGATAAAATTGAAACGGATTTGTTTTAAAAACTGATAGAACAAAGATAAGTCCAACATATGCATAAATGAGTCCAATTATCTTCACAGATCTCGAAGAAAAAAGATGACAAGAAACAAATAAAAAGACTATTTAATGTTCACCTATCATTTCAAGAACAAGGAAGATGAATACAAGGAATATTAGTTTTTAGAAAACCATCTAATGAAAGTATTGTACATAAAAATATCACAATCCTCAATGACGGATGAGTGAAATAAGCTGTGATTGCCTTGCATCTGTACCAAGATTATCGAAGCAGTTACAATGTTTACTTCAAGTGTTGTTGATCAAAACCCTCGCCTTTTGTTTTACGATACAAGAGCAAAACTACTATTTTCTCGTTGTTGAAATAGGTGGTCTTGGAAATGTAAAATTAAAGGTATACTCTCCATATGTTAACCTTAAAGAGTGCACTATATGTTACCGACTTTAGTAGTAGTTGGAGTTTATGATATAATATATGTGTGTTAATTTGCAGACAATCATTAGTCAACTAGCAAAACAAATAGCACAACAGTATGGTGATGTTTCTTCCAGGAATGTTGACTGCCAAAAAAAGTTTTATATTTAATTAAAAAACATTAATCCACTAATATACCCATTGATAAACCCAACCCAGTTATAAATAAAGAAAATGTCAAGCCCACACAGTTAACTCAGCCCCTTTATTTGTTTTCGATAATTAGTGTATAACACTGTAATTGATTATGTATCACTAACGCTTATGAGAAGAACCAATAACAAAAAAAAATTATGTCTAAGTTAAAGTGGTTGGCTAGATCACCTATTACTGTCAAAAGCTTTATTGTTATCTTGCTAATTTTTTAGTCTACATTTTTGCGATGCGGCCGGATGAGGATGAGGATAGTTTAAGCAAGGAGGAACTAAATGATGCTGTAAGTTGTGACTTCGATGGCAACCATTGGATACAGTCTTGGTGGAATACTCTAACATGCACATGCACCCCAGTTTAGCAAAAGAGTCGACATCAGAACCACATAGAGGATTGGCATTTCAAAGTTCTAAGCATGAACTTACGAAATTTGATAGGTTTGGTGATCTTGTTGGGCCTGAGCTAACCATTGTTGACACAAGATTACCTGATGGTACGTTTTGCTGATGTTTTTCTATCTATATGTGGGATATTGATTCTCTATTTGATTTGTTTGACCAAAACAATTTTACTTTCCATAAAACTTGATGAACATGAGTATTTTAAAAGCATTAGCAAATATTAGAGTCAAAGATACCTTCTTTTCTCAAACTATGATGATGGTATCAAAATGGATGAAGAGGGCTGGTTTTCAGCCACCCCCCAAGCAATTGCTGAACATCATGCTCATAATTGTGGCGGTGGTGTCATTCTTGACGGGTTTACAGGGGTTGGCGGTAATGCAATTCGCTTTGCCAAATAGTAAGCACATACAAACAGCTTTTATTGTTCATCCTTTTTACATATTTATGATATCTGACATGGATCTCCTAACCTCCAGGAGCACCTACAGCCGTGTCATTGCAATCGATCTCAATCCTCTTAGGTAGCATTGTGTTTTGCATACTCGATCCTCTTAGGATTGAGATTGATTGTAATGATACGGCTGTAGGTGCTCCTGGAGGTTAGGAGATCCATGTCAGATATCATAAATATGTAAAAATGATGAACAATAAAAGTTGCTTGTATGTGCTTACTCTTTGGCAAAGCGAATTGTATTACCGCCAACTCCTGTAAACCCATCAAGAATGACACCACCACCACAATTATGAGAATGATTCTCAGCAATTGCTTGGAGGGTGGCTGAAAACCAGCCCTCTTCATCCATTTTGATACCAGCATCATAGTTTGAGAAAAGAAGGTATCTTTGACTCCAATATTTGATAATGCTTTTAAAATACTTATGTTCATCAAGTTTTGTGGAAAGTAAAATTGTTTTGGTCAAACAAATCAAATAGAGTATCAATATCCTACATATAGATAGAAAACATCAGCAAAGAAACATACCATCAGGTAATCTTGCGTCAACACTGGTAAGCTCAGGCCCAGCAAGATCACCAAATCCATCAGATTTCGCAATTTCATGCATAAAACTTTGAAATGCCAATCTTCTATGTGGTTATGATGTCGACTCCTTTGCTAAACTGGGGTGCATGTGCATGTTAGAGTATTCCACCCAAGATTGTATCCAATTGTTGCCATCGAAGTCACAACTTACAACAGCATTTAGTTCCTCCTTGCTTAAACTATCCTCATCCTCATCTGGCTGCATCGCAAAAATGTAGACTAACAAATTACCAAGATAACAATAATTACATCTTATCGCATGTTTAAGTTTAAGCTCATTCTTGGCACGGCGGAGTTGAAGGATATGTACTTGAAGCTGATCTTGTTCCTCAGTTTTGTTGTGAAAATTAATGTAACCATAATTGTGGGCATGTTAAGAGAACTTAGCTTCAACTAATGATAACACATTTTCAAGGTAAAGAGAGCATGAGGTCAAAACTCGATCCTTTAGATCTACATCATATTCAGCATCAAGCCACGTGACAAAGTTCTTAACACTCTTTCAAGTAATGTCTATCTTAGAAAAGCCATAAGAGTCGTTTAACTTGAATGTTTCAATAACAGGAGTTCCGGATAATATATTTTCAAGAGAATTGTCATCTAAATATGCTTTGTTTGAACGAGACAAAGGCTTAAGGTTTCTCCATCTGAAGAGACCGACCGTATGATTAGCTTAAGATTAGCGAGGGATGAGTTGACGAAAAGTGATTCGTCTAAAACAATCTGATCACCCCTCTCTGTACGGTTAAGATCATGCCATTACGATATGTCAACGTCTACCTTATGATGAATTGCATAACGGAGCCATTTATTGACTAGCGATCAAAAGGTGGAATCATAACTCGTATGTAGTTGGAAACTGAGCATAGAGAATTTTCTAACTCCTAATAAAAGATGTATGAGCTTATATAAGTTTATAATACCATAATAAACTTTATATAAACTCACACATTTTTAAATAAGTCACATAACTGAGACGTATGGAATATAAGACGAAATGGGCTTATTTTTCATAAAGCGAAACTAATACCTCCTTAACAATCAACCATTTAAAATAGATTTTAAAGATCAGAGATTAGGAGTAGTATTAATCAATCATTATGTGGTTTTTATCACTAACATTTAGGGGCGAGATCAAGGGTCTCGTGGGGTCTTGGGCACTCATGAATATTTTTTATATAGTGTTAGTTTTTGAAGGCATAAAACATCGATTTTTTGTTTAAACATTTTAAATGTACTCGGTCCATAAAAATATGTTCCTAGTTATGTGGTTTTGAAAAGCTTTTTGAAGACCATAAATCCATAATCATACGTTAGTTAATACTTAATACCTGTTCTTATATAGGACTTTGATTCCTTTTTTCTTAAAATATTAAGTACTCCAAACTAATGTAAGTTTATTATATATATCGTTGCCATTGCTATTAATAATCGACTTATTATTAAGAAGCTGATTTTCAAGTTCCATAAAATAGCTTTGGCTTCTTAGGAGGCATGCCTTTAGAGGATTGGGCGCGCTGAATACAGTGGTCAAACTTGCCGCTGCGAAAGGGCTAACTCGCTTAGACTTCTCAAGGTTATACCAGTCCCTATTAAACAACTAAATTAGTAAGCTTAAATTCGTAACCTTCGACTAATTGATGACCGTGTTTCCCGCCCAAAGCTTATTCTTTGTTTCCCGCTCAAACTCACCCACTATACTTCAATGACCTGCCATCTACAACCCACCAACCCATATTTATGTAGATTTATTCACGTTCTCATCTACCCAGCTTCAAGCCTATATTATAGAGGTTCCTTCCTGGTTATTAACACATGCACACACACACACAACATTTGTACCAAGATTATCAAGCAGTTAGCGAACAATGTTTACTTCAAGTGTTGTTGATCAAAACCCTCGCCTTTTGTTTTACGATACAAGAGCAAAACTACTATTTTCTCGTTGTTGAAATAGGTGGTCTCGGAAATGTAAAATTAAAGGTATACTCTCCATATGTTAACCTTAAAAAGTGCACTATATGTTACTGACATTAGTATTAGTCAAAGTTTATGATATAATATATGTGTGTTAATTTGCAGACAATCTTTATTAATCTTTATTCAACTGGCAAAAGAGATAGCACAAAGAGTGGTGATGTTTCTTCAAGAAATGTTGACTGATCAAGTAGCATAGGTAGCTTTGTCCGCCGATCCTCGATGGGCACTTCACTAGCTTTTAGTTGTATTTAAGCTGTGTAGAAACATGTTCAGCTAAGTGATTATAATATCTTATAATAATCATATTTGGTTTCAGGTTGAAAGGAACTTCTTGAATGCTTAGTGCAAGGCTATCGCTGCTTACTTCATTGATTCGTTATCGGTTAAGACTGGTTGAGTCTAAGATTGTTTTTAAAAGGATCTCCTTTTCATATAAACAAGTTTGGTTTATGCTTTACAAAACTTTTATATTACTATTAGAGTAGGAGAACATGATGAACTATTGTATGAACATATGCTCTTTGTTGTTTTTAATCCATTTCATTAAAGAACTTTATTTTATAGTAGATTCCAAAATTTGTGACAAAAAAGTTCAAGCGCATTTCTATCATTTCGCAAGTACAAGTACAAATACTAGTGCAATTATCTTTTTTGTTATAAGAACATACGAGACTTAAAAAATGCCCAGTGTAGCTCTAAAAAGACGATACGAGGACAATGGCTCCATCGTTCCGTCAGTTTCCATTAGGGAGGGCCATTTTGATCTGAACCTCGAAACCGAGCTGGAAACGTACCGATTAATCCTGTTCGGTACGGTATCGGGACTATAAAATAAAGTGAAAAAAATTCGGAACCACTAATTCGGTACCAAATTAGGAAATTCACAAAAAAGGGATCTCAGTACCAGTACCGATACATGTACTGGTACCGATATCCGAATCCTTGTTTGGTATGAGATCGATACATAATATTTTAGATCAAAAACAAATCGAAAACGTTAAATTGAGACGAGTTCAAGACGAGGTTGGTACCGAGCTCGTCTTTCCATATAACCTGTGCTGTTTATATCTTGAGAAAAAAGTTATTTTTTTTGTCTTCAGTGCATGTAAAATTGCACCTGATATCAAACACGTTGATTGTGTACTATTGTAAATCAAATCATAAGATTAAACAAAACCCTAAATATTTTCCATCTAATATTTTGTAAAATATGAATGTTCTTTAATTATCAAGTAGTTTTTCGATAATAATCGATCTATCCTTAATCTTTTCCTCGACCGATCTACATATCTACCAATGGACCATCATTTACACCTACAAATACTTTAAAACTACAAATCAAATATTCCAACTTAACAAAAAAAAACCATAACGGCTAACATACTTGAAAACCATCGTATAAGGGTACCCGAACCGTCAGTTTCTCGGAACAATTCATACTTATCATTTTCTGCAGATGTTATATCATGTACTCCGTATTTGATAATTTAGAATATTTAGCACACTCAAGTTTGATACATGTCTTTTGTTTCCGAATATATCAAATGATGTGTATAAAGAGAACACATATACATGTTAAATTTGGTCAAAAAAACTACCAACAAACTAATATCATAAATGAGCTTGGTAAAAATAAAGAAGATATGACCCAACATAACTACATATGTTCACTTATTTAAGAGTTAAGACAAGACTTGAATTCGTTAGTCATAGAACACAAGTTGTCACTCGTAATATCAAGCTTGTTCATATCGACAAGCTAACTTTAGTTTTTTCATCCAAATCTTTATCCCAATTTTAGTTCGTTTTTAAGTTTCCTAATTTATTTCACACTATAGTTTTGTGTCGTTGCATTCTGCGCACCCGTTTTTCCATTGAACGCATTAAGTAAAAAATGACCATCGGAGATAGGTTGCTCTCCGTTATTGTTATGATGCCAACAAAAGCAAATGAAAAAAGCATGCAGTGATTAATATTAGTAAAAGTTTGATGATATAATTTTGCTTGGTAAATGTTAACCTCTTTACAGAACACATGTCCTATAGAAAGCCTAACACATAAACCAAATTAACAGCATAATTAAATATCGATTTGATCTAATAATGAAATCAATGGCTAAAAATTCAAAAACAAACATAAAAAATCTGATAAAAAATTAGATTTTGTTAACTTGGATAAATGTTGGCACATTAGTTTGTTCTCAACCCATAAGAGGACAATGGCTCTATCCTGTACAATCAAAGTTGTAGCTATAGTTTCCATAGAACTTGTGTTGTTTAATATCCTATGAAGAGGTAAAAAGTTTCATATTTTTTGTCTTCAATGCATGTAAATTTATAGTACATGATATCAACTCATGTGGCATAAAACCAACCCCAAAAATCTTCCATCTAATATATATTTCTTGAAATTTGAATTTACTACAGTAGTACGTTTTCCAATCTTTATCTATCTATCCTTTAATGTTTTCATCCGATCTACATAACTACTACCTCTTTGGACCATCATTTACACCTAGCTATAAGCTCATACTTTTCAGACTACACAAACACACACACACACAAAACTTGAATCACCATGACCAACCACAAGCAAAACAATAACGTGTAAGAGACTCAAATCATAAACGAGTTCAGAAGAAATAAATGTTTACTTCAGGTGTTGTTGATCAAAACCCTCGCCTTTTGTTTTACGATACAAGAGCAAAACTACTATTTTCTCGTTGTTGAAATAGGTGGTCTCGGAAATGTAAAATTAAAGGTATACTCTTCATATGTTAACCTTAAAGAGTGCACTATATGTTACTGACTTTAGTATTAGTCAGAGTTTATGATATAATATATGTGTATTAATTTGCAGACAATCATTAGTCAACTGCCCATTTATTTGTTTTCGATAATTAGTGTATAACACTGTAATTGATTATGTATGACTAACACTTATGAGAAGAACCAATAACAAAAAAAATCATGTCTGAGTTAAAGTGGTTGGCTAGATCATCTATTACTGTCAAAAGCTTTATTGTTATCTTGCTAATTTTTTATTCTACATTTTTGCGATGCAGCCGGGTGAGGATGAGGATAGTTTAAGCAAGGAGGAACTAAATGCTCCTGTAAGTTGCGACTTCGATGGCAACGATTGGATACAGTCTTGGGTTACATGCACAAGCACCCCAGTTTAGCAAAAGAGTCGACATCAGAACCACATAGAGGATGGCATTTCAAAGTTTTATGCATGAACTTGCGAAATTTGATGGATTTAGTGATCTTGTTGGGTCTGAGCTTACCAGTGTTCACACCAGATGCACCCAACTCAGCAAGCCTCAATGACGGGTTTGGCTCTCCTTAACATTTTTTATTGCTCATCCTTTTTACATATTTATGATATCTGACATAGATCTCCTAACCTCCAGGAGCACCTACAGCCATGTCATTGTAATCGATCTCAATCCTAAGAGGATCGAGTATGCAAAACACAATGCTACCATCTATGGGGTGAGAGACAAGATCGATTTCATCCGAGGTGACTTCTTCGATTGTGCCCCGAATTTAAAGGTATTGAATTGACTAGTCTTGTTTATTGTGATGGATGCAGATTATGCTCAAAATTCTTATTTAATACTTTGTATTACTGCATGTACACATAGACACGGTCTTCTTGTCTCCACCGTGCGTGGGGAGGACCCAAGTATACTAACAAAGACATTTATGACTTAACTATGCTTGAGCCATGTGACGGGTTTGGCTCCTTATTTAGTCGGAGTTTATGCTATAATATAGTATGTATGTTTATTTGTAGACAACACTTATTCAACGTGGCCAAAAAAATAGCAAAAAGAGTCGTGATGTTTCTACCCCACAATGTTAACTTGGATCAACTGGCTGAGGTAGCTTTGTCTGTCAATCCTCCATGGGCACTTCGGGTACTTTGCTAGCTTTTAGTTGGTATTTAAGATGTGTAATAACATTTTGTTCAATTACGAGATTTGATTTTATAATATCTGACAATAATCGTATGTGTTTTCAGATTGAAAAGAATTCTTGAATGGTGAGTACTGCAAGGCAATCACACAGCTTATTTCACTCATCCGTCATTGAGGCTTGCTGAGTTGGGTGCATCTGGTGTCAACATTGGTAAGCTCAGGCCAGCAAGATCACTAAATCCATCAGATTTCGCAAGTTCATGCATAAACCTTTGAAATGCCGATCCTCTATGTGGTTTTGATGTCGACTCTTTTGCTAAACTGGGGTGCATGTGCATGTTAGAGACTTAGAGTATTCCACCAAAGACTCTATCCAATCGTTGCCATCGAAGTCACAACTTACAGCATCATTTAGTTCCTCCTTGCTTAAACTATCTTCATCCTCATCCGGCTGCATCGCAAAAATGTAGAATAAAAAATTAGCAAGATAACAATAAAGCTTTTGACTGTAATAGGTGATCTAGCCAACCACTTTAACTCAGACATGATTTTTTTTGTTATCGGTTTTTCTCATAAGCGTCAGTCATACATCAATTACAGTGTTATACACTAATTAACGAAAACAAATAAATGGGCTGAGTTAACTGTGTGGGTGGACTTTTTCTTTATTTATAACTAGTTTAAGACCCGTGTAATATACGGGCTTCAAAATTAATCTTATTTAAAGTAATGTAAATGTAACTGCTACATACTTGAGCAGTAGGTTGTACCTGGTCTTTAGGAACGTTAGTATTTTCATTGGTTGGTGTTTGCTTCCACGTTTCTTACTTAATTGTAAGATATAAATACTATCATGTATCTATGAATGAATGTAACCCTTTTTCACACTTTCTATTGGATTTTTATAATCTGTGATATCTAAATTCTACATTGTGCAAAGTGAATAAGCATCTACCTGCATAAAGTAATACTTCAGTCACAATATTTTAAGTGTAAAACTTTAGCAAACTCAAATATCCCATATATGATCGGTCACCGAAGTTTTGAATATTTATTATGCAATAATAAAACCTCAAGAGAAAAATGAACTTATAATAACTCTCTTTTCAACAAATGCATTTGGTCTACTCAAGCTTCTTTACAGCATAATGCGCAGATGGAATGGTTGAGTTTGACAGGCTATGATCAAACCTTCAATCCGCAGTATAAATGACTAAGGAAAATGGGAATTCTTATAGGATATAATGGAAGCATATTGTACGCTTTTGAATTTTGGTGAAGCGTTGCCGTATGCCCTTATTGTGAAAAGGCTATGAAGGTCTTAGAGGTTACAGAAGCATAGGTGGGAACAATAAGTAATGTGGCTTTTGGAAATGAGCTTCGCCTCTAAATGTTGGTTCGACTGGTTTGTTCTTTACTCTTCACAAAATAAATTCTTTCATGCTGAGATTGGAAAGCATAAACCATTACTTTCCTTTAATTTATCCGAAAGTTCGTTTATATGAATGACAGTCATCCGAGAATCAGTTAAAACAACCCCGTGTTCAGTGACTTGATCTACTTCAAACTAATAGTCATCATCAACACAATGACCCAATCACTATATTAAGTGTTTATCAAGGCTAAAATAGCATAACGGCGAATGGAAAATCTCTTTCAGTTATAATGAAATTTACTCACCGGGTCATCATTGCAACCAATTATTCTATATTGGTAAATGAAATTCTTCTCATGATAATCAATGAGCAGGAGATTAAACGTGCAAGGTAATGCTATACACTTTCAGCTATCCATGTCTTAGTCATAAACGGAGTAGTTTTGTTGGGTTGGTAATTCATTTGTATGGACTGCATTGCGACTTAACATCTATATTTCTGATCATCTGTTATAAAGTTTAATGTGGTCATGGTGTGTGTTTTTATGACAGGTCAAGGAAGGAAAATCTAGCCCGTGCAATTGACCATGAATCTTCGCAAAAATTCATAAGCAGCTTATGAGCGCTATCAAAAGGCAGGGATATATCACCTGCAATTGTGTCTGAAAAGTATGAGCTTATAGCTAGGTGTAAATGATGGTCCAAAGAGGTACCGTAGTAGTTATGTAGATCAGTGGATGAAAACATTAAGGGTTAATATACACAAAAGTCACTAAAGTTTAGCCAAAAGTTCGATTTGATTACTAAAGTTTAAAACCTAACACATAAGTTACCCAAGTATACAGGTTTATGTTTTGGGTTACTAAACGTTTATAAAAACTATACTCCCGTTACTCCTTTGACGGGCTACCTGTTAGGAGCCCTTTTTAACTTGCCAAATTAGAGTTTTGTGGGCCCACCTGTATATGATTTATAACAAACTTATATTGTCTCATCTTCCTTTTTTCTGAATCACATAATAACAAACCTATATCTTGTTTTCCCCATAAATAAGATATACAAAAATCAAAATCTTCAAATATTGTCTCCAAATCGAAACACTATCAGTCGCTACTGGAAAACAAAAAGTGAACATTTGATGAAAGGATGTAGCGCAATAATGGTCATCTACCGCTCTTGAATCTGCTTCTAAAAAACTTGTATTTGGATCTTGGTGAGCATCTATTCTGCCACTAAGATCGTAAATGTTTGGGCCATAGAGTCAACCAAAACCGATCTTTTGTCATTTTCAGAAATTGGTAAATCGTGATTGTTGGAGACCATCACTTGGAAGCTCGTTGGTTACTGCTTTTTTCTTTTTAATCTTCCGTCATCTTTAACGCTTTTGTTCTGTTAGTTTCCAACTCCGTTGTGGAGACTAATTTGTAAAACTGTCAAAAACAAAAAGATACATCATTTGGTTTATAGTTAGCCAAAGCTAGATAATAGCTTGAGGTCAGATCTGGTTGTGTTATCTCAAAGAGGTCAAATCCCATGAAAACTATAACATAAGTTCACATCATATCCATTTTTAGGAAGTTGTCTCACTCACAATATACAAGGACTATTATATGAAACAAAAAAGAAGTATTATAAAAAGATCAGTAAGTAATAAAGCTTGTTGGCACATTATAGCAATGTGAATGGAATTAATATAAAAGTGCTAAACTTAAGAAAGATAATATAACGAATACTTACGAAAGATTCTAGCAATTCTGATCGGTACATAATACAAAATACTAACGAAAAATAATATAACGAAAAATAACACATTAGTGGAGATAAAAAAAACAAGATGGAAAAGACAAACAATTGGTCAAACAATTATTTAAGATTTATTATGATTATTTAAATAATAAATTAATATTATTAAAAAGATGTAATGCCACGTCAGATTTAACAGGCTATAACAGGTTAAAACATACGAAGTAACCTATGTAACAGGTAACCAAAACTTGAGTAACCTATGTGTTACGTTTTAAACTTTAGTAACCAAATCGAATTTTTAGCCAAACTTTAGTAAGATTTGTGTATATTAACCCAAACATTAAAGGATAGATAGATAAAGATTGGAAAACGTATACTGTAGTAAATTCAAATTTCAAGAAATATTAGATGGAAGATTTTTGGGGCTGGTTTTATGCCACATGAGTTGATATCATGTACTATAAATTTACATGCATTGAAGACAAAAAATATGAAACTTTTTACCTCTTCATAGGATATTAAACAACACAAGTTCTATGGAAACTATAGCTACAACTTTGATTGTACAGGATAGAGCCATTGTCTCTTATGGGTTGAGAACAAACTAATGTGCCAACATTTATCCAAGTTAACAAAATCTAATTTTTTATCAGATTTTTTATGTTTGTTTTTGAATTTTTAGCCATTGATTTCATTATTAGATCAAATCGATATTTAATTATGCTGTTAATTTGGTTTATGTGTTAGGCTTGCTATAGGACATGTGTTCTATAAAGAGGTTAACATTTACCAAGCAAAATTATATCATCAAACTTTTACAATATCAATCACTGCATGCTTTTTTTCATTTGATTTTGTTGGCATGATAACAATAGGGAGTTGATTCGCACACTCATTTTTTTATTGGGACACTCCACAGTGTCCAACAATGGAGAGCAACCTATCTCCTATGGTCGTTTTTTACTTAATGCGTTCAATGGAAAAACGGGGTGCGTAGAATACAACGACACAAAACTATAGTGTGAAATAAATTAGGAAACTTAAAAACGAACTAAAATTGGGATAAAGATTTGGATGAAAAAACTAAAGTTAGCTTGTCGATATGAACAAGCTTGATATTACGAGTGACAACTTGTGTTCTATGACTAACGAATTCAAGTCTTGTCTTAACTCTTAAATAAGTGAACATATGTAGTTATGTTGGGTCATATCTTCTTTATTTTTACCAAGCTCATTTATGATATTAGTTTGTTGGTAGTTTTTTTGACCAAATTTAACATGTATATGTGTTCTCTTTATACACATCATTTGATATATTCGGAAACAAAAGACATGTATCAAACTTGAGTGTGCTAAATATTCTAAATTATCAAATACGGAGTACATGATATAACATCTGCAGAAAATGATAAGTATGAATTGTTCCGAGAAACTGACGGTTCGGGTACCCTTATACGATGGTTTTCAAGTATGTTAGCCGTTATGGTTTTTTTTGTTAAGTTGGAATATTTGATTTGTAGTTTTAAAGTATTTGTAGGTGTAAATGATGGTCTATTGGTAGATATGTAGACCAGTCGAGGAAAAGATTAAGGATAGATCGATTATTATCGAAAAACTACTTGATAATTAAAGAACATTCATATTTTACAAAATATTAGATGGAAAATATTTAGGGTTTTGTTTAATCTTATGATTTGATTTACAATAGTACACAATCAACATGGTTTAATATCAGGTGCAATTTTACATGCACTGAAGACAAAAAAATTAACTTTTTCTCAAGATATAAACAACACAGGTTATATGGAAAGATGAGCTCGGTACCAACCTCGTCTTGAACTCGTCTCTATTTAATGCTTTTGATTTGTTTTTTATCTAAAAAATTATATATCGATCTCGTACCAAACAGGTTTCGGATATCGGTACCAGTACATGTATGAATTCCGGTACCGGGAAATCGGGTATCGGGAATCGGTGCGTTTCCGGTCTGATTTCGAGATTCCGTTTGAATCTAATTGAAAAGGGTGTGTTTGGTTTAACCTTTGATAAATTAATTTTATTAATTTGATTAGGAATATTAAATTAATCACGTATAGGTAATTTAATTAATTATTATGTCATGGCCATTTAATTAAATTAACTTAGGATATATTAATTACGTTATATAATTTAACATGGTACCCTTATACTAATTATTTTATATAATTATTCATGATACATTATATGACGCATGTTGGTCTAATTAATTAAACTATACCTTATAATAATTATACATACAATTATTCATGATAAATTACATGTTACATTTATTTAATAAATAACTTAGCATAAGTATTTAATTACATGTTAACCATAGCTTAATTAAATTAATATCATACTTTAATTTAATTATACAATATCAAGTTATAGTAAAGTATTATTAATATAAGTCAAGTTATATCATTAACTAACATTTATTAATAAACCATGTATTATAATATTAATTAATAATGATCATGTTAACCTAAAGTACTTATTAATTAATAAACTTTACTAAATTATGACATTAAATTAATCATGACTTATATATATATAATAATTAAACTTTATCTTATATCACATGCTTATTAAACAAGCTTATTACTAATTTTGGAAACATGCTATTTATGGAAACATACTATTTATAGAAACATGCTATTTACGGAAACATACTATTAATGGAAACTTTCTATTTTTGGAAACTTACTAATTATAGAAACCTTCTATTTTTTGAAACTTACTATTTATGGAAACTTACTATTTTTGGAAAGTTGCTATATATGGAAACCAGATATTTTTGGGAAGTTACTATATATAAAACCTGCTATTTTTAGAAAGTTACTCATTATGAAACATCAAGTATACTAACACATGAAACATGAAATACATTAATCAAGAACACATGAAAACACTAAGAAATACATGATAAAACATGAAACAGTAAAACAAGTCAAGAACATGTAAAACAAGTCAAGAACATGTAAAACTAGTCAAGAACAAGTAAAACCAGTCAAGTACAAGTAAACTTATAATCAGTCAGTTAAACATGAACAAGCAACTCATTCACGTCCTTTATTATGTAGCACTCGTGAAGTCGGAGTAGATTTCTTTCCGCCTTTCATCTTTTTCGTTACTGTACATAAGGTACGGATATATCTTCCTTCTTTAAGGACATTCCTTTTCTACATATGATTAGGCTTTCCCCGTTTGCTACCATCTGTTTTCCTAGTAGTTTACATGTCATTAACTTATTAGTAATTACCATGCTATGATTTTAAATTGCCTAGGCTATATACACGCATGCTATGTTTCACCTAGTTATGGAGGTACCATAATCATAAAACTTGAGGCACCGGTGTTATGACTCTTTCGGGACGAGAGTGATTGCTCGCGGTGTCCCTTCACGTTTTGGCCAGTATTATTATTATTATTATCATGTGGGGCGAATGGGTGCATCGTAGGACATGTTTATCAGATTTTACACTATAATTGTGGTGTGTGCTCTACATCCGTTACATGGAGCTTATCCCCCCACTCAGACTAATATAATTAGAGGCAACCCCTCTAATTGCATGACGAGGTCACCCTTCTATGTATTCATGCACGTTGATACCTTACATGACTATATGGGCTTTTGGCATTTAAAACACGTTTTCATGATAAAACATAAGGCTTTTCAGATATAAACCAGTTATAAAACATGATTCCAGGTTTTCCAGGACTTACATTGTTCCGCTGCACTTTCATACTTTACATATGTTTCAGTTGCTTATATCATGTCATATATCCGTTCACTAAGCGTATTGCTCAGCCGTATTTTCTTTTCATGTTTCCATATGGCAAGTACTAAAGGACAGAGTTAGGAAATCAAGAGTACGTGCATAGGATGGAGGCTTCCATTGACTTCATTTCCTTTATGCATTTATATACTTCTGTTTTGCTTGGACATTCTTTAGTCCTTTCTTTATATTCTTTACTTATGCACGTGCGAGCTTATGTTTTGGGACCGATGTTTGATTCCATTTTCCTTTATGGTCATTTATGTTTTAAGACATTTACCTTGCATGCTTTGATGACATACCATAATTATCATGTAACGGTCCACTTGTCAAAGTGGTGCGTTATAATTATTGTATCAGAGCCAACGTTTTGATCTATAGGCTCTAAAACTTGACTAGTGACTAGTGGGTAGTCACCAGGATCTTCTAAATTGATAGTAAACTTTATTTCATGTATCATTGTCTTCTTTAAGTTTTTTTGACTAAGTAAGGGTTGAGACATGATTGGCCATACTTAGTCGCATGTGCTTTTCTTAGAATTTTGTTTTGTGGGTTAAACCATAGTCGTCCACACTTGCTCATGTCAGTTTTCGTTGGCTATGCCTTCATAAACTCCTTCATGTATCTCTATATTATTCCATGTTTCTAACAGATTAATCATTTTATTTCCTCTTTGAAACTGTCAGATGGTTAACACACGCACCAACGAGGAACTTGATGCAACTGTCAACGCAGCTTTGCAAGCTATGCTCCCTCAGATCTGAAATCAGATTTGGGCAGAATATCTACCGAATCAGAATCAGAATAATCCTCCTCTTCCTCCACCAGTCACACTCCACACGTGGCTGGAGAGATTCAACAAGCAAAAGCCTATAGAATTCGAGAAGGTTGAGGTCCCGTCAGATGCTGAGAACTGGTTCTCGTATATGGAGAAGATATTTGATGCCATGGGTTGCGATGGGGTATACAAGGCGAGGTTAGCATGTTACAAGTTTGAGGGTGATGCGTTAGCATGGTGGAGAGCTTACAAGCAGACTAATGAAGGTGATGCATGGATTACTACTTTGACATGGGTACAGTTCACAGAGTTTTTCTACAATCAGTTCTTTCCTAGAGCTGAGCAAGAACGACTAAAGAGGGATTACCATGCAATCCGTCAGAAGGCAGGTGAGAATAGCACGGAATTCATGCAACGATTCCTCAGGTTAGCTGGTTTTCTGGGTGCAGCAGCTAGCACAGCAGAAGAGCAAGCGAAGCATTTCCGCTGGGCTCTTCACTCCTCGATTACTAATCGTCTGTTATGTGCTACTTTCACCAATGTGTCACAAGTGGCTGACGGAGCACGTAGTCTGGAGATGCTCCATGAGAGAGACGATTATGAGGAGTCAGTTCGACCTGAGAAGAGGTATATTTCAGTCATCAAGCGTTACCATCTTGTTCAAATGAGTATTTTCAATTATATATCAGGTTCTATTCAATTGTATCTTTAAGGCAGAATGGGTGGAGACCGGTCCCAACCGGCCACTCATCTATACAACAACAAGGGACACGGTCAAACTAACGACCGTTATAGATCCGACAAGCGTGGCGGTAGTGATAACCACCGTAACAATGCTAGCTACTCCAACAACAACAGGTCCCTAAAATTTAAACTTTTCCATGTCAAGCTGCTGTATGACATAAATTCTAGCATCTCAGCAAACAGGAACTCTGGAAATAGGCGTGCCCAAAACAAGGGTCAACAGCCTAATCACTCAGCTCAATCTGGTATTATACATAATATTTCAATGTAGTCATGTTTATGTTACAACAATCATGTCTCATGCATATCTTCTTAATCAGGCTCCCAGTTAGCAAAGGTACCCACTGGAGGCTATTCTCACCCATCTGCACTACTTGTAATCGTAGGCATCCGGGACCATGCCGTCATGCTGCAGCTGTTTGCTTCAAGTGTGGGCTAGCATGCCATCTCATGAAAGACTACAAGAAAGGAGACACTACAGGTACATCAGGTACTACCCCTCAGAAACCAGTAGCTTTAGGCCGTGTGTACACCACTACGAGGGATCAGGAAAACAAGTCTACACGTACCATACTGGCATTTTATTTATGTATGGACATGTTGCCAGCGTCTTACATTATATGGGAGCGACCCATTCAGTCATATCCACTACTTATGCTGCTCGTATTAGTAAGACACCTACCCCGCTTAAGACTGTGTTAAATAAATCTACGCCCATGAGAGACTCTGTACTCATTACCCAAGTGTACAGAGACCTTCCCTTAGAATTTGATGACAAGATTCATTCTGTCCACGTACTTCCTCTAGACATGTGCGATTTTGATATGATTTTAGGCATGGACTGGTTAGCAAAACACCACGCCACGATTAATTGCCATACATATCAAGTCATTTTCGGTAATGTTCAAGATCCAGAATATATTCATAATGGTTTTATACTAGGAAAGTATGTATAAATCATTTCTGCCATGCAAGCATGTGCCTTACTAGGGGCTGCGAAGCTTTCTTAGCCAATGTTCATGACACGACTACTGAAGCTCCATCTATTCATGATCAGCCTATTGTCTCAAATTCCCAGATGTGTTTCTAGAAGAAATTCTGGGTATACCACCTATCCGTGAAGTGGAGTTTGACATTGAGCTCATTCCAAGAGCTGTGCCTATCTCCAAGGCTCCTTACCGCATGGCTCCCATAGAGCTCAAGGAGTTGAAAGACCAACTACGGGAGTTACTGGAGTGGAGTTTCATTCTCCCGAGTGTATCACCATAGGGTGCACCGATTCTTTTAGTTAAGAAGAAGGATGACAGCATGCGACTGTGCATTGCCTACCTTGAGCTAAACAAGATCACGATAAGAAACCGTTATCTATTACCACGTATTGATGGTCTATTTGACCAACTGCAAGGTGCCAAGCACTTCTCCAAGATTGATCTACGGTCAGGATACCATCAGCTGCGAGTGAAAGAACAGGATATTTCCAAGACTGCTTTTCGCACACGATATGGTCATTATGAGTTCGTAGTCATGCCTTTCGGACTCACAAACGCTCCAGCGGTATTCATGCATTTGATGAACCGCGTTTTTCATGAGTTTCTTGACAAGTTCGTTATTGTATTTATCGATGGAATTCTTATCTTCTGAAAATCCAAGGAAGAAAACGAGGAACATCTTCGCACGGTACTACATATTCTTTACCAGAAGCAACTGTATGCAAAATACTCCAAGTGTTAATTTTGGTTAAGTAAGTGGCGTTTCTAGGCCACATTGTTTCCGCAGAAGGGATCACCATGGATCTTGCTAAGGTTAAAGCTATCACAAAATGGCCAAGACCGACATTTGCAATAGAGGTTAGTAGTTTTCTGGGTTTAGCTGGATATTATCGCAGATTTGTGGAGAACTTTTTACGGTTAGCCTTGCCTTTGACCAAGCTAATGAGTAAGGGAGAGAAATTCGTTTGGAATGATGAGCGGGAGAAGAGCTTTGGAAAACTTAAGCATCGATTGGTTTCTGCACCTATTCTTACTCTCCCATCTGGCACAGGTGGAATTCAGATTTATAGTGATGCTTCGGGAAAAGGACTTGGTTATGTACTCATGCAACATGGGAAGGTGATTGCTTATGCATCACGTCAGCTTAAGCCATATGAAGAAAACTATCCCACTCATGATTTGGAACTAGCAGCAGTTGTTTTTGCACTTAAAATCTGGAGGCATTATCTTTACGATGAGTCATGTGACATCTTCACTGACCATAAGAGCCTCAAGTACATATTCACTCAGCGAGAACTAAACATGAGACAGAGACGGTGGTTAGAGCTACTCAAGGATTATGACACCAACATTTAGTACCATCCTGGTAAAGGGAATGTAGTGGTTGATTCTCTCAGCAGGAAATCAGACATGATTGCTGGCATTAAAGTGGAAGAAGAGATTATTCGTGATTTAGAGCGTTTAGACATTGAGTTCCTTGTACGTGGACAACATGGCTACTAGGATAATCTGAGAATTGAGCCAGACTTAATCTCTTGGATCAAGGAAGCTCAGAAGGACAACGGTGAGATATGGGCAATTATTCGGAATATCGATCAACAGACAGAGTTCCGTATAGATGACGATTGGCAAGGTACCAAGTTATGTGTTCCGGATGATCTTACACTCAGACAAGCCTTATTGACTGAGGCTCACATCTCTCCATTCTCAATTCATCCAAGTTCTACCAATATGTATCATGACCTCAAGCAGCATTTTTGGTGGAGTGGCATAAAGCAAGATGTTGCTACCTTCGTTTCTAAATGTCTGACCTGCCAGTAGGTTAAGATAGAACATCAGCGGGCTAGTGGTTTACTACAACCATTAGAAATTCCCGAATGGAAGTGGGAAAAAATCTCCATGATTTTTGTTACTGGACTACCGCAGACTCAGAGAAAGCATGATGCTATATGGGTCGTTGTCGATCGATTAACCAAGTCTGCTCATTTTCTTCCAGTTCGCAAGGATTATCCAATTAGCAAATTGGCAGACATATTCCAGCAGGAGATCATGCGACTGCATGGTACTCCATCAGATATCATATCAGACAGAGATCCACGATTTACATCTCGTTTCTAGAAAGGCTTTAAGAAATCTTGGGGCACTAGACTCAAGCTTAGCACAACCTTTCATCCTCAAACTGACGGTCAATCATAACATACTATTCAGACTCTAGAAGAAATGTTGCGTGCTTGTGCTTTAGAATGGACAGGCAATTGGGACGAGTACATCAGTTTGGTAGAGTTTGGATATAACAACAGTTGGCATGCAAGTATCAAGTGTGTACCTTTTGAGATGCTTTATGGCAGAAAGTGTCGTGCTCCAATCTACTGGGATCAAGTTGGTGAAAGAATCATTGAGGGTCCAGAGATGATTGAGGTGACCAATGAGAAGGTCGCCATCGCCAAGGCAAAGCTTCAGGAAGCTCATGCCCGTCAGAAGAGCTATGCTGACAAACATCGCAGGTCACTAGCATTTCAGCTTGGTGATCGTGTTTTCTTAAAGGTATCACCAACACGTGGAGTCAAACGTTTTGGTATTAGGGGAGAGCTCAGTCCATGTTTCATCAGACTGTTCGAGATTCTCGAACGTGTTGGTGAGGTATCGTATCGATTGGCATTACCTCTTCAACTATCTCATGTTCATAATGTGTTCCACGTGTCCTTAGTCAGAGGTTACAATTATCATCCTCTACACATGATCATGTATCCACTCGAGCATATTTGAGAGGACCTATCCTACGTTTAGGAACCTGAGGCAGTTCTCGATCGTTAGGACCGGGTCATGAGGAGAAAGACGATTCCTTTTGTCAAAATCCTTTAGAGGGACCTTACCGAGCAGGAAGCCACGTGGGAAACGGAGGAGTCTATTCGGACTTCTTACCCTCATTTTTAGCTATGATTCGGGTATGTCCTTTTTAGCTTATCGTGTCTCTAATTCAAGGACGAATTATACTTTTTAGAGGGGAAGAGTTGTAAAACCCGCTTAAAATCCATGAGCGCATTAATTACATGAAATCACGGATTAATTAAAATTTTACATTAATTAATACACGACAAGTACCAAGAATAATTAATGTTTAAATCCAGGTATTATGTATAATATTATGTATTATTTACAAGTATTTACGTATAATAAATAATACATGACAAGAATAAACACAAAAGTAAAACACGAACTCACGCTACGAATAATAATGCACGTGATTTAATAAAATCGAAAACGAAACATGTATATAGTATAGGGGTGTTTAGATGGCAAGAGAGAAAGAAACAAGGGCCCATGGCCCGACCCATTATCAATTTTACTAAGTCACAAAACTCTCTAGGGAAAATCACTTTTACAATTTTTAGAAAATTTAAACAAAACCCTAGTCTCTCTCTCTCTCTCTCTTGGCCGCGGCACCCTCAAGGAAGAACAAGAAGGAAAAGCTTTGTTTGATCTTGATTTACTACGGGTGTTTGTTGTGTTCATAGTCCTTAATTATTACACGATTTGGTATCCCTAAACCTTAACCTTTTTATTTACTTTTCTTTTAATCATGACCAAATAAATAGATCCATGAACACATGTGTATACATAATTAAAAACAAGTATTAATCAAGTTTAAATTGGGGTTTGGTTCGGGTTACACGAAAAAACAAGACCTCAATAGGTCTCGGTGTGATTTTATGTAGGCCAGTCGCACCCATAAGGGGCGGTGGTTGGTTCTGCTGTTCGGCCGCAACACCAAACGACCCCAACAGTGAGGCGTTTCGCAAGACAGTGGGAACCGAGAGCCATGGGGCTCTCGGTGGGACTTGTAGGAAGCAGTGGTAATCGGCTTAAGTCGGTGGCTGCCGTGTGCTAGCGACGGCAGGGACCACAGCCGTGCGGCTGTGGTGAGGTAGGGTTTTTGGGCATGCCGACCCATGATGTCTCGGTGTGGCTCAGTTCAAGGGCTCGGGTACACTCGAAATACACAAAGGGCATGTTTAGTTTAACCTTTGATAAATTAATTTTTTTAATTTAATTAGGAATATTAAATTAATCATGTATAGTTAATTTAATTAATTATTATGTCATGACTATTTAATTAAATTAACTTAAGATATATTAATTATGTTATATAATTTAACATGGTACACTTATAATAATTATTTTAAATAATTATTTATGATACATTATATGACGCATGTTGGTCTAATTATTTAGACTATACCTTATAATAATTATACATATAATTATTCATGATAAATTACATGTTACATTTATTTAATAAATAACTTAGCATAAGTATTTAATTACTTGTTAACCATGATTTAATTAAATTAATATCATACTGTAATTTAATTATACAATATCAAGTTATAGTAAAGTATTATTAATATAAGTCAAGGTATATTATTAATTAATATTTATTAATAAACCATGTATTATAATTATTAAGCTTTAGCTTATATCACATGCTTATTAAACAAGCTTATTACTAATTTTGGAAACATGCTATTTATGGAAACATACTATTTATAGAAACAAACTATTAATGGGAACTTACTATTTTTGGAAACTTACTAATTATGGAAATATTCTATTTTTGGAAACTTACTATTTATGGAAACTTACTATTTTTGGAAAGTTGCTATATATGGAAACGAGCTATTTTTGGAAAGTTACTATATACAGAAACTTGCTACTTTTAGAAAGTTACTCATTGTGAAACATCAAGTATACTAACACATGAAACATGAAATACATTAATCAAGAACACATAAAAACACTAAGAAATACATGATAACACATGAAACAGTAAAACAAGTATGTAACACCCCACTTTGACAAGTGGACCGTTACATGATAATTATGGCGTGTCATCAAAGCATGCAAGTTAAATGTCTTAAAACATTTATGACCATAAAATAAACCGGAAACAAACATCGGTTCCAAACATAAGCTCACACACAATGCATAAGTAAAGAATGTAGAATAAGGATGAAACAATGTCCAACAAAGCAGAAGTATATAAATGCATTAAAATAAATGAAGTCAAGGGAGCCTCCATGCAAATGCACGTACTCTTGATTGCTTAACTCTGCCCTTTAGTACCTGCTGTATAGGGACATGGAAAGAAAATATGGCTGAGTAATACGCTCAGTGCACGGATATATAACAATGATATGAATAATAGAAACATAAGTAAAGTATAACAAAGCAGGGAAATAAGTGTAACTCCTAGAAAACCTGAGCGTATTGCCACTGTTTTAACCAAACAGCCCCGGCTGGGGGTGTTTGGTGGTGCGGCTGGTAGCACAAAGCAGCCACCGCCCCTATTAAGGATGTGGCTGGCCGAGACAATCACCACTGAGATTCCTTCGACTCTCGGTTTGTGTGACAACCACAACAACCCGAAATAAAACTTGATTCCTCCATGATTTAATCTTTTAATTAACATGTTTTTAACATTGATTTTTATGATTCATGAACAAAGGAAAATAAATAAAAAGATTAAAGATTTAGATATACCGAATGCGTGACGATTAATGATTAGGAACCACGAACACAAACCCGTAATTTAATCAAAGATCAACAACCAAAAATACTTCCTTTGTTCTTGTGGGTGCCGCGTCCAAAGAGAGAGAAACAAAGAGGCTAGGGTTTTTGTTAAGTTTCTGTAAAATTGATAAATGAATTCCCTTGTGTTTTGTTTATTAGTGAATATAGGCTAATGGGTCGGGCCAAAGGCCCTTTTGTTTCTCCTTTAAACCGCCGGCCAAAACACCCCTTTAATTAGTTTTCGTTTTTCTTGTTTTAACTAAATTGCCGTGTGTGTTCGTGTTTTAATCTCGTGCTTTATTTCTTGTCATGTTTTATATGTTATACGTAAATACTTATCGTGAGTTAATAATTAATAATAACATACGTAATACTTGTCGTAATTAATTAATATACGTAATACTTACATTAAATGTTCATGATACGTGTCATATATTAATTAAGCGTAAAGTTTTAATTTATACGTGTTTTCATGTAATTAATGTTCTAAGGTATTTTATGCGGGTTTTACAAGTCAAGAACATGTAAAAAAAGTCAAGAACATGTAAAACAAGTCAAGACAAGTAAAACCAGTCAAGTACAAGTAAACTAATAATCAGTCAGTTAAACATAAACACGCAACTCATTCACGTCCTTTATTATGTAGCACTCGTGAAGTCGGAGTAGATTTCTTTCCGCCTTTCATCTTCTTCGTTACTACACATAAGGTACGGATATTCCGTCCTTCAGTAACGACATTCCTTTTCTATGTATGATTAGGATTTCCCCGTTTACTGCCATATGTTTTTCCCAGTAGTTTACATGTCATTAAACTTATCAGTAATTACCATGCTATGATTTTAAATTGCCTAAGCTATATACACGCATGCCATGTTTCACCTATAACCATAACACTTGAGACACCGGTGTTAGACTCTTCCGCGACGAGAGTGATTGCTCGCGGCGTCCCTTCACGTTTTGGCCAGTATTATTATTATCATCATGTGGGGCGAATGGGTGCATCCTAGGACATGTTTATCAGATTTTACACGGTAATTGTGGTGTGTGCTCTACATCCGTTACATGGAGCTGACCGCTCCAATCATACTCTTATAATTAGAGTCAACCCTTCTAATTACATGATGATGTCACCCCTCTATGTATGCATGCACATTGATACCTTACATGACCTATATGGGCTTTTGGCATTTAAAACACGTTTTCATGATAAAACATAAGGCTTTTCAGATATAAACCAGTTATAAAACATGATCCCAGGTTTTCCAGGACTTACATTATTCCGCTGCACTTTCATACTTTACTTATGTTTCAGTTGTTCATATTGTGTCATATATCCGTTCACTGAGCGTATTGCTCAGCCGTATTTTCTTTTCATGTTCCCATACGGTAGGTACTAAAGGACAGAGTTAGGCAATCAAGATTACATGCATAGGATGGAGGCTTCCATTGACTTCATTTCCTTTATGCACTTATATACTTCTGCTTTGCTTGGACATTGTTTAGTCCTTTCTTTACATTCTTTACTTATGCACGTATGAGCTTATGTTTTGGGACCGATGTTTGATTCCAGTTTCCTTTATGGTCATTTATGTTTTTAGACATTTACCTTGCACGCTTTGATGACACGCTATAATTATCATGTAACGGTCCACTTGTCAAAATGGGGCGTTACACTCCAACTTTGTTTTTCTTCAACCTGGCCGTGAACCACCATGGGATCCACATGAATTGAACTACATGGCCAAGAGCTTTGAAGACAAGGCTAGTTTTCAGGAGCGAGGTATTGATACGGTCAAATCCATATTGCAAGAGTGGTTTATGATTTGTCTAATGGTGCTGATATCACTACTATAAAAATATTACTACCTGAGTCCTAAAATTATTGTCCACTATACTATTTTGGGTTGTCCTAAAATATTGTCCACTTTTCAAAAATAGATAGAGCATCTAGTTCGACTTTACCATATTACCCTCATTTCATGTTATTATTACAAACAATAAAGAAGTTTTAAATTAATTAGTTGGGGGTAAATTGTCATTTGTGAAATGATGTTTTCTAAAATTGTGTGTTTTTGTTTGTGAAAAATAACTTTGGGACGCAGGGAGTAGCAAGTAGTTTATTTTCTTACTTTACTATTTGCCCCATGTTCTACTAAATATTAGCAAGTACTAGTTTATAATTCTTACTTTAAATATCGTGCTTGGTTTGAATTGAAATCTAAAGAAAAGAAGAAGGAAATTGTCCCACAGTTCGTATGTTTTTTTAGTTACAGTAATATTTACTTTGGGCAAAAGTTATTTTGTAAACCTGTTTTTTCTAAGAAACCAAGGGACTCATCTTGACCCTTCATTCACCTTTCATCCAATAGCTAGGATTAATCTAAGATCTAATCAAGAAAACCTTATTATATGTTTTTGATTATTTTTATTTGAACGGCAAAAAAATCTATTTTATTTTATTTTTCGAGCGGATTTTTTTTTCGAGCGGCAAAAAAAAACACAGTTACCACCGAAATATTATCTGATCATAATTATTATATTAACCCTTATATCTAGATATACTTTATATATCCGGATATATTTTATATATATCTAGATATACGTTTTATATATCCAGATATACTTTGTATATATCTAGATATACTTTATATATATCTGATCATAATTATTAAATTGACCTTATATCTGGATATAAAGTGACATTAAAAAGTTAAAAAGATACATCTAGATATACTTTATATATACCCAGATATACTTTATATATATCTTGATATACTTTTATATATCCAGATATACTTTGTATATATATAGATATACTTTATATATATATCTGATCATAATTATTAAATCGACCCTTATATCTGGATATAAAGTGACATTAAAAATGTTAAAAAGGTATATATGGATATACTTTATATATATCCAGATATACTTTATATATATCTAGATATACTTTTTATATATCCAGATATACTTCGTATATATCTAGATATACTTTATATATATCTGATCATAATTATTAAATTGATCCTTATATCTTTAAATTGACCCTTATATCTGGATATAAAGTGACATTAAAAAGTTAAAAAGGTATATCTAGATATACTTAATATATATCTAGATATACTTTATATATATATATATATATATATATATATATATATATATATATATATATATATATATATATATATATATATATATATATATATATATATATATATATATATATATATATATATATAAATAAGAAAATATATTATATGCAGTTTAGTCCCTCCGCTTTTCTTTTCCCTGAATAGTTTTGGTTATTTGCAACTTAGTCCTTCCGCTTTTTTTTATAAGATCTGGTCTCAACTAATGGATGGCTAGGATTAGTCCCTTGGTTTTCATGAAAATACTAGTTTTTATAATAAACTTTTTACTTTGCATAGTAGTATTTTGTAAAGATATATACTATTTCTAGCCATAGTCTATATCAAAAGCTAATCAGCTTTTCGAGTTTCTGACATTATATCGCTATTATATCGGGCCTTTTTGCCTCTGGTAATATATGTAAGCAAATATAGTAACATATAAAACTGATTAAATGTAAGTGACACATTAAAAAAATTGTTTAGTTTTATTATGTTAAAACCTACACGTAAGATATATGTGGAAGGTATTATGGCCTGAGGCTGTGGAATGGATAAACCACGTGACATGCTTGACGACAGTTTGTGGTGAGTGGTGACTGGTGCCGTGACACTTTTGTTATGGAAGTTGTGGTGAAAGGCTTCTTAGGTTTCTGATCTTGAAGATGTTTATGTTAAGAAGAGTGATTAATCCTAAACCAACTCTCAGGGACTATTATTGCAATAAAGGTAAAATACAGGTATGAGTTTATAATTATTTTATTACTATTATTCAGTTTTATATGCAGGGTATAATTTGACAAGTGGAGCGAAGATGGAGGGTTGAAGTGCGCAAGTTTATGAAGTTGTTAGGTTTTCTTGTTAGCTAGTATATAATCCCTCTTTAGGCTCATTTGATAGCTGCAACTATCATTATCTCTCTCTCAAGTATTAGCAATCGTTTTGTGTACTCATTGTTAAGATCAATCTGTTTTGATCTCTAGTTTGATTTTCTTTCTTTTGTAAGTACGATCACAAACCCAGGTATTACATTTGAAGTAATAGCCTGAGGCAGTTTAATAAAAGAATAAAGGGGTGGTTGGTTGAATATTTCTTGATCTTTGTAATATTTTCTACATGGTATCAGAGCCTCGTTGGCTATTGATACGAAGATCTTGATTTTCTAAAACTAGGGTTTCTAATAAACTTTGGGGTTTTTTGAATTAAAAGTGAGTCTGGTTATAACTTTTGTTGAATCGATTGATTCTTGGTGTTAATTGATCAGATTCTTGATCAATTAGTTTTTCCCAAAAATTAGGGTTTGTCAATTTTTGGGGCTTTTTGGGTATATTGCTTTCTTTGATAGTTAATCAACGTAATTGTTGATTAATTGTGTTTTTTGTCTAGTTTTAATTGAAAACCCCAAAATCAGAAATTGGGGTTTTCAATCTTGGTAAGTTTGATTTGTTTTTTTTATTTGTTGTTGTTTTGTACTAATCCTGCAGGTTAGTTATATTGGTGTTTGTTTCCGCTGCGTTGGTTAAAGATCATCTTGATCTTTGTGATTTTGTTTGTTGCTGCGCGTGATAGTATCATCTCACGCTCTCTCTTTTTATTTTTCTTGTTTTAGTGGGATTAGGTGTCGAGGGGATTTAGTTAGTTTGCTGGTTGTTATGGTGATATAAGGTGGTTGGCTGTTTTAGTTTGTTTGTTGTGTTCTTGCTTTCCTTCTTGATTGTTTTTGTGTTGTGGCTCCTGAAAAAAAGGACAAGGGTAGTGAACAGGGAGGAGGGTCAAACAACAATGATATTGATATGTTTGACCCTCTTTACTTGCATAGTAGTGACACTAGTGGTGTCCCTTTAATTGGTTTTAAATTAGAAGGAACTGAAAATTATAAAATATGGAGAGCTGCTATTTCAAGGGCTATTCATACAAAAAATAAACTTGGTTTTATTGATGGAAATTTACCTAAGCCTGAAGAGGCTGGTTTTTTGCAAGATCAATGGGAAATATGTAATTCTGTTGTTTTAAACTGGATTCTTGGTTGTGTTTCACAAGATGTTTATATGGGTCAAGTTTTTTCTGATGATGCCAAGACTGTTTGGGATGAATTAGAGGAAACTTATAGTAAGCAAGATGGTTCTGTTATCTTTAATATGCATTATAAAATTCATTCACTTACTTAGTCTGGTTCTACTCTGTCTGAGTATTACCACAAGTTTAATGGCTTGTGGAGGCAATATGACTCTTTAGTTAATTTACCTGAGTGTGTTTGTGAGAATGCTTATCTTCTTAAACAGCATAATCAACTGCTTAAACTCATGCAGTTTCTCATGGGGTTAGATGATGTATATGCTCCTATAAGGAGTATTATACTCACTACTGAACCCCTTCCTGATGTTAAGGGAGCCTTTGCTACTCTGTCAAGGGATGAATCTCATAGAGGTTCACAATCCCAGAGTATACCAAAGGCTGGGAATACTGCCTTTGCTTCAAGACCTAACAATAGGTCTAATAATAACTAGAATACTAGTAATAATCAGGCTAGAAAGCTTAACAGGCCTAAATTGGTGTGCACTCATTGTAATATGAATGGTCATACTGTGGATAGGTGTTTTGAACTTGTGGGATATCCACCTAATTTCAAAAAGAATAATGGTTCTAATAATAATTGGAATACTAATAACAAAGGTGCTAGTAATCATGTGACTCTAGGTTCAAAAGATCAATCTAATGGTTGTTCATCTAATTCCTTTACTGGTGAACAATTTAAAAGATTGTTGGATTTAATTGATGAGAAATCTGGAGTTAATAGAATTCTTGCAAATGTAGCAGGTATAAATTGTGCTTTTAGCTTTTGTACTTCAAGGTTTTTTAATCATAATACTAATGTTAAAACTTATAAGTTGTATGTTGGGTGGATCATTGATTCAGGAGCTAGTCAACATATGACTTATACTGTTATTAATATGTATAATGTGATTAATGTGTCTCATTTGAATATGACTGTTGGGCACCCAAATGGGACTAAGGCTGTTGTTACTCATATAGGCAGTTTAAAGTTAACTGATAAAATATCTATACATGATGTTTTAGTTGTGCCAGATTATGAAGTTAGTCTTCTGTCTGTGCATAAGCTAAACAAAGATAGTAAGTATAGAGTCATTTTTGATGAAAACTTTTGTGATATTCAGGACTCTGTTCTAAAGACTCTAGTGGAGACTGGTGATGAAATAAATGGATTGTATTTTCTTAATACAGGTAAGAAATTTTATAACAATAATATATCACAATGTTGTTTGTCTAAGTGTGTTTAGCACAATAGGCTTGGTCATCCCTCAGATAAGGTATTACATCTATTAAAAGATAAACTTAAAATTGATAAAGTTGGAAGTAATATTTGTGATGTTTGTCATAAAGCTAAACAAACTAGAGAACCCTTTCTTCTAAGTGATCATCTAACCAAAAGTGTTGGTGAGTTGATTCACTTGGATGTGTGGGGTCCTTATAGAGTTCAAAGTAAAGAAGGCTTTAGGTTTTTCCTTACTGTTGTTGATGACAATAGTAGAGCTGTTTGGTTGTTTTTGTTAAGAGGGAAAGATGAAGTATTTTCTAATATAACTGTTTTTGTAAATTTGATTAAAACTCAATTTGGGAAAATGGTTAAGGTGTTTAGAAGTGATAATGGTACAGAATTTATCAATAATAATATGGATAAATTTTGTAAAGATAATGGAATTCTTCATCAAACCTCTTGTCCATATACCTCTCAGCAAAATGGTATTGCTGAGAGGAAACATAGACATTTGTTAAATGTTGCTAGCGCCCTCATGTTTCAGGGGGGATTACCTTTGAACATGTAGAGTGATTGTGTTCTTACTACTGTTTACTTGATTAACAGGATTCCAAGTTCTGTCTTGTCTGGGAAGTCACCTTATGAATTAGTGTATGATAATGAACCAAATCTCTCTTTGTTAAAAACATTTGGGTGTCTATGTTTTACAAATGTTTTAAATGACACTGACAAGTTTTCATCTAGGTCTGAAAGTCTGTCTTTGTTGGATATTCTAGTGACAAAAAAGGTTATAAGCTTTATAGCCTTGAGAGTAGAAAAGTGTTCTATTTTAGAGATTTTAAGTTCTATGAAACAGTGTTTCCATTCAAGAATGGGTCTGAAAATAGTGAGTATGTTATGAGGTATGAAAATAAGGACAGTTTAAACTTTTTTAACTTGGATGATAATGAGTCAATGGTATATGATCCCAATGATGAAAAGAGAGATAATGTACAAAATAATAGTGAGGGCATAGATAATACATTACTAGGAGGTACTGAAAAAGCTAGTGAAACTAGAAGAAGTAGTGGTGATCTTAATGATAGTAAACTAGCAGAAGCCACCAGTAATGTAGATGAAAATGCAACACTTGTTGAAAATAGTAGTGATTCTCAGGGTGATGACAGTCAATATCAATATTTTGGTAATATTTTTGAAAGTTCAAATAATTCCCCAAACATATATGACTTGGATAATCCTAGGAGATCATCTAGAAAAGTTGTTGTGCCTAAAAAGCTTGCTGATTATAAGCTGAATGCTAGTGCTAAGTATGGTATAGAAAAATATGTTAATTACTCTTGTCTTAGTAAAGAGAATTATAATTTTTCTACTAGCTTAAACAAAGTTGTTGAGCCAAAAACCTTTTCTGAAGCTTCTAAAGATATAAGGTGGCTTATGGCCATGAATTTAGAAATGGAGGTATTCAACAGAAATGGCACTTGGATTCTTGTTGATCTTCCAGTAGGAAGAAAACCTATTGGTTGTAAGTGGGTTTACAAGGTTAAATACAAGTTTAATGGAGAAATTGAAAGGTTCAAAGCTAGACTTGTAGCTAAAGGGTATAACCAAAGGGAAGGTATTGACTTTGATGAAACTTTCTCTCCTGTAGTTAAAATTGTAACTGTGAGATGCATTTTAACTTTAGCTGTTTATAATGATTGGCCTTTATACCAATTAGATATAAATAATGCTTTTCTATATGGAGATTTAGGAGAAGATGTTTATATGACTTTGCCTGATGGTTACTTTGATAAAAATGATCAAAGAGTTTGTAAGTTGGTTAAGTCCTTGTATGGTTTAAAACAGGCACCAAGGAAGTGGAATGAAAAACTTACATCTGTTTTAATTGAAAATGGTTTTACACAAAGTAAAAATGATTTTTCTATGTTTATTAAAAATAAAGATGGAGTTTTTATTATACTTCTGGTGTATGTTGATGATATTATTGTAACTGGCAATAATATAGAAGAAATTGAAAAGTTTAAGAAATTTTTGAGTTCCAAGTTCTTGATTAAAGATCTTGGCAAACTCAAATACTTTCTTGGTATTGAAGTTCTTGAATCCAATACTTCACTTTACTTAACTCAAAGGAAGTATTGTTTAGAACTTCTTACTGAATTTGGTATGTTGGCTTGTAAGCCATGTGGAACACTTATTGATGTTAAAGAGGGTATGAACAGTAAGAATAAGTGTATTGATGTTGATAAACCTTTGAAAGATGTTAATAACTATCAAAAATTGGTTGACAAGTTGATTTATGTGACTCATACTAGACCAGACATTAGCTATGTTGTTCATGTCCTCAGTCAGTATATGCATGCACCTATGCAGTCACATATAAAACTTGCATTTAGAGTCTTGAGATACTTAAAAGGTTCACCAAGAAAGGGAATTCCTTTTAATAAGAGTAATAATCTTAATCTTGGTGTGTATGTGGATTCTTATTGGGCTAAATGCAAGCTTACAAGAAAATCAGTGACTGGATATTGTGTTTTTCTGTGTAATAGTTTGATATCTTGGAAAAGTAAGAAACAGTCAATGTTGTCTAAATCATCTGCTGAAGTAGAATTTAGAGCAATGAATAGTGTTACATGTGAGGTAATGTGGATTATGAAAGTTCTTGCTGAGCTTAATGTTAATCCATTGTTACCTGTTCCTTTGAGATGTGATAATAGCTCAGCAATACAGATAGCTGCTAATCCTGTATTTCATGAGAGGACTAAGCACTTTGAGATTGAACTCTTTTTCTTAAGAGAAAAAGTTGCTGCTGGAGTTGTTAGTACTATAAAAGTTAAGTCTGCTGACATCATAGCAGATATCTGTACCAAAGGTTTGAGTGTTACTGAACATCAAAAGTTTTGTGAAGGTCTTGGGTTATATGATCGTTACAGAGTTGGTTTAAGGGGGAGTGTTAAGAAGAGTGATTAATCCTAAACCAACTCTCAGGGACTATTATTGCAATAAAGGTAAAATACAGGTATGAGTTTATAATTATTTTATTACTATTATTCAGTTTTATATGCAGGGTATAATTTGACAAGTGAAGCGAAGATGGAGGGTTGAAGTGCGCAAGTTTATGAAGTTGTTAGGTTTTGTTGTTAGCTAGTATATAAGCCCTCTTTAGGCTCATTTGATAGCTGCGAATATCATTATCTCTCTCTCAAGTATTAGCAATCGTTTTGTGTACTCATTGTTAAGATCAATCTGTTTTGATCTCTAGTTTGATTTTCTTTCTTTTGTAAGTACGATCACAAACCCAGGTATTACATTTGAAGTAATAGCCTGAGGCAGTTTAATAAAAGAATAAAGGAGTGGTTGGTTGAATATTTCTTGATCTTTGTAATCTTTTCTACAGTTTAGGTAATTTCTGTGTACAAAACTAAAAATATGTTATTTCCTTCTCTTTTGCTCCTTAGGAGTTGAATTTTGTGATAATTTTTGTCTACAGAACTAAAATATCAAGAAAAGCCAGAGTCACGGGCATTTTTTTATTGATGACTTGGCAAACTAACAACTTATGTGGTTCTTTAATATTGGATTGTAAATAGGGATGGCAATGGGTAAGAAAAAACCAATAACCCACGGGTACCCACACATAAATGGGTGGGTATTTTCATCATTTTATACCCACGGTTAGGTCGTGGGTATAAATCAAAACCCATTAATGGGTGACGGGTGGGTGACGGGTATGCTATACCCGTCATGGGTAAACCCATGATACCCATCACGGGCAAACCTATGAAACCCATTTAATATACTCACATGTGTATCCATCAATATACTTATGGGTGTTCTTATAATCCTATTTAAAATAAGATAAAATTCATTATATCTCTTAAATAGTTGTAGTTAGATAGTTGTGACTTGTGAGACTATTATAAATTATAGTTGCTACCGCTGTCAAGAAAACACGTTAAACTAAAAAAGACTATTCGATTTGCTAGACTAAAAAGTGAAGATCAAATATCAGATCATCAAATATATGTACATAGATAATCTAGTTCGTCTCTTCTTGTACTACCAAGCATCAATTCGTCCATACTAATACATATATGACACTACTGTTTTACACTTCTAGCATATTTTGTTCACTCTACAAGGTACACGACACACCTCTAGTCCTCAAACACATCTAAATAATTATTCGAGTAAAATGCATATATAGTCACTATGGTATGCCATTTTTGCATATATCATACCTGGTGTTTTGAAACTGCAGACGCCATACCTATGAGAATAGTTTGAGTTCATTTTGATACCTTGACCTAACGGA
The DNA here is from genome assembly GCA_025667525.1 of Glebionis coronaria. Classification (NCBI taxonomy): domain Eukaryota; kingdom Viridiplantae; phylum Streptophyta; class Magnoliopsida; order Asterales; family Asteraceae; genus Glebionis; species Glebionis coronaria. The sequence goes on from JANFOE010000237.1 coordinate 221,342, forward strand.
ACATATTGTTTGACCGTTACCATGATTTAACAAAAGGATTAAATTGTCTTTACTTTTGTTTTCTAAGACCAAACATGAACGCTAGAAAGTGAAGATCACACAAACAAAAGATAAAATCTGATTTCCAAACCCAACCAAACGCAATATCACTAAGGGCAATGACCCAACAGAAAGTATCATTAACGTTGTTTTATAACCAAACTCTGACTTACAAACTGCTGGAGCAAGACACCTTACACTCGTTTAAGTGCTACTTGTTTGCAGGTGCGTATCATTAACGTTGCTCTATAACTAAATTCTTTTGCAACATTTTCTTTGCTTATCATTTAATTTGTTATCTCATAATCTTGTTTTTCATGTTCTCTTATTTCACAGCAAGGCTCTAAAAGATTAAATTGAATTATTTTAACATGTAAAGAGCTACCAAGAAAGATGATATTGGAATGTGCATGAAACCAAAATTTAGATGGAAGTTCTTGCCACAGTAAAACTATCATTCAGAATCTTTGACCACTTTGATGTTATTGTGCACATTATGATCACACGTATAGGTGCATAACAACCTAAGATTCTATAGATCAACTTTTTACTACCTAATATTTATCAACAAAGTTTAATATAAGCCGACATTAAAAATACTACTGTACTACGGAGTTTTAGTGATCTTACCATATTGCGCATCAGCGTCAAGTTCTTCATGCTCTTTTATGCTAGTAGATTAGGGAATCCATTTTTTTATCGATTATAAAGATTGATTGTGAAAAGGGAAAAACATTAATTGACGTAATGAATTAGTGTTATAAAAATTATCTGTTGTAATTATGTAACCAAAAAAAGTTAATGAGGTAGATTAGGGCTTGGTATTATAGTGGATGGGGTTGTGATTCATAAGAAAACAAATGTAAAGACAATTTTATCCTTTTGTTAAATCATGGTAACGGTCAACAATATGTTCCGTTAGGTCAATGTATCAAAATGAACTTAAACTATTCTCATAGGTATGGTGTCTGCAGTTTCAAAAGACCAAGTAGGATATATGCAAAAAACGCATATCACAGTGACCATATATGCATTTTACTCTAATTATTCACTTATTCTAGTTTTATTGTTTTATTGATATTGTCTTTAATTCTGTTTCTTGAAACGCACTTACATAATTGGTTTTCATATAAGATTGTGTGATTTTGTTTTATTGCATTAACTTATGAGTTTACCCACGGGTAATAAATACCCACGGGTATGGGTATGGGTATCAAATTATACCCACTAATAGGTAACGAGTGGGTGGTGGGTATGAAAATATTTACGTGGGTGGGTGACGGGTTTGAGATACCCGTACCCATTACCCACGGGTGCAATCCCTAATTGTAAATCTTAAAGCGAGTCAAACAAGCTTTATCATAATCGACGACCATGGAATATTAGGAAAATTCAGGCTAACAAACTATTTTTATGATCGATGACCAGGGAATATTAGGGAAATTCAGCCTACGAAACTGTCAACGATGATAATATAATTGAAATGGTAAGAATTTGGTGTGTAGGTGTGTCTATTTTGAATGCAAACGTAAACTTTTACAACGTTTATAGAAAAACTTGATATCTCTAAAGAACTTTGGTGTGTAAGTATCGTCTTTTGTCAGAGTTACACCAGGCCTTTTTGATGTATTTCTACTCGTACTTATGAAATTTAGAAAATGCGCCTGAAATTTTGTCACAAATTTTAGAATTTACTATAATATACAGTTCTCTAATGAATTGGATTAGAAAACAACAAAGAACATTGTTTATACAATAGTCCATCATGTTCTCATTTGCATTCCACATGTAAAGCATAAACCAAATCTTGTTTTATATAAAAAAAGAAAAACCTCTAGAAACACTACAACAATTTTTAACCCTAGGGACGACTTATTCGTCCCTAGGTACGCCATAATTCGACCCTAAACTCCTAGGGACGACTAAGTCGACCCTAGGAGGTTGTGCCTAAAAAATCGTCTCTAGAATCCTAGGGACGAACTCTCCTTTGTAACCTAGGGACGACTATGTGGGTCCCACAACCCACTACGTTGAAAAAATTGACTAACCTAGGGACGACTTGTTTTGAAACCTAGGGTCGACAAAGTCGTCCCTAGGTTATTAATAAAAATAATCTTTTAAAAAATTTTCTTAAAAATTATTTTTTTTATTATTTTTAATAAAATCTTATTTATAAATATTAATAAAAACATTTTCAGAAAATAAAAAAAAAATTATTTATTTACCTAGGGACGACTTAGTCGTCCCTAGGTTTCAAAAATGGCCAGGTTTTCAAAACCTAGGGACGACTAAGTCGTCCCCAGGTTTTGACACCTGGGCATTTTTGAAACCTAGGGACGACTAAGTCGTCCCTAGGTTTGTAACCTGGAGGATATTTAATAACCTAGGGACGACTAAGTCGTCCCTAGGTGTACCTAGGGGCTAAAAAAAAACTGGGCTGTTTTGCAGTTTCCAGATTTTTTCTGGAACTTTTTCCGGACAAAATCCACAATTCAAAATGGCAGAATTCGACAAATACAGAATAATAACAAATCAATAAACGTTACAATACCATATTACGATAAATTATCCAACGTCACGATACAATATTCATCAAATACACTTATTCAATCCTAAATCAAATGTTTCAAACGCTACAAGTCTCAAACTTTATTAAACATGCATAATAAGAAAAATACTACCACAACCTCTACTCCGCATCCTCGTTAGGTGAAAAGTCACCTTCCCCATCGTCACCCTCCTCGTCACCCCCCTCGTCACTCCCCTCGTCATTCCCCTCGTCATCGCCTGATAAGTCGTCACCACTGTTTTGTACATTCCTATCTCGACCCAACTCGTCAACGGACCGGTAATCGTGCTGATGGGGATTTATGATTACACGAGAACCTCCGGGTATGGATTGTGAAGTAGAGCCGATCTCATGAGTCGAGTGTGTGGTGGGACGATAACAATGGTTAAATGTGTTATTGTTGTTGACGGGAGCAATAGGATAAGTGCCGGTACAGGGAGGTTGGAGTGGTTGGAGATTGTCGGGCAAAGATGGTCGGTATGGGTCGATGGAAGGAGGTTGCACTGGTTGTGCCCAAGGATAGGGGGTTGGACTAAATGAGCCCAATCAGGAGCTAGGGTGGGCATAACAAAGGGTCGGGGCGGGGGTACAAAAGTAGGAGGTCTAATTGGGTGATCAGTATTTGAGTCGTAGTTCTGGAAAAACTCACCCAATTGACTCTGATATCGCGTCATATGCTGGTACGACGTCTGAGTATATTCTTGCGCCGCATCCCGCCTTTAACGCTGCCAAGTAAGCCCGATGCTGCGCCTCCTGATTCTCTTTCCTCAGCAGCTCCATCTGTCGCTCATTTCGCTCTATTAATTCCTGAAATTCACTACGAGAGGGAACATCTGGTCGACATGGAGCACCCCGCCTGCGATAAGTTACAACAACAATGTTTCATTATATACAACAAGACATAAATATGAACAATTGATTTACATTTTGTTTTATTAAGGATATATAACCTGCGAGTTGTGTTATTGGCACCACCCGGTAACTTTCTGCCTTGTCCCGACACATTTTGCTTATTTTGACTTGGCATGATTTGAGCCACTATTTCGTTATCAGACATAGGCGGGATGACCTTGGCTCTCACTTGGTCACTGAGGGCTTTCATCTTTTGCTGGAAAAAAAAAACGATTTAAAACAAATGAAATTAGTTACTAAGGCATGTAAAGAGTTATATATTACTTACATATCTTTCCTCGTTTTCTTTACTTTTAAACGTGCCACCACTTGAGTGCCCCTTCCTCCATGTTTCAACCAGGTCCTCGTAAACCCCTTCCTTGACTTTCTGTAAAATCTCAAATAAATTAATAACGAGCTATAATAAATAAACAATATAAACGCTTTTAAATAAATCACAAAAATTATAAAGAGTCTTACGTATTCATTCCTTCCTCGGGCGAATGGTTTTTTGCCTTGAGTGGTCGGTACCGTGTTTTTGGAACGATTAACAGTATTAACCTGACTTCTTGCCACCCTCTTTGGGTCTGACCACCACTGAACCAATTCAGCCCAATCACCTTCGGTTCTACGTTCCCACACACTCGGCGGTGGTACATGTTCTTGTGCCAGTGCGGGCGTCTGATATTTCGAATAAAAATCTGTCTTGATCCTGTTCTTGTATTTTCTATACAGCAACCTCAGTTGGAGTTCCAACGCAAGCCTAACCCGAGTACACACCTCATACACACCACTGCCACACACCACCTCAGTACGATCATTGTACCATGGCTCGAGGTCGAAATATGTCTACATAAAAACATATGAATTTAAATAAACAAACAAATTAAACATAACACACATATCTAAATGTCGATAACAATAAAAATATAAGTAAAATAAACAATTTTGACCTCAATTGTAGGATAAATATGAGCTTTATCACACTCTGAAATTTCGTCCCATTAGCAGTTCAGGGGAAGTGACCGGATTAATTCCCCCATAAGATGAGACAACAATGATGCATAATTGCCCATAAAATGGAAGGTTTTCAGATCTTGAAATTCAAAGCCAATTGTCAAAGGTCTTTCGTGATTATCTCTGAACGCCTTCCTTAATTTTCCTAGGTTGGTCTCAAAGCGTTGATTTGAACCTACAAATGATATGTTATTTACTCGTAAAAATTAAAGTGACATAAATTATAAATATCAGTGTTATAAAAATATATAATGATTTCTTAGGCTGACACTCGACCGGTACAGGACGTGTGGGCCGTCTGGGTGGACTACCACCAGCATCCCCACCGTGTGACCTAGGAGCTACACATGCCATCTGTAAAATAACAAGTTCATATCAGTATACACATTTTATCAATATACACATTTTAACATATAAAAACATTTTCATTAAAAAACAAAATTACACAATTTAATTAACCAATTAATACTAATACACAAATTCATATCAATATACACATTTTAACATATAAAAACATTTTCATTAAAATACAAAATTACACATTTAAACAAATAAAAACAACTCATCATCATTTAAGCGTATAACAATTGTTTCATTCAAACTACAACTTAAGCATATAACAATCGTTTACAAATAAAAAATTACACATTAAAGCATATAACAACTGTTTCATTCAAAATACAACTTAATATCAATTGTCATCATCTTCAGAATCATCGCTAGATAAAACTTCTTGAACATCATTATTAGGGTTCACTTCATCATCATCCGACACTAAATCATCATCATCAACATCACCAATGACGTGTGCAACTACCTCATCATCTTCAATATTAATAATATCATCATCAACCGGTGGGGCGTCCACTTCCGTTGGTTGAGTATTTACACTCAAATCCGTAATACCCAAATTAGGCAAAGCAACAGACAGTGTAACATCTGATGAACTGCTACCATGTATAACATCTTCATCGAACTCTACCACATCTCGATGATAAACCTGTTCGACGACCTTCCAATGAAGCGGTCGTCTAGCAAGGTATTCAAGGTAGAATACTTGTGTTGCTTGTGTCGGGAAAATGTATGGGTTATTTTGGTGAAATAGCCTATCGGTCAAAATATGATGTATGCCTTGCTCAGTGTAAGAACGTCTGTTGCGTTTGGTGCAATTGGTAGGGTTAATTGTGTCAAACCATTTACATCGAAACAACAAAACCTTGCGGTTGCCGATATAAGTGAGCTCCAGAATTTCTTCGAGTTGACCATAATACATCTCTCCATCAACCCCGGGTGTTGAAACTCCGCTGCATTGAGTGGTACGAAGTATATCGCGTTCACGTACCACAAACTTCACACCGTTCACTATGCAAGAGGGGTATGTACATGAACTAATAGGTCCACATGCCAAAGAGAATAACTCGTCACTACAGCCCACACTCACTTTCTTTTCACGAGTCTACAAAAATGAGATACAAAAAGGTTTATTAGATGAGGAATAACTCCAAGGTAATATATCTAATGTATTTACCATGTTATTAAACCACGCAGGAAAACTCGTTTCCACATTATCAGGCGCCTCTCTGCAAAGGTTCATGATATTAGCAGAAGTCATCGAGAAAGAAGAATTTTCAAAATTATAAAAAAATAGGAAGAAACATACTCGCTGTAAGCTGAGATGTCGGCTTCGACTTCAGGACTGTTGTTAAGTATAAACCACGTAACTGCCTGCATGTCGTCATTAGTCATACGAGTTGGTTAGATTCCACCCGTCGGTGTGCATACGGTCCGGAACACCTCAAATTTATCTAGTTGTCTAGGCAAATCGTCTTCATTTCTGCCAAGGCGGTTAAATCTCGTCTCGACATCCTTAAGGTAACGCGAACAAAAAGTTAATGCCTCTTCTGCAACATAACCCTCAGCAATGGAACCTTCAGGCTTAGCTTTATTTCGTACATAATTCTTTAGCTTTTTCATGTATCTTTCAAATCGATACATCCACCTGCCGCGAGTAACGGAACCTAGAATAGCCTCATCGGGTAGATGTATAACCAAATGAGTCATTATGTCGAAAAAAGCAGGAGGAAAGATTTGCTCTAAATTAACCATCATAATGATCAATTTGTTTTTAGCTTCTTTCATGTCCTGCACAGTCAAACTTCGAGCACAAAGCTGCTTAAAGAATAAGCAAATGTCGATTATAGGTTTTGCAACGTCTTTGGGCAAGTATTGTTGCACTCCATAAGGAAGTAACCGATGCATCATTATATGACAGTCATGAGATTTCAAGTTCGTTATATTGTCATCATCAGCGGTCACTTTTTTCTTGAAGTTGGATCCAAAGCCATCAGGTAGTCTGACTCCTTTAATGAATTTACAAAAAAGTTTTCTTTTTTCTGGAGTGAAAGAGAACTTTGGATGAGGCTTATCGAACTTCCCGTTATCTTTTTTAACTAACCACAACTCCTTTCGAACTCCCATTTTTTCTAAGTCTAGCCTTGCCTTTGGCGTGTCTTTGGATTTGTCATTCTGTAACAGTGTATTCAGTAAAGCCTCAAGGAAATTCTTTTCGATGTGCATGACATCGTAACAGTGTTTTAGTAGAAGAAAGGGCCAATACTCAAGATCCCAAAAGATAGAACGCTTACTCCAGTTCAATTCAACATCTCGATTATGGGGGCGGTTGTCTTTGAGAATTGGTTTATGTTTCCCCGGTTAACGTTTAAAGACTTTACTAATCTGCAATTGAATATCAAGTTCTGAAAACTTTCTTGGTTTAGGCTTATTTTCGGGAAAACCGTAGAATTCCTTGGATTTTTCCGATCTGGATGATTTGTTCTTAACCATCTTCTGTAACCAACATAAACGATTTTGTTGTTGATACGCATCGATGGAGTGTCAACATTACAAGTAGGGCATGCGAGGTACCCTTGCCCAGTCCACCCAGACAAACTACCTCGAGCTGGAAAATCATTGATGGTCCATAAAACCGCCGCTTTCATTTTGAAATGAGTACCCGTAGCAGCGTCTTTCGTCCAGACTCCCTCCCATAAATCTTTGAGTTCTTTAATTAGAGGCTGCAAGTAAACATCAATGTCCTTTGCAGCTGATTTAGGGCCGGGAATTAACATCGTCAACATTAAAGAAGTTTCTTTCAAACACATCCACGGTGGTGTGTTGTATGTTGTCAATATAACCGGCCACATGCTGTAAGTTTGGCTCATCATGCCATAAGGATTAAAACCATCAGCAGCCAACCCTAATCGAACGTTTCTAGGGTCACAAGAGAACTCAGGTTTCATCATGTCAAAATATTTCCATGCTTTGCCGTCACAGGGGTGATTCATTTTACCGTCTTCCTTACACTGTCCGGTCGCATGCCAAGTCATCCACTTTGCTATGTCTTTTGTGTTGAACATACGTTGTAGTCTAGGTGTTATCGGAAAGTAACGCACCACCTTGTTGGCAACTAATTGCGTCCCCTTTTTCTTCTTTGGGTTTTTCCATCTGCTCGCGTTACAGATTGGACAAGTGTGCCTCGCCTTGTTTTCCGGTGATCCCCAATATAAAAAAACAATCATTTATACAAGCATGGATCGATTCGTATCCTAACCCGATCTTTTTGTATGTCTTTTTTATTTCATAGTATGAAGACGGGAAATTGTATCCTTTACTAGGAGAACATGCCTTTTGGAGAAGAGCTAGAATTTTGTTAAACCCGGCATCAGTTATTTTGTGTAAAACCTTGATGTGCGAAATCTCTGATGTAAATTCCAATGTGGTCATATCACAACCCGGGTACAACTTTTGGGCAGACCTAGCGAGTAACTCTTCAAACTCGTTACTAGGACCCGATGTTTGGGTTGGTTGAGGACCGGTTGTTTGAGTTGATGGAGTTTGAGAGGGTCGAGTTTCAGATGGTGGATTTGGAATATTATTTGCAGAAATATCTTCGAAGAACGCATCCATGTGAATTCGATCAGGTGAATGTGGTAATAGTGGAGGTAACGGAAGAATTGGTTCACCGTGATATATCCAAGTGGTGTAATGTTTGTCAAACCCGAATTTGGATATGTGTGCCTCAAGTTGGCCGAGGGTAACCAACGTTTCACGGTTACAACAATGACTACATGGGCAACAGAGCTTTTGTGAGATGGGGTGCAAAAATTTCTCACAATCCTGGATGAATCCAAAAAGACCATCTAAAAACTCATTGGAATTACGATTGTTTACAGTGGTCCAACTCTTATCAATTGTCATAACTGCGTTGCAAATAAACATACTCAGATAAATTATTTTTTTTATACGTAAAATGTCATACTAACAAAATGAATATGAACTCTTTTTTTTCTTCCTAGTGCAACTATGGAAGGCAATCCTAACCCACCTTTTGAATGTTTCGTCCCATATATGAATGCGTATAACCGGTTTACTATTTGAGAAAATTTCGGCAGCATTTCCCCTCTACTCCCCAAATATGTGTTTAAAGACATATTCGTAGGAGTAAAGGAGAAACACTGTCGAAATCATCTCAAATAATAAACCAGTTATACGCATTCATATCCTAAATGAGACGAAACATTAAAAAGCAGTCCCAAACAGGGGACTTTCCGAAATTAATTCCTAATAAATTAATTTCGGACGGCTTTTCTATAGGTTGATTAACTTCGGACGGGAATTTTCCGAAATTAATCGATAAAATCCTAAAATATTCCTAAAATTATTTACTACAAAGACTAACAATCATATATCATATATATATAATATAATAAACATATGCATAATATTAATTACACACCTCGGTCACGACTGAAATAAGCAAAGATATAAAGATAGAAAAAGAGGTCCGGATGAGGAAGTTGTCCCGACTGTCCTGGTGCTAACCAAACACAAACATAAAAAAAAACCTAAATTAGTTGGTTTCCAAAAAATTTTCTAATTTGAAACAAACACCACCACAACGATTTAAAAAAAAAACATTACCTTTTTTCGGCTGTGACACGGGTCTCAGTTCTCGGCTCGGTTCCCCGCTAACTCGGCTGTGACTCGGGTCTCGGCTACGACAAACATATCAAAAAAATTAAACTTATGCCTATATAAGCTGAAATCTATTAAGCCTAAATCAGTTAAGCCCTAAATATAATATGAAATCATAAGCTTAAATATAATCTGAAATCAACTAACAAGCGCATATCGTGATAAGCTTGAAACAAACACACTTTTCAAACCACCTTTCAAATAGGTGACTCGGGTCTCGGTTCTCGGCTGCGACTCGGTTTCCCTCTAACTCGGCTGTGACTCGGGTCTCGGCTACGACAAACATATAAAATAAAATCAAACTTGTGCCTTACATAAAGAAAATAAATTGCTTTCTTATGTATAAGTTGAAATCAAATAAGCTCATAATTCCCGAAATCAAATAAGCTCACAAAGATACACCCACCTTGGTGGTGATGCTACTGCCGAAAGTGGTGGTGGTGGCTACTGCTACTGTCAACAGTGGTGGTGGCTACTGCTGTCGCGGGGGTGGTGGTGGTTTCTAGTCAATAAACTTAAACATAATTAAAAATTAAACAAAATTAAACATAATTAAAAATTAAACAAAATTAAACATAATTAAAAATTAAACAAAATTAAACATAATCATTTACCTTTAAGTAGATAAACAATCCAAAATTAAACATAATTGTGCTCGTGTGCGAGTGTGGTGAGTCAGATTGGTGGTGGTGGGTTGGATGATTGATGGTGGTGGGTTGGATGATTGATGGTGGTGAGTCGGATTGGTGGTGGGTCGGATTGATGGTGGTGGGTTGGATGGGTGTATGATGATGGTGGTGGAAATAAACAAAAATGGTGATGGTGGTGGGTTGGATGGGTGTATTGATGAAGATGGTGATGAATGGGAGATAGAATGAAGATGGGTTGGATGAAGATGGTGATGAATGCGACGCCCGGTTTTTTTTTTGTTTAGATAATGAGAGATGAAGATAGATAAGATGTTACTAGAAATGCTCCCTAGGGACAACCCTTTCTTTGTAACCTAGGGACGACTTAGTCGTCCCTAGGTTAATTATAAATTATTATTTTTTTTCGTTTATTATAGTAACTTAGGGACGACCAAATGTAACCTAGGGACGACTAAGTCGTCCCTAGGTGTAAACCGGGAAACCTAAAACCCAAAGCGGGTTATTTAAATCTTCACCAAAAAATTTCAATTTTCCCAAAAATTTGCTAAGTGTTGGAGGGTTTTTTAGGGACGACTTTCTTTGTAACCTAGGGACGACTAAGTCGTCCCTAGGTGTTTTTCATACATTTAAAATACATTTTACCTTCTATGTAATAAAATTAATAATATAAATTAATAATAAAAATCAAAATAAATTATTATAATTAATATTAAAATATACGTTATACTTAATTTGTAATAATTAATAAGGATGAGTCCATATGTTACGGTTATACGTTATAGGTTCAACCGATGAGTCGATATGTTACGGTTATACGTCATAGGTTGAACCGATGAGTCCACATGTTACGGTTATACGTTATAGGTTCAACCGATGATTCCATATGTTACGGTTATACGTTATAGGTTCAACCGATGAGTCCATATGTTATGATTATACGTTATAGGTTCAACCGATGAGTCCATATGTTACGGTTATACGTTATAGGTTCAACCGATGAGTCCATATGTTACGGTTATACGTTATAGGTTCAACCGATGAGTCCGTATGTTACGGTTATACGTTATAGGTTCAACCGATGAGTCCGTATGCTACGGTTATACGTTATAGGTTCAACCGGTGAGTCCATATGTTAGGGTTATACGTTATAGGTTCAACCGATGAGTCGATATGTTACGGTTATACGTTATAGGTTCAACCGATGAGTCCATATGTTACGGTTATACGTTATAGGTTCAACCGATGATTCCATATGTTACGGTTATACGTTATAGGTTCAACCGATGAGTCCATATGTTACGGTTATACGTTATAGGTTCAACCGATGAGTCCATATGTTACGGTAATACGTTATAGGTTCAACCGATGAGTTCACATGTTACGGTTATACGTTATAGGTTCAACCGATGATTCCATATGTAACGGTTATACGTTATAGGTTCAACCGATGAGTCCATATGTTACGGTTATACGTTATAGGTTCAACCGATGAGTCCATATGTTACGGTTATACGTTATAGGTTCAACCGATGAGTCCATATGTTACGGTTATACGTTATAGGTTCAACCGATGAGTCCATATGCTACGGTTATACGTTATAGGTTCAACCGGTGAGTCCATATGTTAGGGTTATACGTTATAGGTTCAACCGATGAGTCGATATGTTACGGTTATACGTTATAGGTTCAACCGATGAGTCCATATGTTACGGTTATACGTTATAGGTTCAACCGATGATTCCATATGTTACGGTTATACGTTATAGGTTCAACCGATGAGTCCATATGTTACGGTTATACGTTATAGGTTCAACCGATGAGTCCATATGTTACGGTTATACGTTATAGGTTCAACCGATGAGTCCATATGTTACGGTTATACGTTATAGGTTCAACCGATGAGTCCATATGTTACGGTTATACGTTATAGGTTCAACCGATGAGTCCATATGTTACGGTTATACGTTATAGGTTCAACCGATGAGTCCGTATGTTACGGTTATACGTTATAGGTTCAACCGATGAGTCCGTATGCTACGGTTATACGTTATAGGTTCAACCGGTGAGTCCATATGTTAGGGTTATACGTTATAGGTTCAACCGGTGAGTCCATATGTTAGGGTTATACGTTATAGGTTCAACCGATGAGTCGATATGTTACGGTTATACGTTATAGGTTCAACCGATGAGTCCATATGTTACGGTTATACGTTATAGGTTCAACCGATGATTCCATATGTTACGGTTATACGTTATAGGTTCAACCGATGAGTCCATATGTTACGGTTATACGTTATAGGTTCAACCGATGAGCCCATATGTTACGGTTATACGTTATAGGTTCAACCGATGAGTCCACATGTTACGGTTATACGTTATAGGTTCAACCGATGATTCCATATGTTACGGTTATACGTTATAGGTTCAACCGATGAGTCCATATGTTACGGTTATACGTTATAGGTTCAACCGATGAGTCCATATGTTACGGTTATACGTTATAGGTTCAACCGATGAGTCCATATGTTACGGTTATACGTTATAGGTTCAACCGATGAGTCCATATGCTACGGTTATACGTTATAGGTTCAACCGGTGAGTCCATATGTTAGGGTTATACGTTATAGGTTCAACCGATGAGTCGATATGTTACGGTTATACGTTATAGGTTCAACCGATGAGTCCATATGTTACGGTTATACGTTATAGGTTCAACCGATGATTCCATATGTTACGGTTATACGTTATAGGTTCAACCGATGAGTCCATATGTTACGGTTATACGTTATAGGTTCAACCGATGAGTCCATATGTTACGGTTATACGTTATAGGTTCAACCGATGAGTCCATATGCTACGGTTATACCTTATAGGTTCAACCGATGAGTCCATATGCTACGGTTATACGTTATAGGTTCAACCCGTGAGTCCATATGTTACGGTTATACGTTATAGGTTCAACCGATGAGTCCATATGTTACGGTTATACGTTATAGGTTCAACCGATGAGTCCATATGTTACGGTTATACGTTATAGGTTCAACCGATGAGTCCATACGTTACGGTTATACGTTATAGGTTCAACCGATGAGTCCATATGTTACGGTTATACGTTATAGGTTCAACCGATGAGTCCATATGTTACGGTTATACGTTATAGGTTCAACCGATGAGTCCATATGTTACGGTTATACGTTATAGGTTCAACCGATGAATCCATATGTTACGGTTATACGTTATAGGTTCAACCGATGAGTCCGTATGTTACGGTTATACGTTATAGGTTCAACCGATGAGTCCGTATGTTACGGTTATACGTTATAGGTTCAACCGGTGAGTCCGTATGCTACGGTTATACGTTATAGGTTCAACCGGTGAGTCCATATGTTAGGGTTATACGTTATAGGTTCAACCGATGAGTCGATATGTTACGGTTATACGTTATAGGTTCAACCGATGAGTCCATATGTTACGGTTATACGTTATAGGTTCAACCGATGAGTCCATATGCTACGGTTATACGTTATAGGTTCAACCGGTGAGTCCATATGTTAGGGTTATACGTTATAGGTTCAACCGATGAGTCGATATGTTACGGTTATACGTTATAGGTTCAACCGATGAGTCCATATGTTACGGTTATACGTTATAGGTTCAACCGATGATTCCATATGTTACGGTTATACGTTATAGGTTCAACCGATGAGTCCATATGTTACGGTTATACGTTATAGGTTCAACCGATGAGTCCATATGTTACGGTTATACGTTATAGGTTCAACCGATGAGTCCATATGTTACGGTTATACGTTATAGGTTCAACCGATGAGTCCGTATGTTACGGTTATACGTTATAGGTTCAACCGATGAGTCCGTATGCTACGGTTATACGTTATAGGTTCAACCGGTGAGTCCATATGTTAGGGTTATACGTTATAGGTTCAACCGATGAGTCGATATGTTACGGTTATACGTTATAGGTTCAACCGATGAGTCCATATGTTACGGTTATACGTTATAGGTTCAACCGATGATTCCATATGTTACGGTTATACGTTATAGGTTCAACCGATGAGTCCATATGTTACGGTTATACGTTATAGGTTCAACCGATGAGTCCATATGTTACGGTAATACGTTATAGGTTCAACCGATGAGTTCACATGTTACGGTTATACGTTATAGGTTCAACCGATGATTCCATATGTTACGGTTATACGTTATAGGTTCAACCGATGAGTCCATATGTTACGGTTATACGTTATAGGTTCAACCGATGAGTCCATATGTTACGGTTATACGTTATAGGTTCAACCGATGAGTCCATATGTTACGGTTATACGTTATAGGTTCAACCGATGAGTCCATATGCTACGGTTATACGTTATAGGTTCAACCGGTGAGTCCATATGTTAGGGTTATACGTTATAGGTTCAACCGATGAGTCGATATGTTACGGTTATACGTTATAGGTTCAACCGATGAGTCCATATGTTACGGTTATACGTTATAGGTTCAACCGATGAGTCCATATGTTACGGTTATACGTTATAGGTTCAACCGATGAGTCCATATGTTACGGTTATACGTTATAGGTTCAACCGATGAGTCCATATGTTACGGTTATACGTTATAGGTTCAACCGATGAGTCCATATGTTACGGTTATACGTTATAGGTTCAACCGATGAGTCCATATGTTACGGTTATACGTTATAGGTTCAACCGATGAGTCCGTATGTTACGGTTATACGTTATAGGTTCAACCGATGAGTCCGTATGCTACGGTTATACGTTATAGGTTCAACCGGTGAGTCCATATGTTAGGGTTATACGTTATAGGTTCAACCGATGAGTCGATATGTTACGGTTATACGTTATAGGTTCAACCGATGAGTCCATATGTTACGGTTATACGTTATAGGTTCAACCAATGATTTCATATGTTACGGTTATACGTTATAGGTTCAACCGATGAGTCCATATGTTACGGTTATACGTTATAGGTTCAACCGATGAGCCCATATGTTACGGTTATACGTTATAGGTTCAACCGATGAGTCCACATGTTACGGTTATACGTTATAGGTTCAACCGATGATTCCATATGTTACGGTTATACGTTATAGGTTCAACCGATGAGTCCATATGTTACGGTTATACGTTATAGGTTCAACCGATGAGTCCATATGTTACGGTTATACGTTATAGGTTCAACCGATGAGTCCATATGTTACGGTTATACGTTATAGGTTCAACCGATGAGTCCATATGCTACGGTTATACGTTATAGGTTCAACCGGTGAGTCCATATGTTAGGGTTATACGTTATAGGTTCAACCGATGAGTCGATATGTTACGGTTATACGTTATAGGTTCAACCGATGAGTCCATATGTTACGGTTATACGTCATAGGTTCAACCGATGATTCCATATGTTACGGTTATACGTTATAGGTTCAACCGATGAGTCCATATGTTACGGTTATACGTTATAGGTTCAACCGATGAGTCCATATGCTACGGTTATACCTTATAGGTTCAGTCGATGAGTCCATATGCTACGGTTATACGTTATAGGTTCAACCGGTGAGTCCATATGTTACGGTTATACGTTATAGGTTCAACCGATGAGTCCATATGTTACGGTTATACGTTATAGGTTCAACCGATGAGTCCATATGTTACGGTTATACGTTATAGGTTCAACCGATGAGTCCATATGTTACGGTTATACGTTATAGGTTCAACCGATGAGTCCATATGTTATGGTTATACGTTATAGGTTCAACCGATGAGTCCATATGTTACGGTTATACGTTATAGGTTCAACCGATGGGTCCATATGTTACGGTTATACGCTATAGGTTCAACCGATGAGTCCATATGTTACGGTTATACGTTATAGGTTCAACCGATGAGTCCATATGTTACGGTTATACGTTATAGGTTCAACCGATGAGTCCGTATGTTACGGTTATACGTTATAGGTTCAACCGATGAGTCTGTATGTTATGGTTATACGTTATAGGTTCAACGGGTGAGTCCGTATGCTACGGTTATACGTTATAGGTTCAACCGGTGAGTCCATATGTTAGGGTTATACGTTATAGGTTCAACCGATAAGTCGATATGTTACGGTTATACGTTATAGGTTCAACCGATGAGTCCATATGTTACGGTTATACGTTATAGGTTCAACCGATGATTCCATATGTTACGGTTATACGTTATAGGTTCAACCGATGAGTCCATATGTTACGGTTATACGTTATAGGTTCAACCGATGAGTCCATATGTTACGGTTATACGTTATAGGTTCAACCGATGAGTCCACATGTTACGGTTATACGTTATAGGTTCAACCGATGATTCCATATGTTACGGTTATACGTTATAGGTTCAACCGATGAGTCCATATGTTACGGTTATACGTTATAGGTTCAACCGATGAGTCCATATGTTACGGTTATACGTTATAGGTTCAACCGATGAGTCCATATGTTACGGTTATACGTTATAGGTTCAACCGATGAGTCCATATGTTAGGGTTATACGTTATAGGTTCAACCGATGAGTCGATATGTTACGGTTATACGTTATAGGTTCAACCGATGAGTCGATATGTTACGGTTATACGTTATAGGTTCAACCGATGATTCCATATGTTACGGTTATACGTTATAGGTTCAACCGATGAGTCCATATGTTACGGTTATACGTTATAGGTTCAACCGATGAGTCCATATGTTACGGTTATACGTTATAGGTTCAACCGATGAGTCCATATGTTACGGTTATACCTTATAGGTTCAACCGATGAGTCCATATGCTACGGTTATACGTTATAGGTTCAACCGGTGAGTCCATATGTTAGGGTTATACGTTATAGGTTCAACCGATGAGTCGATATGTTACGGTTATACGCTATAGGTTCAACCGACGAGTCCATATGTTACGGTTATACGTTATAGGTTCAACCGATGATTCCATATGTTACGGTTATACGTTATAGGTTCAACCGATGAGTCCAAATGTTACGGTTATACGTTATAGGTTCAACCGATGAGTCCATATGTTACGGTTATACGTTATAGGTTAAACCGATGATTCCATATGTTACGGTTATACGTTATAGGTTCAACCGATGAGTCCATATGTTACGGTTATATGTTATAGGTTCAACCGATGAGTCCATATGTTACGGTTATACGTTATAGGTTCAACCGATGAGTCCATATGTTACGGTTATACGTTATAGGTTCAACCGATGAGTCCATATGTTACGGTTATACGTTATAGGTTCAACCGATGATTCCATATGTTACGGTTATACGTTATAGGTTCAACCGATGAGTCCATATGTTACGGTTATACGTTATAGGTTCAACCGATGAGTCCATATGTTACGGTTATACGTTATAGGTTCAACCGATGAGTCCACATGTTACGGTTATACGTTATAGGTTCAACCGATGATTTCATATGTTACGGTTATATGTTATAGGTTCAACCGATGAGTCCATATGTTACGGTTATACGTTATAGGTTCAACCGATGAGTCCATATGTTACGGTTATACGTTATAGGTTCAACCGGTGAGTCCATATGTTACGGTTATACGTTATAGGTTCAACCGATGAGTCCATATGCTACGGTTATACGTTATAGGTTCAACCGGTGAGTCCATATGTTAGGGTTATACGTTATAGGTTCAACCGATGAGTCGATATGTTACAGTTATACGTTATAGGTTCAACCGATGAGTCCATATGTTGCGGTTATACGTTATAGGTTCAACCGATGATTCCATATGTTACGGTTATACGTTATAGGTTCAACCGATGAGTCCATATGTTACGGTTATACGTTATAGGTTCAATCGATGAGCCCATATGTTACGGTTATACGTTATAGGTTCAACCGATGAGTCCATATGCTACGGTTATACGTTATAGGTTCAACCGATGAGTCCATATGCTACGGTTATACGTTATAGGTTCAACCGGTGAGTCCATATGTTAGGGTTATACGTTATAGGTTCAACCGATGAGTCGATATGTTACGGTTATACGTTATAGGTTCAACCGATGAGTCCATATGTTACGGTTATACGTTATAGGTTCAACGGATGATTCCATATGTTACGGTTATACGTTATAGGTTCAACCGATGAGTCCATATGTTACGGTTATACGTTATAGGTTCAACCGATGAGTCAATATGTTACGGTTATACGTTATAGGTTCAACCGATGAGTCCATATGCTACGGTTATACGTTATAGGTTCAACCGGTGAGTCCATATGTTAGGGTTATACGTTATAGGTTCAACCGATGAGTCGATATATTACGGTTATACGTTATATGTTCAACCGATGAGTCCATATGTTACGGCTATACGTTATAGGTTCAAACGATGAGTCCATATGTTACGGTTATACGTTATAGGTTCAACCGATGAGTCCATATGTTAGGGTTATACGTTATAGGATCAACCGATGAGTCCATATGCTACGGTTATACGTTATAGGTTCAACCGATGAGTCGATATGTTACGGTTATACGTCATAGGTTCAACCGATGAGTCCACATGTTACGGTTATACGTTATAGGTTCAACCGATGAGTCCATATGCTAGGGTTATACGTAATAGGTTCAACCGATGAGTCCATATGCTAGGGTTATACGTTATAGGTTCAACCGATGATTCCATATGTTACGGTTATACGTTATAGGTTCAACCGATGAGTCCATATGCTAGGGTTATACGTTATAGGTTCAACCGATGAGTCCATATGCTAGGGTACCCTAAACCCTAAACCCTAAACCCTAAACCCTAAACCCTAAACCGATGAGTCCATATGTTACGGTTATACGTTATAGGTTCAACCGATGATTCCATATGTTACGGTTATACGTAATAGGTTCAACCGATGAGTCCATATGCTAGGGTTATACGTTATAGGTTCAACCGATGAGTCCATATGCTAGGGTTATACGTTATAGGTTCAACCGATGATTCCATATGTTACGGTTATACGTTATAGGTTCAACCAATGAGTCCATATGCTAGGGTTATACGTTATACGTTCAACCGATGAGTCGATATGTTACGGTTATACGTTATAGGTTCAACCGGTGAGTCCATATGCTAGGGTAATACGTTATAGGTTCAACCGATGATTCCATATGTTATGGTTATACGTTATAGGTTCAACCGATGAGTCGATATGTTACGGTTATACGTCATAGGTTCAACCGATGAGTCCACATGTTACGGTTATACGTTATAGGTTCAACCGATGATTCCATATGTTACGGTTATATGTTATAGGTTCAACCGATGAGTCCATATGCTAGGGTTATACGTTATAGGTTCAACCGATGAGTCCATATGCTAGGTACCCTAAACCCTAAACCCTAAACCAATGAGTCGATATGTTACGGTTATACGTTATAGGTTCAACCGATGAGTCCATATGTTACGGTTATACGTTATAGGTTCAACCGATGAGTCGATATGTTACGGTTATACGTTATAGGTTCAACCGATGATTCCATATGTTACGGTTATACGTTATAGGTTCAACCGATGATTTCATATGTTAGGGTTATACGTTATAGGTTCAACCGATGAGTCCATATGTTAGGGTTATACGTTATAGGTTCAACCGATGAGTCCATATGTTAGGGTTATACGTTATAGGTTCAACCGATGATTCCATATGTTAGGGTAAATGTTGGCGGTAAATGCTGGCGGGAAAATGTTGGCGGGAAATGTTGGCGGTAAATGTTGGCGGGAAATGTTGGCGGTAAATGCTGGCGGGAAAATGTTGGCGAGAAAGCTAGGGTCGACTAAGTCGTACCTAAATGTGTCGATCCTAAATTTTTATCTTTATTTATGGTAGCTCTTATCCTCACAAACTCTTATCCTCTCATACCAAACTCACCACCACCACCACCCGATTTTGCATAATATGGATCCGCTTGAAGCTTATAAGTGTACATGTAGAAAGGGATATATTGTGTTGAGACAGTCACATCAACCTCACTGGTAAACTTTACTATGCATGTCCTCTTTCGAAGGTAAACAATCAAATGTTTTAGTTATGTAATACGTGTGATTATTAAAATGACATGTCATGTTATTTGTTTACTTTGTAACAGCCAAAAACAGATGATTATGGATGTAAATATTTTAAATGGAAGGATGATTTTGATCTCGAACTCCGTATAAGATCTTCCCCTGGATCTTCAACACCTCAAGGTTCACATCCAAGTTCTTCTACAGGTCCTTCTCAATCTGCACCAACTGAGTGCTCTAATTGCAAGATCAAAGATCTAAAGATAAAGATGCTAGAGACAAGACTAGAAATGGAAAGGCATCCTGAAGACCACGCATGTCAATCGGCTGCAATACTTCATGAGCTTTTAAATGATATGGAAAATCTTAGCTTTGAGTAGTAATCTATTTGTTATTTTAATGTGTTAATTTGTATTTTATTATTATGTGTTAATCTGTACGTTTAGTTTTAACTAGTTTGTGATGTGTTTTTTTTCTTATTTATGAATCTATTATCGTTGTAATATATATCTTTAATTAAGCGCGTGTTTAAGTGTTAAATATATATCTAAAGTTTTTTTAAATACATATAAGTTTTTTTAAAATAAATATAAAGTTTTTTTAAATATGTATAAAGTTTTTTTTAAATATGTATAAAGTTTTTTTTAAATATGTATAAAGTTATTTTTAAATATGTATAATTTTTTTTCTAAATATGTATAAATTTTTTTTAAATATGTATAAAGTTTTTTTAATATGTATAAAGTTATTTTTAAATATGTATAATTTTTTTTTCTAAATATATAATTTTTTTTTAAATATATATAAAGTTTTTTTTAAATATGTATCAAGTTATTTTTAACTAAATATATATATTTTTTTTAAATATGTATAAAGTAATTTTAAATAATTTTAAATAATTTTAAATAAATACAAGTGACATAAAAGGAAAAAATAAATTTTGATTCACCTAGGGACGACTTAGTCGTCCCTAGGTATAGTGGGTCCACTTTCATTTTAAACTTTTTAAATAAAAAATATTTATATTAATTTTAAATATATAAAAAAGATTTAAAAAAAGAAAAAATTAATTTTGTTTCACCTAGGGACGACTAAGTCGTCCCTAGGTTAAGTAAGTCCACTTTCATTTTAAACTTTTTAAATAAAAAATATTTATATTAATTTTAAATATATAAAAAAGATTTAAAAACGGGAAAAATAAGTTTATTTAACCTAGGGACGACTATGTCGTCCCTAGGTTTTGTGGTCCCCACTTTGTCCCCTCAGCCCTTTTGACCAAGATTTTGTTGTAAAAGTGGTGGGTCCCCCCTTAATCTAGGGACGACTAAGTCGACCCTAGGAAAAGGGCGACCCTAAACTCATTATTGTTGTAGTGAAATGAATCTTAAACTGAACCAGTTTTGACCAATGACGGATCAGTGAAGTAAACCGTGGTTGAAGGACTAATGATGGATCAATAAAGTAAGCCCTGATAGCCTTCAAGTGATCATTAGCAGTGATAACCTTAAACTTATCAGTTAAGGTGTCCCTTTCAACCTGAAACCAAATACAGTGGTGCCATTGTTGCAACAGTGGGAGTGAATGATGGTTACAGTTAAACAGGACAAATTGGTCTCCAACTAGAGAGTCTTTACACAAGACCAGATAAAAAAGAAACAGCAATCGTTTATTTGAGGGCCTAAACTTGTTAGCAGACGAAAAGAAACATCGCCTTAAACTCGAGGAGCCAGCTTAGTGAAGTATGCAGTGACGGCCTTCACCTTGGAATTGACAATGTTGTTTTCAACATTGCCAGAAGTCTGTCTTATCATCCACTCGATATACAGTGGCATTATGCTTGGCAGCCTTGATCTTCTCATGATCAAGATCGATAGCAATTACGCGGTTGCTTGTGGAGCTGGTTAGGATACACATGTTAGAATTCATAAATACATGTGTAAAGTATTTGAGCAACAAAAATTGTATATGCTTACTCTGAAGCAAACCGAATGGCATTACCGCCAACCCCTGTAACAACAAAAACCTCGGCACACCGAGAAGCATGGTGCTCGGCAATGCACTCCGGGGTGGCTGAATACCATCCTTCTTCGTCCATTGTGATACCTTCATCATAGTTCGAGAACAAAAGGTATGTTTGATCCCATAACTTCGCAGCAACGGATGCGGAACTGGTGTGGAAAGTAAAATTGTGGGTACTTTAGCAACACAAAATCTTAATACTATAGCAAGATCACACATGTCCATGGAAAACATAAGCAACATACCTAAATTGGCGAACAGATGGGCCAAGAGAAGTAGCACCCCATAATCACATTTTTGTGCATATCACAAAATTGTATACTAAAAAATATTAGCAAAACAAGGCCAATAGGTGATGTAGCCAACAACTAATCTTTAATGCGGTCCGTCACAAAATACTGTAATCTTTAATTAGATCCGTCGCAAAATATAATGACCCCATGTATTTTCAAGTAATGGTAGAGATTATAATAAAAGCAATGTGTTCAAAACTCATGTAAAATTTTTTTAAACAGTATTTTGAAAAACTAGTAGAAACAAGCACCATTCAAAGCCCAAAAGAAATGACTAACCAGTTGGATTTTTATGAAAGTAAGCTAAATAAAGGACGACAACACCGTTGTCGATCAAGACAAAAAGAGGCGCATGTTGATGGGATATTATTACTGTCGTAGTCACGCGTAGTATACAACATAACCTACTAGAGTTTTAGTTAGCTAACTTAATTTGTGAGATATAGGAACTAGTAGTAGTTGAGTATGAGTGGTATGTTGGATGGAAAGTGTGAATGAAATTCATGGTCTCCTTTGCACTACACATGTAAAGCATAATCCAAATCTTGTTTGTATGAAAAAGGAGAAACCTTTAGAAAAGAATCTTAGAGTATGTGATGTTGTCGCTTGGAGGGACAATGAGTATGAGTTTGATAGTAGTGTGTTGGAACGGATTTGGTAGAAGAAAATATATGCTAGTAAATAGAACAAAGACAAGTCCAACATATGCATAGATCTTGAGCCCAATTATATACACAGATCTTGAAGAAGAAAAAGAAGTGTTAGAATAATTAATGTTGACCTAGCGTTTCAAGAACATGGAAGATGAATGAAAGAACTGTTTTTCCAGATGATGAAATGAGGATGGAAAGAAAGAACATATCAAAGATTAACTCGTTAGCTCTTTTGCCTCCTTTCATGAAAATATCACTCTTTTGCCTCAACACGTCTCGTAAAATAAGCCGTGATAGCCTTCTCCTTCCCATTTAGGAAGTTCCTCTCAATCTGAAACCAAATACGATTACTATCAGATATTGTAATCTCTTAACTGAACATGTTTTTAAATACAAGTAAAAGCTAGAATATTACCTTAAGAGACCAGGGAGGATTGACAGACAAAGCTACCTCAGCCGGTTGATCCAACTTAGTATTCCAAATTATGTTTTGCATACTCGATCTTCTCAGGATCAAGATCAATAGCAATGACTTTGCTGTAGGTGCCTCTGGAGGTTAGGGAATGCAAGTTAGAACTCAGAACTCATAAAATATGTAAACAGCATGAGCAATAAAAGTTGAATGCCCATCTTTTAAAACAGTATTTGATGCAAGTAGTTGGAATTTTGAAAAACTAGTTTATGTGGGAACAAACTAATTTTACTAGCAGAATAGCATCCAGGCTGATTTTGCTTAAAAATAGATTGGCTTACAAATGAGTAAACAAATAACGGATTAATTTGTGAAATCATAAATTACAATTTAGTACTAATAGAAACAAGCATCATTCAAAGCCCAAAAGAAATGACTAACCAGTTTGATATTTATGAAAGTAAGCTAAATCAAGGACGACAACACCGTTGTCAAGATAAAAAGAGGCGCATGTTGATGGGATACTGTTACTGTCGGAGTCACGCGTAGTATACAACATCATAACCTACTTAGCTAATTTTGTGAGATAAGAACTAGTAGTTGTTGAATAAGTGGGTATGTAATATGTGGATGGAGAGTGATGAGATATTTATGGGAGAAAAACAAGCGGGAAAGGAATTTAGCATTGGCGCCAAATAAAACCATCCTCTCATGTATGTTTTGTTTACTTTGGTTCTAATTTCTTTTCTAGTTTTGGTTCTTAATTTTTTGTTATCATTTTAACTTTTAAGTCTAACAGTTTAAAAGAATAATTTGTTATAAAGCTTTTTAACCCTCTGTATTCTTCGATTAATCGTTTTCAAGTTGATGTTGATTTTGATGAAATTATGTATAATCAAGACTACTTTGCCAACCAACGTGAGGGTGAAGGTTCTAGCCAAGATCAGTCTATGGGCCAAGGTTCGGGACACGGGTCGTATCACGGTGCATATAACCTTGAAGAAGACGAAGAAGAGATGTCACTAGTCAAACCTAAGAAGCCCTCTGGACGTCCTTCGAAATCCAAGCAGGTTGTGTCGAGTGAGCCACCAAAAGAATGGACAAGTGAGGAAGAGGCTGCGTTTTGCAAATGTTGGTGTCATGTTTCCGAGAGTAGCACGGTTGGAAACAGTGAAAAAACAAAGGGCTATTGGAAAGACGTAGTGAAGTACTATGAAACGGATACGGGTTCAGGTAGAGGGTACGAAGCGGTTGTGATCAAATGGAAAAACAGGTTGCATCCCAGTGTTGTTGCTTTTGTGGTATAATTGATAACATTGAGCGTACTCAAAATGATCTAACTGGTTACCAAAAAGATTGTGTTGAGTACAAAGTGACTTACACCAAATCTTTTACGTACCATGAGGCGTGAAAAGTGCTCAAAGATCACCCAAGTTGGCAATAGGTTGAGCTGCCAAAGTTTAAAAAGAAAAAAAGTAACAAAAATTAAAGACTTCTGAAACCACTCCTGGTTCTGGGCACGCTGGTTACATGAATTTGAACGATGATTCAGAAGCTAAGGAGGAAGAGACTCAAGAATACCGGCCAATGGGTCGTGATCAAGCTAAAAACAAGTCTTCACAATCGTCGTCAGCCGGGAAGTCTTCATTTGGTGATCTTGTAATTAACGAATGGGAGAAAATGAAAGACATTGGATGGGGGAAAAAGAAGCAGCAACAAGATGAATACTTTACCTTCAAGCAACGGGAGTTGGATTTGCAGGAGACGGCTCAACGGGAAGCAACGGTCTTAGAAAGAGAAGAGCTCGAATTAAAGCGTCGAAAAATTGAGCTTGCTGAAAAAAGAGAAGGGATAAGGACTTGTTGTTCTACAACACATAAATCAACCCCAATTTGCCTCTATTTCACCAACAAGTCTTGCAACAAATGAAAGACGAAATCAAGGAAACGTACAATTTAAAATACTAGTGTTATTGTAATGTTTTTTTAGTGTCATGTGTTTTTTATTGTAATGTTTTTTAATTGAATTATTATGTACTGTTTTTTAATTAAACGTTTTTATCAAATTTTATGCTTTTAAAAAAAATTGAACTAGGTCGCCTTGTTGGGGCAAATAGGTCACACTAGGTCGCAGGAGAGAGAACATTGATATGTCAATGTCGCTGGAGGTCGTTGTTGCATGTAACCTTACAAAAATCTAATCACATTATTTTATAATTTCTCTTTTTATTTTGTTA
Organism: Glebionis coronaria; assembly: GCA_025667525.1. Lineage (NCBI taxonomy): Eukaryota > Viridiplantae > Streptophyta > Magnoliopsida > Asterales > Asteraceae > Glebionis > Glebionis coronaria. The sequence continues at coordinate 247,240 of JANFOE010000237.1, forward strand.
CTCTCCACATTTAGTTGACAAATCATTGTGTAAATATAATTTTGTAAATTTTTTGTGAATATAACATTGCTAATTTTATTTAACTATATTACTGATAATTTTATTCACTTGACTTTGATTTAAAATTATTTTTTACTATTTTATTTTGAGTTGTCATAAGATAATTGTACACTTGAATAGATAGATAACAAATTTAATTCTCCTTTATCATATTACCATCACTTAAAGTTATTATTAGTTTTAAATAACAAAGAAGTTTTAAAACACTGAAAAGGAATGCCATTGTTGTCGTGTTCTGAAATCAGTGATGTGGAAGCTTTGCTAATACTTTCATACTAATATGTTATCAAAAGATCTTCATCAAGTTATGTACAAAGTAAAACTGTTTTGATGAAACAAATAGAAAAGAAGATGATGCATGTTCATGGAAAACCTTAGAAACGTAACATCATGCAATATCCTCTGTGCGCTTCTATCAACACCGTAAGCGCAGACCCAGCACGATGACTCGATCCATCATGTACCGCCGCAAGATGTAGCATATAACTTGGAATTTCCATACCTCCAAGTGCAACCGATGTTGACTCTTGTGTTATATTGTGGTGCATCTTAAAGTATTCGACCCAATAACGTATCCAATTATTTCCATCGACACACATTTCACAACATCATTTAGTTCCTAGGATGTTGTAATATCCTAATCCTCATCCTCACTTGGCTGCATCACAAAAGCGAATACTAAAGAATTAGCAAGAAAACAATAAGGCTTTTGACCGTAATAAGTGATCTAGCAACCACTTGAACTCGGACATGACTATTATGTACTTTTCGCGTGCCAATTTTTTTTGGTTATATCTTCATTATTTTAAGCTTAACCTAAAATCTCCAAAGTCATAAGTAGAACTACAGTATTAATGAAAGTCAAAGACTCATTTTTTTCTGAAACATAATCAATTTCAGTGTTACACTAACTATCAAAAAACCCAAAATATCAATATAAAAATAAAAATAATCAACTAAAAACATACCTCCTAAAAAGACAACTCGGTTAAAGGAGTAACAGTGTAACAAGAAAAAAATAGTTTTAAACGTATATTAAATAATTAAGTAATTATCGACTAAAATTTGTATTCAGTTAACTCTAACAGGGAACCAAGTTTGTAGCACGACAGATATTCCTTCTCGAGATCCATGCTTGATGATCTAAAAAATGTTTTTTTTTAAATAAAAATGTTTTTTCCTTTCTTAATATCAGTTTAGGGCTTGTGTGTTTATGAACGAAGAAGATGACGGCGGGAAGAGTGTGTTTAGGTTCTTGAGTTGTGTTTTTGCGTGACTGTAATTAAGGTTGCTTTCTTTTTTATAAATGGGTTGAGTTAACACACTTGTGTAGGCTCGGATATTTTCTTTTCTTTTTTATAAATGGGTTAGGTTTATAAATGAGCATACTAATGTACTAAAGTTTTTTAATCAAATATAAATCTTTTGGGTCGGGTGTGTGTGGGCTTCTGGAGCTTTTATACGTTTTTATATATTCTTAGTAATTTCATTTATGTTTCTATTAATTTTTTTAGTAAAAATGATTAATAACATTTAAAGTGATAGTGGAAAGCTTAAGCGAGGGGGGGGGGGTTGGGTACAAGTTGAATTTTTTTGGAACTAAATACGGAGTATATTTTGGAACTAAATTGTTTGATCTAACAAAAAATTTTAAGCTTATGGGTACAAGTTGAATTTTTTTTGTGTCAAGTAAATGTTACATGTTTCGAAATTTTAGGTATTCAGATTTAAAAAACATTTGTCCGAAATATTGGATATCGGAAATTAAGAAGTACAATGCCATTTAGGTTTAAGGTATCGATCACACGGGTCACTACATAACCCAATGCACTATTCAATGTGAGACTTGTATTTTGCAATTTCAATCCTACACACACAACCTGAAAAAGAATGTTTCGCACTTAGGTGGGAAACAATGAAAAGGAATGCCATTGGTCGTCGTTTCGAGACCGATAATGTGGAAGCTTTGCTAGTTCTTTCATAATAATCTTTCATCAAAGGATCTTCATCAAGTTATGTTGAAAGTAAAACTGATTTGATCAAACAAATAAAGAATGAAGATGACGCATGTCCATAGAAAACCTTTGAAACGTACCATTAGGCAATCTCCTTTGTGCGTTTGCGTCGACACCGGTAAACTCAGGCCCAACAAGACGACTCGATCCACCAGGTATCACCGCAAGACGTAGCAGATAACTTGGAATTTCCATGCCCTCTAAGTGCAACCGGTGTTGACTCTTGTGATGTATTGTGGTGCGTCTTAGAGTATTCAACCCAATAACGTATTCAATCATTCCCATTGAACTCACATTTCAGAACAACATTTAGTTCCTTAGATGTTTTAATATCCTCATCCTCACTGGCTGCATCACAAAGCTGAATACTAAAGAATTAACAAGATAACAATAAGGCTTCTGACTGTAATAAGTGATCTAGCCAACCACTTAAACTCAGACATGATTTTTATGAACTCTACGGGTACCAATTTTGTTTTTTTGTTATTTCTTCTTCATGTTTAAGCTTAACCTTAAATCCCCCAAGTCAAGAGTAAAACTACAGTATTAATAAAAGTCAAAGACTCCTTTTTTTCGCATACATAATCAATTTTAGTGTTACACTAATTATCCAAAACTCCAAAATAATCTCAATCAAAAAATAAAATAATAAAACTAAAACATACCTCATAAAAAGGTCACCTAATTAAAGGATCAACACTCTAACAAGAAAAAACCAATTTTAAACACATATTAAATAGTTTAAGTAATTATAGGCTAAAACAATAGTAATAAATAATTAGTACCAAAATTTGTATTAAGTCAACTCCAATAGGGAATCCAGTTTGTGGCATGACAGATATTCCTTCTCGAGATCCATGCTTGATGATCTACAAAATGTTTTTTAATAAAAAATGTTTTCTTCTTTTTTAATATCAGTTTAAGGCTTGTGTTTATGAACGAAGAAGATGATGGCAAGAAGAGCGTGTTTAGGTTTTCGAGTTGTGTTTTTGCGTGATTATAATTGAGTTTTTTTTTCCTTTTTTGTAAATGGGTTGAGTTAACACACTTGTGTGGGCTGGAATATTTTCTTTCTTTTTTTATAAATGGGGTGAGTTTATAAATTGTCATATTAATGGACTAAATTTTAATGAAATTAAATATAAATTTTTTTGGGTTGGGTGTGTGGGCTTCTAGAGCTTTTATATATACATTTTTATATATTTTTAGTTTTTGTATTTAAGTTTTTTGTTAATTTTTAGTAAAAATAATTAATAAAAATTAAAATGATAGTGGAAAGCTGAGGTGGATGTGGGATGGAGGTGTGTGTGTGTGTGTTTTTTCTTTGGTACAATTTAGAAGTGAGTTTTTGGTAAGTTAGTGAGAGGATGAGAGAAAGTTGAAATAGCGCTGACATGATAGTGAATTTTTTCTTTACCACTCCCCCAACTCTTATAAAGTAAGTAAATGAGTTGGTGTTTCTAAGTAAATGAGAAGTAAATGAGTTTCTGTTTTCAAAGACGAGTTGTTGCCGAATAACTCTACAAAGTAAATGAGAAGTAAGAGGTTTGTGTTTTCAAATTAAAATGACTTAAAACAAATGTTCTTATATATGGAGTATTTTGGAACTAAATAGTTTGATCTAACAAAATTAATTTTTACTTTGTATTGACAGACGAAAAGCTCATTATTTGCATGTGGTAAAATCGAGCTTCCAATTGATCAAGTTAAGCTTAATATTTACAGTACAAGTTTTTTCTTTCCAGAAAATAAGGTATAACAACACGACTTGTTATTAAGCAAAGAACTAATGAAGTAAAAGAGTACACATGATTATGTGAATGGTTTTTTGTAAATTTTATGTGGTTTTATTAAACTTCTTCAAATTTTGTTTCTTTTTTGTTTTAGAGATTTTTTTGAGTGATGTAATGTGTTAGCAAAGACGAAATCATGGTCACATATAATTGAATGCATAAATTTGTTTGAATCATAATGCTAGGAACACGTTTCTATGAACCGAGTACATTTAAAATGTTTTTAAAAAGCGATACATAAAAAATGTTCATGGGTACTCGAAATCTCATGAGACCCTTGATAAAAAAAGTAAAGTAAAGTCGCACTCAATACCGTCTTTCACGGGTTATGTAATACCGTATAGGAAAATGTTTGGCGGAGGTGTCATACCCCTACCAAAAATAGATAAACTAATTCGGATTTTATCAAAGATCGAAAAGAACTCTCGCCACTAAGCGTTAGTGAGAAAACATCAACTTAACCCATCACCACCAACTGATCATTCGACCATCTACGATAATCGATATGATGGATCTCTTGACTTTACTTACCAAATTTATAAATGACTTTATATGGAGAAGTCCAACTTTATATTTGTAATAAAGGATAATCGACAAAAGTTCAATAGAGTCCCTTAATTTATCAAAGTTCCAATGGACTCATCAACACCATCCAATCCACTTTCATCCTACGATCCAAGATTAAAAAAAACCCTCTCATCCCTCTTCAACCGTGAACACAAAAAACATAGCACCCTCATCAACCCACCATTGCCGCCCACCACCGCTACCCACCACCGCTGCCCACCACCGCCACCACCAACACCAACTACCAACACCAACCACTACCAGCAATCACGACCATGTTCACACTATCCCCAACAAATTCACACAACCAAAACCTATTTTTAGGGCAAACTTTCATTATTGATGGATATAAGAGAAGAAATAGATGTCTATGATGGTAAGTTGTTTTGATTATGCTTATTTCTATGTTTTTTCATTATGATTATGTTTATAAAATTTCATAGCTACACTAGGTAAAAGAGATGTTATGATTCTTGATGCACACCATGTGTTTGATAAAATGGTACAATGATAATCACATGTGATTTAGCAAGTTCTAACTTATGAATGAGGATTTTTATTGAAGTTTGGTCAATTATTGTAGTTGATAAGATGATTATATAAGTGAGATTTATGATTACACAACTGGAAATATGACTCGTACATGAGTCGCTGTGACTCATGTATGAGTCGCTGTGACTCATGTATGAGTCGTTGTGACTCATGTATGAGTCGCAGTGTCTCATGTATGAGTCGTCGTGACTCATGTATGAGTCGCTGTGACTCATGTATGAGTCGTTGTGACTCATGTATGAGTCGATGTGACTCATGTATGAGTCGCCGTGACTCATATATGAGTCCATATGACTCATATATGAGTAATGATGACTCATATATGAAACTGTATATATATATAAGTCTTTTTTGTAATACGGGTAATAACATAGCCTCTTTTGTAACAAAATCATGGTGACTCATATATGAGCTACCATGAATCATATATGAGTGATTGTGACTCATATATGAGCAATCTTGACTCATATATGAGTCACTGTGACTCATATATGAGTCACTTTGAGGACTCATATATGAAACTGAAACATATATATTTTGTATTGAAACTTGTAGCATTTCACTAATTTTTGTTTGTTTGCAGTTCCAAATAAGGCAACCAACTCTTATAAAACCAACCCTTATCCGCCTCCCATTGTGAGGTGGAGGAATCTGATGAGGGTGATAATTAGGATGAGGGGTCTGGTGATGATAAGGAGTAGAAGGGGTCTGGTGATTCTGAAGATGAGAAGTCTCGTGAATCATAGTCTTGGTGAATCGTAGTTAGATGGTAAAACTGATGATAGTTGTAGTTATGTGGTCTTCTGTGAATGCTAAGTTATTTCGAATTGATTGTAGTCGGAACATAATTATTTGATGGTTTCATTTCATTGTATGAAATGTGTATTTAAGCAATTTACAATTTTGTTTTACGTATTTACTGCTTATGTTGTGTGTTAAATATGATCTAGAAAACATATATGCTTGAGTCACTATGAAACATACATGTTTCAGCATGAATCATATATGAGTCATTATGAAACATACATGTTTCAGCATGACTCATAATGACTCATATATGAGTCACTATGAAACATATATGTTTCACCATGAATCATATATGCCCATAAATCATATATGATTCATAATGACTCATATATAAGTCACTAGTCGTTTTTACAAAATATTCTTATGATATTTTTTCAATATCATCCGACATCACAACAAAATAACAAATCAGATATTCAACACATGTTTTCAACAGTTCGACATCATAACAAAAAAAGAAAATTAAATCTAAACATAGTAAAAAGAAAACACAAAATAATCAAGTAGCTGTTGTATTAGATTGTCATGTTTCTTGTGCTTCTTTTTCATATATGATTTGTTATTCTCTCAATTGCTTCGTTTTTCTCTCCATATCTCTTTGTGTTTCTTCTTAATGAAAGAGGTATCAAATCTGTTCTCCAACGCCTTAAAACGTAATTCTTCGGAATCAATTCAGTATCACGGTTCTTCAAAACACAGAATATATGGTGACAAAGAAATCTATAACGCATATAATGCATACATGTACACTCAACTGACCCATCTTTAGAATTACAGCGAACCTTATTATAAAACATAAACACAAAACAAGTTAATAACTGAGCATGAATCATATATGTTTCATAGTGACTCATATATGAGTCACCATGACTCATATATGAGTCATGGTGAGTCATATATGAGTCACCATGATTTTGTTACAAAAGAGGCTATATTATTACCCGTATTACAAAAAAGACTTACATATGTACAGTTTCATATATGAGTCATCATGACTCATATATGAGTCATAGCGACTCATATATAAGTCATAGCGACTCATATATGAGTCACAACGACTCATATATGAGTCACAACGGCTCATATACGAGTCATAGTTCCATATCTTTTTGTGTTTCTTCTTAATGAAAGAGGTATCAAATCTCTTCTCCAACGCCTTAAAACGTACTTCTTCAGAATCACTTCGATATCAAGGTTCTGCAACACACGAAATATGTGGCGACAAAGAAATCCATAATGCATAATATGCCTACATGTACACTCAACTAACCCATCTTCAGAATTACAGAGAACCTTATTATAAAACATAAACAGAAAACAAGTTAGTAATTGAGCATGAATCATATATCTTTCATAGTGACTCATATATGAGTCATGGTAAGTCATATATGAGTCACAATGATTTTGTTACAAAAGAGGCTATATTATTACCCGTATTACAAAAAAGACTTACATATGTACAGTTTCATATATGAGTCAACATGACTCATATATGAGTCACAGTGACTCATATATTAGTCACAACGACTCATATATGAGTCATAACAACTCATATATGAGTCACAACAACTCATATATGAGTCAGAGCGACTCATATACGAGTCATAGTTCTAGTTCTCTAATTATAAATCTCACTTCTTTAGACAGCTTATCAAATACAAAAATCGACCAAAATTCAATAAAAATGCTCATTCATAACTTAGAACTTGCTAAATCACATGTGATTATCATTGTGTCATTTCATCAACACATGTGTGCATCAAATATCATAGCATGTACTTTACCTATATTACAAACAACAGCTACATATGCATCTTTAATAACATCTGCTTCAGCTTCATATATGTATGGAAAAGGTGGGTTGGATTGGAGATCGCCGAAAAAACGTGGGTTTATTATGGTGGCTGCGAGAAGAAGGTGTGTTTGTTGTGGTGGTCGCGGGAAGAAGATGGGTTTGTTGTGGTGGTCGCCATAAAAAGGTGGGAAATAGGTTTGTTGTGGTGGTCGTCGGTGAGGGTTGTGGATCCCGATCCATAATTTTTGTGTGTGTGTTTGTGTGTGAAAAATGTGGGGAGTTAGTTGGGAGATTGGTTTAATCATCACCATTGAATTGTTATAAGATCAATGATTTAGATGAGTCTATTGAGACTATGTTAAACAAGGGTATGTCATGGATCTCTTCCCAAGGATAATCTATCTCGAAGTCAATTCTTTTCATATGTGGAACAAACCATAGCTTAATCTAGTGAGCCCAAGCTCAAGAAGTTCCGACTACATACAAGTTATGATTCCACCTTTCGATCGCTAGTCAATAAATGGCTTCGTTATGCTCTTGATCATAAAGTACAAGACATTGACATATCGTTATGGCATGGTCTTAACCATGTATAAGGGTGATCAGATTGTGTTAGATTTGCTTTCGTCAACTTATCTCTCACTAATCTTAAGCTCTCCTGTGAATTTGTTAATCCTACGGCCGGTCTCTTCAGATGGAGAAACCTTATGTCTTTGTCTCTTTCAAACAAAGGAGATTTAGTTAAAACACTGCTATAGCTTTTCTAAGATAGATATTACTTCAAATAGTGTTAAGAACTTTGTCACATCTGGACGTGAGTGGCTTGATGCTGAATATGATGTAAATCTAAATATTGTCATTAACAGTTGATGGAGCTTTAACCTCATGCTCTCTTTACCTTGAAAATGTGTTATCCTTAGTCTAATCTAATAAGTTCTCTTGACATGCCCACGATTATGGTTACATTCCTTTTCACAAAATGAAATTGAGGAACAAGATCAACTTCAAGTGCATATGCTCCTACAACTTCGCCGTGCCAAGCACGAGCTTAAACTTAAACGTAAGATAATATGTAAAGAGGTAAAATGTCCCTCCAATATCTATTTTTTTGTTACATCAACTTGTCATATGTTACTTCATATAATGACTCGAAAACTCAAAACTTATTATTTGGACTTCTAGTCGCACTAATGATCAGTGTAAACACATAACACAAAGTCGTTGATGATGAAGATTTTATTGACAGATGTCACTATAAGTTCTTGTTTAACGTAGAGCGGCTAGATGATGACGTGCACTTGCAGATTACGCGCGACATTGAAAAAGAATCAACCTTGAACGTTTAGTCTTTTCTAAGTTTTAGATGATGTTATTGATTTATGGGATACCTTTTTACACATGTCCTATCTAGGGCCGTCCCGTGGATTTAAAGGCTCTGTGCCACAATTATAAATAGGCCCTTAAATAATGTACACCTAGTATTTTTGTACTTTAAAATAGGTATTTCGACACAAAAAAACTTACTAAGAGTATAATATAAAAGATTAAAACGTTAACAAAGTGTTTTTTATCAAATAAATAGGCCCTTAAACATTGTACTCCTTGTATTTTTGTACTTATAGAATAGATTTTCTACACAAGAAAACCTATTAAGAGCGTAATTTAAAAGATTAAAACGTACAAAAGTGTTTTTTATCCACTTCTAATATGTAAAACAAAAATAATGAAATTTAAAAAATTGATCCCAAATGACACCATATCACTTCTTAAAATACACAGCAACAATTTTTGAAATTAGGATCCGGGGAGAATTCACTTTTCAAACAACATTCGTAGTTCATTTTTCCGTTCTTATAACCAAGGTTCTAAAAGGCGCGTCATGGCGGCGCAAAGGCGTCGCCAAGGCGTGAGGCGTGTCCTCACTGTTATGACATATACCATGGCGTGGGTTCTAGGCGTGGCGTGAAAAGGCGCGATATGGTGAGCAAAGGCGTGAGGCATGGCGAGTTCTTTCATTCAGCTCTAATTTTTTTTTAAGTAACGAAAATTACATGTAAAAATAGCAGTTTAACCTTATTCATTATGTGCTACAACGTTTTTTTTAATCTCGTTTTCTATAAAAAAAAACTATATAAATATACAAATAAAATCACTTTTTTTGCCGCCTTAAGTCACGCCTTAAAAACGCAAAAGTTTCGCCTTAGCCCAAAAGCTTGAGGCTTGACCTTGCCGCCACGCCACGCTTTACGCTAACCTTGCTTATAACCATTCCCTGCTCAAAAATCAAACCAAACTAAAATGGACTCTTAAATTGGGCCTTAATTTTACACATATAACATTGGTATACAAAGTTTTTGGAGGCTCCTCAAGGACTTTGGGCCCTGTGCTTGTCCAGCCTGCCCAGGCCCAAATCCGGCATCGGTCTAACCGTGCACACCTTTTAAACCTAACATCTGACCAATGTAGTTTTAAGGGATCAACAAAACAATGAAGATAAATCTATTTTCATATTGATTGTGGAAGTTCAATTCTATGCATGGTAGTGTTTATTCACATACAGGGACGCATCACAACAAGCTATAATGTACCACCTTTACCATGATATATAAGACATAATATACCATAAATTGTTGGCAAGAATGAGATGAATTTGATCTTGTCATCGACTCAATAAACGACAGCAATATGCTACGCATACTCAAGCTTATTCATGTTGGTGCTTCTCGAGGTTAAGATACAGTATCTCACAAATCAATAATAGGTAAAAAGCGTTTGAGCAAAGGCAATTGTATATGCTTACATTAGGGTGAACCTAATCGCATTATATTCCCCTGTGAAACCATGAACACATACGCCCTTGCCAAACCAGTAGTATGATGCTTTGCGATACACTCGGGGTTTCTGAAAACCAACCCTCTTTCTTAGGGTTGGCTAGTGCATCGTGAAGCACCATACTCATCCCATACTCATCGCTGCGGCAAGGGTGTAACTGTTGATGGTTTCACGGGTGTTGTGAGGAATGCGATTTATCCTAATCTAAGCATAGACAATTGTGGTTCCTCAAACCATTTTTACTTATTATTGAAACCTCAGGAAGCACCAACGGGCTTGCAAATGATATTGAAACCTCAGGACGCATGGGAAGCCTATCAAACGGCGAATAGCATAAGACACATTAATTAGTATGTATAAGTACATTTAGCAATCAAAATCTATCTATCCATCTTACATTTAATTTGTGATATAAGTACATGTTGTATTTTATGTCATGGAAATATGGAATGTTGGTAACTTCATATATATGATGCATCAGCTAATATACGTACTTGAGTCAGGTTTATGAAGGAAATGCTTTTTATGCATTAGATAATTCAGAACATACTATCATTTTTCCATTGGATTAGATTGCATAAAACTGGGTAATTTGCTATAAATTCAAACATAAGCTGCCCACCTTAAACATATATACAAGCTATCCTTTCTAACAAGATACATAAACACTCTACAGGGTGCGGTATTACCCACTCTAGGTCAAGTCAATATGATGGTGTATTTGTGTGTGTTTAAAAACCAGCAAGCAACACATGTACAGTACAAATAGACCTGAATGGTCGTAGCAGTTGGAAGTTAGCAGCTTTACATAAATACTAGCAAGCAGGTTGGCAGTTGAAATACTTAAACGCAAAAGTAAGTGGTGTAATAAATATGATCGAGCGGGAAGCAATGAGTTTGTTTGCTGCATCAATGTGGTTTCTGTTTGCCCATTGTTTTATAGATGGAACTTGGAAGATGGTTGTTTTATACATACATTTGAGAAGTAAAGGTGTTGTTAATTTTGGCAACAAGATGGTTGTCAATTTGGACAATTTTTACTTCATAAAATGGGGTGATCAACTGATAATATATGAATGTAGTCCAATACTATAGTGTGATGATATACAGTAACAAAGAAAAACTTAAAAACGAACTGAATATGAGATTAAGATCGATTTGGGTGCATATTGTGCTCCATGGTTGAAGATTTTAAGATGGGCATGTCTTAAAAGAGTGTAGCTAGATCAGTAGATGTGTAGTTATGTTTGATTCTATTGTATTTATTTCTTCTAAACTCGTTTATGATTTGAGTCTCTTACACGTTATTGTTTTGCTTGTGGTTGGTCATGGTGATTCAAGTTTGTTTTGTGTGTGTGTTTGTGTAGTCTGAAAAGTATGAGCTTATAGCTAGGTGTAGATGATGGTCCAAAGAGGTAGTAGTTATGTAGATCGGATGAAAACATTAAAGGATAGATAGATAAAGATTGGAAAACTACTGTAGTAAATTCAAATTTCAAGAAATATTAGATGGAAGATTTTTGGGGCTGGTTTTATGGCACATGAGTTGATATCATGTACTATAAATTTACATGCATTAAAGACAAAAAATATGAAACTTTTTACCTCTTCACAGGATATTAAACAACACAAGTTCTATGGAAACTACAGCTACAAGTAGGGGTGGTAATTCGTGTTCGGTTCGGGTTAGCGGGTTTGGGTTGTCAGGTTGACGGGTCAGAAAATCCTAACCCAAACCTAACCCATTTAAATAATCAGGTCAGTTATGTCAACCCTAACCCGTTTACACATAACCCGAACCTAACCCATTTAACCCATATATGTATTTGGGTTGACGTTAAATATGTTACATAAGTTGAATAGGTTAAATGGGTTTATATATTGATCCATTTAACAAGTTTTATATATAAAAGTAGGCACATTAGACGTGTTAAATATGTTAAATGTGTTTATGTTCGGTATGTTTAACCGAATAAACACGTATGGTAAAATATTAATCATTTTTAATATAAGGAAAAAATATCTTAAACGGGTTGTCGGGTCGACCTACTTAAATTTTTTCCAACCCAAACCTAACCTGTTTAATAAATGGGTCAGATAGGCCGACCCAAACCTGACCTAAGATTCAATATATTCAACCCGAACCTGTTAATTTTCGTGTCGGTTTCAGGTCGGGTTTCGTGTCGGGTCTGAAATTGCCACCCTAGCTACAACTTTGATTGTACAGGATAAAGCCATTGTCCTCTTATGGGTTGAGAACAAACTAATGTGCCAACATTTATCCAAGTTAACAAAAACTAATTTTTTATGTTTGTTTTTGAATTTTTAGCCATTGATTTCATTATTAAATCAAATCGATATTAAATTATGTTGTGAATTTGGTTTATGAGTTAGGCTTGTTATAGGACATGTGTTCTATAAAGAGGTTAACATTTACCAAGCAAAATTATATCATCAAACTTTTACTAATATTAATCATTGCATGCTTTTTTCATTTGCTTTGTTGGCATCATAACAATAACGGAGAGCAACCTATCCCCGATGGTCATTTTTTACTTAATGCGTTCAATGGAAAAACGGGTGCGTAGAATGCAACGACACAAAACTATAGTGTGAAATAAATTAGGAAACTTAAAAACTAACTAAAATTGGGATAAAGATTTGGATGAAAAAACTAAAGTTAGCTTGTCGATATGAACAAGCTTGATATTACGAGTGACAACTTGTGTTCTATGGCTAACGAATTCAAGTCTTGTCTTAACTCTTAAATAAGTGAACATATGTAGTTATGTTGGGTCATATCTTCTTTATTTTTACCGAGCTCATTTATGATATTAGTTTGTTGGTAGTTTTTTTGACCAAATTTAACATGTATATGATGGTTTATATAGTTCATAACAATTATTTAAAACCCTAATATAAATCAAAGAACGCATAGCGGAAGCGATTAACAAGATCATTAATTTAACACAATTATATTAATCAAGATTAGGGTTACATACCTTTATCCTAGCAAGATCCACAAGACAACGGAACGGACGGCAACTAGGGTTAATCACGAACACCACCAAGAATATAATCTAAAGGAAGATTATATCACGCTCTTGTACACACGTAATACAACGAGTTAACCGTGAGTCTAGCACGAGCAAACCGAGCTTCAACGCTTATGGAGTATCTACCCAACAACCTTAGAGAGGGGATAGGACTAGATAAAATAGAAGAACGAAAGTCAACAAAAAAACCCTTGTGGGGCTATGTTGCAATCGCAGGACAAGAGAAGAAGGGGAGGGACAAAAAATAATGAAGGCCTTGGGGTTGTTTATATAGGCTTGGCATTCCTTGGGCTCCAAGTAATAAACACGAATTAGGAAACAAAAAGTTTCCCTCTCCCCCCCCCCCCCCCCCCTTTGGTTTGGCCGATGGCTACACAACCCCAAGGGGTGTTTGTGTAGTTTTTCCTACTCCTTCTTTTAGCTTCTATCTAGTTTCCATAACGGTCGTTATAACTTAACTTTCATTTATCAACGATCGTTAGTTAAGCTTAGGTTTGATTTAATAAATATATATAAAATATATTTAATAAATAAATTTTTTTTTTGGTTATATCTTCATTATTTTAAGCTTAACCTAAAATCTCCAAAGTCATAAGTAGAACTACAGTATTAATGAAAGTCAAAGACTCATTTTTTTCTGAAACATAATCAATTTCAGTGTTACACTAACTATCAAAAAACCCAAAATATCAATATAAAAATAAAAATAATCAACTAAAAACATACCTCCTAAAAAGACAACTCGGTTAAAGGAGTAACAGTGTAACAAGAAAAAAATAGTTTTAAACGTATATTAAATAATTAAGTAATTATCGACTAAAATTTGTATTCAGTTAACTCTAACAGGGAACCAAGTTTGTAGCACGACAGATATTCCTTCTCGAGATCCATGCTTGATGATCTAAAAAATGTTTTTTTTTAAATAAAAATGTTTTTTCCTTTCTTAATATCAGTTTAGGGCTTGTGTGTTTATGAACGAAGAAGATGACGGCGGGAAGAGTGTGTTTAGGTTCTTGAGTTGTGTTTTTGCGTGACTGTAATTAAGGTTGCTTTCTTTTTTATAAATGGGTTGAGTTAACACACTTGTGTAGGCTCGGATATTTTCTTTTCTTTTTTATAAATGGGTTAGGTTTATAAATGAGCATACTAATGTACTAAAGTTTTTTAATCAAATATAAATCTTTTGGGTCGGGTGTGTGTGGGCTTCTGGAGCTTTTATACGTTTTTATATATTCTTAGTAATTTCATTTATGTTTCTATTAATTTTTTTAGTAAAAATGATTAATAACATTTAAAGTGATAGTGGAAAGCTTAAGCGAGGGGGGGGGGGGGGGGGGTTGGGTACAAGTTGAATTTTTTTGGAACTAAATACGGAGTATATTTTGGAACTAAATTGTTTGATCTAACAAAAAATTTTAAGCTTATGGGTACAAGTTGAATTTTTTTTGTGTCAAGTAAATGTTACATGTTTCGAAATTTTGGGTATTCAGATTTAAAAAACATTTGTCCGAAATATTGGATATCGGAAATTAAGAAGTACAATGCCATTTAGGTTTAAGGTATCGATCACACGGGTCACTACATAACCCAATGCACTATTCAATGTGAGACTTGTATTTTGCAATTTCAATCCTACACACACAACCTGAAAAAGAATGTTTCGCACTTAGGTGGGAAACAATGAAAAGGAATGCCATTGGTCGTCGTTTCGAGACCGATAATGTGGAAGCTTTGCTAGTTCTTTCATAATAATCTTTCATCAAAGGATCTTCATCAAGTTATGTTGAAAGTAAAACTGATTTGATCAAACAAATAAAGAATGAAGATGACGCATGTCCATAGAAAACCTTTGAAACGTACCATTAGGCAATCTCCTTTGTGCGTTTGCGTCGACACCGGTAAACTCAGGCCCAACAAGACGACTCGATCCACCAGGTATCACCGCAAGACGTAGCAGATAACTTGGAATTTCCATGCCCTCTAAGTGCAACCGGTGTTGACTCTTGTGATGTATTGTGGTGCGTCTTAGAGTATTCAACCCAATAACGTATTCAATCATTCCCATTGAACTCACATTTCAGAACAACATTTAGTTCCTTAGATGTTTTAATATCCTCATCCTCACTGGCTGCATCACAAAGCTGAATACTAAAGAATTAACAAGATAACAATAAGGCTTCTGACTGTAATAAGTGATCTAGCCAACCACTTAAACTCAGACATGATTTTTATGAACTCTACGGGTACCAATTTTGTTTTTTTGTTATTTCTTCTTCATGTTTAAGCTTAACCTTAAATCCCCCAAGTCAAGAGTAAAACTACAGTATTAATAAAAGTCAAAGACTCCTTTTTTTTCGCATACATAATCAATTTTAGTGTTACACTAATTATCCAAAACTCCAAAATAATCTCAATCAAAAAATAAAATAATAAAACTAAAACATACCTCATAAAAAGGTCACCTAATTAAAGGATCAACACTCTAACAAGAAAAAACCAATTTTAAACACATATTAAATAGTTTAAGTAATTATAGGCTAAAACAATAGTAATAAATAATTAGTACCAAAATTTGTATTAAGTCAACTCCAATAGGGAATCCAGTTTGTGGCATGACAGATATTCCTTCTCGAGATCCATGCTTGATGATCTACAAAATGTTTTTTAATAAAAAATGTTTTCTTCTTTTTTAATATCAGTTTAAGGCTTGTGTTTATGAACGAAGAAGATGATGGCGAGAAGAGCGTGTTTAGGTTTTCGAGTTGTGTTTTTGCGTGATTATAATTGAGTTTTTTTTTCCTTTTTTGTAAATGGGTTGAGTTAACACACTTGTGTGGGCTGGAATATTTTCTTTCTTTTTTTATAAATGGGGTGAGTTTATAAATTGTCATATTAATGGACTAAATTTTAATGAAATTAAATATAAATTTTTTTGGGTTGGGTGTGTGGGCTTCTAGAGCTTTTATATATACATTTTTATATATTTTTAGTTTTTGTATTTAAGTTTTTTGTTAATTTTTAGTAAAAATAATTAATAAAAATTAAAATGATAGTGGAAAGCTGAGGTGGATGTGGGATGGAGGTGTGTGTGTGTGTGTTTTTTCTTTGGTACAATTTAGAAGTGAGTTTTTGGTAAGTTAGTGAGAGGATGAGAGAAAGTTGAAATAGCGCTGACATGATAGTGAATTTTTTCTTTACCACTCCCCCAACTCTTATAAAGTAAGTAAATGAGTTGGTGTTTCTAAGTAAATGAGAAGTAAATGAGTTTCTGTTTTCAAAGACGAGTTGTTGCCGAATAACTCTACAAAGTAAATGAGAAGTAAGAGGTTTGTGTTTTCAAATTAAAATGACTTAAAACAAATGTTCTTATATATGGAGTATTTTGGAACTAAATAGTTTGATCTAACAAAATTAATTTTTACTTTGTATTGACAGACGAAAAGCTCATTATTTGCATGTGGTAAAATCGAACTTCCAATTGATCAAGTTAAGCTTAATATTTACAGTACAAGTTTTTTCTTTCCAGAAAATAAGGTATAACAACACGACTTGTTATTAAGCAAAGAACTAATGAAGTAAAAGAGTACACATGATTATGTGAATGGTTTTTTGTAAATTTTATGTGGTTTTATTAAACTTCTTCAAATTTTGTTTCTTTTTTGTTTTAGAGATTTTTTGAGTGATGTAATGTGTTAGCAAAGACGAAATCATGGTCACATATAATTGAATGCATAAATTTGTTTGAATCATAATGCTAGGAACACGTTTCTATGAACCGAGTACATTTAAAATGTTTTTAAAAAGCGATACATAAAAAATGTTCATGGGTACTCGAAATCTCATGAGACCCTTGATAAAAAAAGTAAAGTAAAGTCGCACTCAATACCGTCTTTCACGGGTTATGTAATACCGTATAGGAAAATGTTTGGCGGAGGTGTCATACCCCTACCAAAAATAGATAAACTAATTCGGATTTTATCAAAGATCGAAAAGAACTCTCGCCACTAAGCGTTAGTGAGAAAACATCAACTTAACCCATCACCACCAACTGATCATTCGACCATCTACGATAATCGATATGATGGATCTCTTGACTTTACTTACCAAATTTATAAATGACTTTATATGGAGAAGTCCAACTTTATATTTGTAATAAAGGATAATCGACAAAAGTTCAATAGAGTCCCTTAATTTATCAAAGTTCCAATGGACTCATCAACACCATCCAATCCACTTTCATCCTACGATCCAAGATTAAAAAAAACCCTCTCATCCCTCTTCAACCGTGAACACAAAAAACATAGCACCCTCATCAACCCACCATTGCCGCCCACCACCGCTACCCACCACCGCTGCCCACCACCGCCACCACCAACACCAACTACCAACACCAACCACTACCAGCAATCACGACCATGTTCACACTATCCCCAACAAATTCACACAACCAAAACCTATTTTTAGGGCAAACTTTCATTATTGATGGATATAAGAGAAGAAATAGATGTCTATGATGGTAAGTTGTTTTGATTATGCTTATTTCTATGTTTTTTCATTATGATTATGTTTATAAAATTTCATAGCTACACTAGGTAAAAGAGATGTTATGATTCTTGATGCACACCATGTGTTTGATAAAATGGCACAATGATAATCACATGTGATTTAGCAAGTTCTAACTTATGAATGAGGATTTTTATTGAAGTTTGGTCAATTATTGTAGTTGATAAGATGATTATATAAGTGAGATTTATGATTACACAACTGGAAATATGACTCGTACATGAGTCGCTGTGACTCATGTATGAGTCGCTGTGACTCATGTATGAGTCGTTGTGACTCATGTATGAGTCGCAGTGTCTCATGTATGAGTCGTCGTGACTCATGTATGAGTCGCTGTGACTCATGTATGAGTCGTTGTGACTCATGTATGAGTCGATGTGACTCATGTATGAGTCGCCGTGACTCATATATGAGTCCATATGACTCATATATGAGTAATGATGACTCATATATGAAACTGTATATATATATAAGTCTTTTTTGTAATACGGGTAATAACATAGCCTCTTTTGTAACAAAATCATGGTGACTCATATATGAGCTACCATGAATCATATATGAGTGATTGTGACTCATATATGAGCAATCTTGACTCATATATGAGTCACTGTGACTCATATATGAGTCACTTTGAGGACTCATATATGAAACTGAAACATATATATTTTGTATTGAAACTTGTAGCATTTCACTAATTTTTGTTTGTTTGCAGTTCCAAATAAGGCAACCAACTCTTATAAAACCAACCCTTATCCGCCTCCCATTGTGAGGTGGAGGAATCTGATGAGGGTGATAATTAGGATGAGGGGTCTGGTGATGATAAGGAGTAGAAGGGGTCTGGTGATTCTGAAGATGAGAAGTCTCGTGAATCATAGTCTTGGTGAATCGTAGTTAGATGGTAAAACTGATGATAGTTGTAGTTATGTGGTCTTCTGTGAATGCTAAGTTATTTCGAATTGATTGTAGTCGGAACATAATTATTTGATGGTTTCATTTCATTGTATGAAATGTGTATTTAAGCAATTTACAATTTTGTTTTACGTATTTACTGCTTATGTTGTGTGTTAAATATGATCTAGAAAACATATATGCTTGAGTCACTATGAAACATACATGTTTCAGCATGAATCATATATGAGTCATTATGAAACATACATGTTTCAGCATGACTCATAATGACTCATATATGAGTCACTATGAAACATATATGTTTCACCATGAATCATATATGCCCATAAATCATATATGATTCATAATGACTCATATATAAGTCACTAGTCGTTTTTACAAAATATTCTTATGATATTTTTTCAATATCATCCGACATCACAACAAAATAACAAATCAGATATTCAACACATGTTTTCAACAGTTCGACATCATAACAAAAAAAGAAAATTAAATCTAAACATAGTAAAAAGAAAACACAAAATAATCAAGTAGCTGTTGTATTAGATTGTCATGTTTCTTGTGCTTCTTTTTCATATATGATTTGTTATTCTCTCAATTGCTTCGTTTTTCTCTCCATATCTCTTTGTGTTTCTTCTTAATGAAAGAGGTATCAAATCTGTTCTCCAACGCCTTAAAACGTAATTCTTCGGAATCAATTCAGTATCACGGTTCTTCAAAACACAGAATATATGGTGACAAAGAAATCTATAACGCATATAATGCATACATGTACACTCAACTGACCCATCTTTAGAATTACAGCGAACCTTATTATAAAACATAAACACAAAACAAGTTAATAACTGAGCATGAATCATATATGTTTCACAGTGACTCATATATGAGTCACCATGACTCATATATGAGTCATGGTGAGTCATATATGAGTCACCATGATTTTGTTACAAAAGAGGCTATATTATTACCCGTATTACAAAAAAGACTTACATATGTACAGTTTCATATATGAGTCATCATGACTCATATATGAGTCATAGCGACTCATATATAAGTCATAGCGACTCATATATGAGTCACAACGACTCATATATGAGTCACAACGGCTCATATACGAGTCATAGTTCCATATCTTTTTGTGTTTCTTCTTAATGAAAGAGGTATCAAATCTCTTCTCCAACGCCTTAAAACGTACTTCTTCAGAATCACTTCGATATCAAGGTTCTGCAACACACGAAATATGTGGCGACAAAGAAATCCATAATGCATAATATGCCTACATGTACACTCAACTAACCCATCTTCAGAATTACAGAGAACCTTATTATAAAACATAAACAGAAAACAAGTTAGTAATTGAGCATGAATCATATATCTTTCATAGTGACTCATATATGAGTCATGGTAAGTCATATATGAGTCACAATGATTTTGTTACAAAAGAGGCTATATTATTACCCGTATTACAAAAAAGACTTACATATGTACAGTTTCATATATGAGTCAACATGACTCATATATGAGTCACAGTGACTCATATATTAGTCACAACGACTCATATATGAGTCATAACAACTCATATATGAGTCACAACAACTCATATATGAGTCAGAGCGACTCATATACGAGTCATAGTTCTAGTTCTCTAATTATAAATCTCACTTCTTTAGACAGCTTATCAAATACAAAAATCGACCAAAATTCAATAAAAATGCTCATTCATAACTTAGAACTTGCTAAATCACATGTGATTATCATTGTGTCATTTCATCAACACATGTGTGCATCAAATATCATAGCATGTACTTTACCTATATTACAAACAACAGCTACATATGCATCTTTAATAACATCTGCTTCAGCTTCATATATGTATGGAAAAGGTGGGTTGGATTGGAGATCGCCGAAAAAACGTGGGTTTATTATGGTGGCTGCGAGAAGAAGGTGTGTTTGTTGTGGTGGTCGCGGGAAGAAGATGGGTTTGTTGTGGTGGTCGCCATAAAAAGGTGGGAAATAGGTTTGTTGTGGTGGTCGTCGGTGAGGGTTGTGGATCCCGATCCATAATTTTTGTGTGTGTGTTTGTGTGTGAAAAATGTGGGGAGTTAGTTGGGAGATTGGTTTAATCATCACCATTGAATTGTTATAAGATCAATGATTTAGATGAGTCTATTGAGACTATGTTAAACAAGGGTATGTCATGGATCTCTTCCCAAGGATAATCTATCTCGAAGTCAATTCTTTTCATATGTGGAACAAACCATAGCTTAATCTAGTGAGCCCAAGCTCAAGAAGTTCCGACTACATACAAGTTATGATTCCACCTTTCGATCGCTAGTCAATAAATGGCTTCGTTATGCTCTTGATCATAAAGTACAAGACATTGACATATCGTTATGGCATGGTCTTAACCATGTATAAGGGTGATCAGATTGTGTTAGATTTGCTTTCGTCAACTTATCTCTCACTAATCTTAAGCTCTCCTGTGAATTTGTTAATCCTACGGCCGGTCTCTTCAGATGGAGAAACCTTATGTCTTTGTCTCTTTCAAACAAAGGAGATTTAGTTAAAACACTGCTATAGCTTTTCTAAGATAGATATTACTTCAAATAGTGTTAAGAACTTTGTCACATCTGGACGTGAGTGGCTTGATGCTGAATATGATGTAAATCTAAATATTGTCATTAACAGTTGATGGAGCTTTAACCTCATGCTCTCTTTACCTTGAAAATGTGTTATCCTTAGTCTAATCTAATAAGTTCTCTTGACATGCCCACGATTATGGTTACATTCCTTTTCACAAAATGAAATTGAGGAACAAGATCAACTTCAAGTGCATATGCTCCTACAACTTCGCCGTGCCAAGCACGAGCTTAAACTTAAACGTAAGATAATATGTAAAGAGGTAAAATGTCCCTCCAATATCTATTTTTTTGTTACATCAACTTGTCATATGTTACTTCATATAATGACTCGAAAACTCAAAACTTATTATTTGGACTTCTAGTCGCACTAATGATCAGTGTAAACACATAACACAAAGTCGTTGATGATGAAGATTTTATTGACAGATGTCACTATAAGTTCATGTTTAACGTAGAGCGGCTAGATGATGACGTGCACTTGCAGATTACGCGCGACATTGAAAAAGAATCAACCTTGAACGTTTAGTCTTTTCTAAGTTTTAGATGATGTTATTGATTTATGGGATACCTTTTTACACATGTCCTATCTAGGGCCGTCCCGTGGATTTAAAGGCTCTGTGCCACAATTATAAATAGGCCCTTAAATAATGTACACCTAGTATTTTTGTACTTTAAAATAGGTATTTCGACACAAAAAAACTTACTAAGAGTATAATATAAAAGATTAAAACGTTAACAAAGTGTTTTTTATCAAATAAATAGGCCCTTAAACATTGTACTCCTTGTATTTTTGTACTTATAGAATAGATTTTCTACACAAGAAAACCTATTAAGAGCGTAATTTAAAAGATTAAAACGTACAAAAGTGTTTTTTTATCCACTTCTAATATGTAAAACAAAAATAATGAAATTTAAAAAATTGATCCCAAATGACACCATATCACTTCTTAAAATACACAGCAACAATTTTTGAAATTAGGATCCGGGGAGAATTCACTTTTCAAACAACATTCGTAGTTCATTTTTCCGTTCTTATAACCAAGGTTCTAAAAGGCGCGTCATGGCGGCGCAAAGGCGTCGCCAAGGCGTGAGGCGTGTCCTCACTGTTATGACATATACCATGGCGTGGGTTCTAGGCGTGGCGTGAAAAGGCGCGATATGGTGAGCAAAGGCGTGAGGCATGGCGAGTTCTTTCATTCAGCTCTAATTTTTTTTTAAGTAACGAAAATTACATGTAAAAATAGCAGTTTAACCTTATTCATTATGTGCTACAACGTTTTTTTTAATCTCGTTTTCTATAAAAAAAAACTATATAAATATACAAATAAAATCACTTTTTTTGCCGCCTTAAGTCACGCCTTAAAAACGCAAAAGTTTCGCCTTAGCCCAAAAGCTTGAGGCTTGACCTTGCCGCCACGCCACGCTTTACGCTAACCTTGCTTATAACCATTCCCTGCTCAAAAATCAAACCAAACTAAAATGGACTCTTAAATTGGGCCTTAATTTTACACATATAACATTCACTACAACAAAAACAGGCAAATGCAACGAAAAATTTGCAACGGTAGGATTCGGATGCAAATTTACAACCATATTGCAACGAATTACCAACCGAAAAGCAAAATCTATACTATTTTATTTTTCACTTATTTTTATTTTTTTACGTTGCAAATCCGTTGCAATATTGTAAAATTTTGCAATGAAAAGGCAAACCGTTGCAAATTTTCATAATTTGCAACGGGATTGCAACCGAAAACAAAATTTGAATATGAATAAAAATTATCATTTGTTTTCCGTTGCAATTCGGTTGCAAAATTTCAAAATTGCAACGAAAATCGTAATGGAAGACAAAATAAATCTAAGATAAACTATCACCGATTTTGTGTTGCAGTTCCATTGGAAAATTTTATTTCAAAATCGAACCGAACCGCGTAATCCAAAACTGAAAAAATCTAAATAAAACTAAAATCGAAGAAACCCTCTTCTCATGGATTGAATTCTATTTTTTGTGATTCCACGCTTGACCGAGCCGTACCATTTATAATATATCTGAAAGGTTTAGCAGAATATCTAATGATTGTACAAATATTGATTTTTTTATTGCACAACTTTGTATTGTATAAAGACTCTTTTGCTCACAATTAAACTATTTACTAAACATGTATGTTTGAAAATTGATTAACGCGATATTACAATATAAACGTGGAATAATATGTATGTTAATATGATACATATGTTCATTAACAGAACATCTTTAATATGAATTGATCTATATAATGTTACTTAATTTCACTACTATGATGTTTAATGTTTTAATCCTCCAACTAATTGAACCGAACCGACCCGTGAACACCTATAATAGCAACCAAAGACATAGTTTAAAGAAAACTGAAATTATCATTTCGTTTAGTTGCAATTCTAATGCAAAATTTAGAAACTTGCGTCATATTTCAACATAAGATGCCAATAAGGAATTTATCTGTTAGTGTGATGCGATGGGTTGAAACATTAAAGGAACCTTGTGGGTAGTGCATCTAACCGCCGTAGTGTACCAACTATAAAAAACAAACGCATTACAAATCTCAACACATATTGAGGGGTCAGTGATCACGATTCCAGCGTATGGTCATTTGAGGCGGTAATCAGTACAGTCAAAACAACATCGACCTACAACTATTTAGGCAACACCATGCTAGTTATTCAAAGACTCCACGAAAAGGTTCAATGATGAAACAATGAAGATTTTGAGTCTTACTTACCAAAAAGTGATCGAATCATTCATATTTAGCATGGTCAAAAGAGATTAGCTCTAAGTATGGTATGGATGCAATGCTAGAAAATGTTCCTTGGTTTATTGGAAATAATTCAGTT
Source organism: Glebionis coronaria (assembly GCA_025667525.1). NCBI lineage: Eukaryota > Viridiplantae > Streptophyta > Magnoliopsida > Asterales > Asteraceae > Glebionis > Glebionis coronaria. The sequence goes on from JANFOE010000237.1 coordinate 271,702, forward strand.
ATCCTTAAACAGTGGGATTTAGCTCAAGTCGTATGAACGTGGCACATTCTAGAGTTTGGTCGTATATTATTTTTAGTATAAATCAAGTTTTAAATTTATAAATCTCGATCTACCTGTGATGTACTAACGAGCACAGAACCCTGTTGTCTAAAGTATATTCGGTAAATCTAAGGTAGTCCAAAGAGCTAAACGTATTGTTATCAAGGTGAAATGTCACGATTTGAAAAAAAATGATTAAATTGAAGTAATTAAAACTAATAAATAAAATAAATAAGCAATTCAAATACGCGAGGTTCTTATTAAGGGGGAATGCTCTAGCCTAGCTACCTCATTGTTATTCTGGCTATGATTATGTTTCTATGTGAACTCCAGTTACTAGTTGTTTAAATATATATCTTATTGAAGGATGTTGTTAATGCAAAGCAATGCCTAAAAACATTGTTAGTATTAATTAATCTTTCTTAGTTTTGATCACGACAAATTACAAAGACATTTATTGTCAAACATAATCATAAAACGAATTATCTAACATATCTTAATCATGCTTAGTGATCATAAAAGTGATTAGCCTTAAAACTCACTTTTGTCAAATGTAACAAAAGTTTTTTTAATAAACTTTATTTTTAAGAAAATGTTTTATTAAAATGAAAATGTAAATTTGAATATGGCATATTCCAAATTCCATAAGAATATTCTTTGAAGGTTTAAACAACCTCAGATATTTCAAATTCACTAAAAGACAAAAAGGAGCGGAGTCTACACTCCGCGGTTCCTTAAGTGCCTATGCGGTTCCTTATCGATAAGGAACCGCCTGGGTAGCTAAGAAACCGCCCCCAGCTAACCGTTGGGATTTGTCTTCTAGAAATAGTGGATCAAATCTGCATTTTCATTAACCCTTTTTGGACATCTCTTTCAGAAGGACTTAACCATGTGTGATAAATTATGCCTCACTTCGTATATCCATGTTCTTGGTCGTGAACTACTTTGACCGGGTCATCGACTGCATGATAGTCTTGTTGCTTCATTTTGGTAGATTCATTTAAGTATTTTTCTAGTACATGTTTCAATGAGTAGATCTAGGGTTTTTTTGTGTATCTAGGTTTTGTACGTTCGACAATAGCCTCCCAAACTATTCCCGAGAGAACAACAACAACCCCAAATTCTTACCTATACTATATCTACGTGACCGGGTACACTGCCTGAGGGGTTGTAAAAACCCTTGAAGTAGGGATTCTCTTTTCTAAGGAACCCATATACACACTTCATCAGTGGCTCCCATTGGTCAAACAGTAGACCCACATAACGGTCATTTTCGGACAAGTGAAGTGTCTCAGATACGTTTCGAGGGATTTGCATTTTTGCATTTTTTCATTTGTCTAGCAACCGCCGCTACGACCACACTTACTAAACTGGGGGACATGATGATGTATAGTGGCCAGACGTTAGGCCTAGTAACACTTATGTGGACTGACCTGCTGGGGTTGGGCCCATGAGTCACGGACGATCCATTAGGTCCGACCCAATGACCAGTTGCACACGGTTTGCAGGGACGGAGGCAAGACATACACGGTCACTACGGTACGAGCAACAATTATAATTCGAGAAACCTATAAAAGGAACCTCAGTAGCATTCAAATATGTATACCATAAATCCTAATCACATATTAAACCCTAATAATGTCTACTTATTCTCGCGCGGTGTCTAATCGTAGGTCCTTCCCTACGATAAGATTAACATTGTACTTTTCCTTGTGGAGGATCTCAAGCAAGTTCATTTGATAAAAACCCAAATAACCTTTTATTCGGATGATTCCAAATCCAACCAAACTTTTGCATCAACAATACCACTAATTTTTATAAAACATGACATGTTGTTATTGTAACAATATGTCTCGCTAATACGAGATTAATTGTTTTATAAAGACTTTATATTGATTATATTTGCATCAAAATTGTGTGAGTTAACATAATCTAAAACTAGTGAATTTTAAAAATTTGTAAAAATTAAAATATATGTTACTTAGGGATGAGCACGGTACCGGTACGATACCAATCTAGTATCGAATTAGTGGTATCGATTTTTTTCCGAACATAAATTAATGGTACCCGTATCGTACCGAACGGGATTCGAATATGGTATCGGTATCGGGAAATCGAGATTTTCCCTTTTTTTAGGCGATTTGTTACAGGTCCCATACCGAATTAGTGATACCGATTTTTTTCCACCTTATTTCGTAGTACCGATTTCATAACGAATGAGATTCGGATACCGAGGATCAGTACGGTTCTGATATGGTTCCAATTCGATTTCGGGGTTTAAGACGAAATGCTCATTCATCCCTAATGTGACTTCACATTCACGTGTAGTAACTTTTAGTAATTGCTTTACTATCCCAAAGCTTTTCACACTTTTGAAATCTTCCCGGTTTCTTTTTCTTGAAAATTTCATTTGTCCCGCTCAAATTTTTTACCAAAAACAAAAGCACATTTCCCTATCCTTATTAATGCTCATCCACATATCCTTTTCTTATCCTATTAGGAGTAGTCAAAAACACATCTTGTGCATCTCAGCCGCTACTACACTAAACCATCGCCATCTTTTTCTTATCCCATTAGTCAAAATCACATCTTATGCATCTTGTGCATCTTGTGCTCCCTTATTATATGTAGCTATGTTACTTAACAGTGACTATAAACCCAGCTACAAAAGTAACCTCAGTTTCACCTTCGAACAACCACAATCCCTAAAAATCTCCACAAGTATGCTTTCAATTTTTCTACTTTTTTCTTGTTTATTGTTTAGATCTATGATTATGTTGTGTTTACATTTTTTTATGCAGTTTGGGTCCTAATATTTTTTCTACTCTGGTTTGGGCAATTTTATGTTTGTGTACAAAGAGTGTTTGTCAAAATGCTTAACTTGTTTATAGGAAGAGAAAATTAACGGGAGATATGAACTTGATATATCTTAATTATATATTTTGTTACTTGTAATATATGATAACCACATCTATTAAAGTTACTAATACGTTGTGAATATTTAGTAGATTATAATAAAGAAGCTGATTTGATTCAATTGATATAGCATGTTATTTGATTGTTTGTTTATAACTCTTTTTCAGTTGCAAGAAACATGGAAGAGCATCAAGCATCATTGTCGCGAAGTAGCTCTAGATAGATTAGTATAGTTCTTATCGTTGGATGTCGGATAGTATATTGGTATATAGTTTCTTATCACAAATTTGTAATTGGATGTTCGATTCATATGTGTATATGGTGATTTTTCAAGTTTGATGTGAATCTTTCGGGTTCCTTTTGGATACATTTGCACTTTTTGTATATTATTGGTTTAGATGATTAATAAAAAATACAGCCTGAAAATAGCTTCAAAATATGACTTATTAGCGGCATATTATATAGATATTTATGACACTAGTTATCCGTGACGAAATCGTTGATAAATTGTCGGTATTTAATGACCGCTGCAAATTATATGTTGATGCAAAAAATATTCGTTGCAAAATTCTGAGAATAGATTTCGTTGCAAAATTGTGGTAAAAGGTCTTCGTTGCAAAAACTGTCTTTATTTCTAACCAATTATCTTTTGTTGCAAAACGGTTGCAAAAAATTTCCGATTGATGCAATTCGGTTGCAAACTAAATTTGCATGGAGCCTTTTTGCAATAGTGGAAATTTGTTGCATTTCCGTTGCAAATAGCCTTTTGCAACGTATTTGCATCGTAATTGGACGGTTGCATTAGGTCATTTTTGTTGTAGTGATTGGTATACAAAGTTTTTGGAGGCTCCTCAAGGACTTTGGGCCCTGTGCTTGTCCAGCCTGCCCAGGCCCAAATCCGGCATCGGTCTAACCGTGCACACCTTTTAAACCTAACATCTGACCAATGTAGTTTTAAGGGATCAACAAAACAATGAAGATAAATCTATTTTCATATTGATTGTGGAAGTTCAATTCTATGCATGGTAGTGTTTATTCACATACAGGGACGCATCACAACAAGCTATAATGTACCACCTTTACCATGATATATAAGACATAATATACCATAAATTGTTGGCAAGAATGAGATGAATTTGATCTTGTCATCGACTCAATAAACGACAGCAATATGCTACGCATACTCAAGCTTATTCATGTTGGTGCTTCTCGAGGTTAAGATACAGTATCTCACAAATCAATAATAGGTAAAAAGCGTTTGAGCAAAGGCAATTGTATATGCTTACATTAGGGTGAACCTAATCGCATTATATTCCCCTGTGAAACCATGAACACATACGCCCTTGCCAAACCAGTAGTATGATGCTTTGCGATACACTCGGGGTTTCTGAAAACCAACCCTCTTTCTTAGGGTTGGCTAGTGCATCGTGAAGCACCATACTCATCCCATACTCATCGCTGCGGCAAGGGTGTAACTGTTGATGGTTTCACGGGTGTTGTGAGGAATGCGATTTATCCTAATCTAAGCATAGACAATTGTGGTTCCTCAAACCATTTTTACTTATTATTGAAACCTCAGGAAGCACCAACGGGCTTGCAAATGATATTGAAACCTCAGGACGCATGGGAAGCCTATCAAACGGCGAATAGCATAAGACACATTAATTAGTATGTATAAGTACATTTAGCAATCAAAATCTATCTATCCATCTTACATTTAATTTGTGATATAAGTACATGTTGTATTTTATGTCATGGAAATATGGAATGTTGGTAACTTCATATATATGATGCATCAGCTAATATACGTACTTGAGTCAGGTTTATGAAGGAAATGCTTTTTATGCATTAGATAATTCAGAACATACTATCATTTTTCCATTGGATTAGATTGCATAAAACTGGGTAATTTGCTATAAATTCAAACATAAGCTGCCCACCTTAAACATATATACAAGCTATCCTTTCTAACAAGATACATAAACACTCTACAGGGTGCGGTATTACCCACTCTAGGTCAAGTCAATATGATGGTGTATTTGTGTGTGTTTAAAAACCAGCAAGCAACACATGTACAGTACAAATAGACCTGAATGGTCGTAGCAGTTGGAAGTTAGCAGCTTTACATAAATACTAGCAAGCAGGTTGGCAGTTGAAATACTTAAACGCAAAAGTAAGTGGTGTAATAAATATGATCGAGCGGGAAGCAATGAGTTTGTTTGCTGCATCAATGTGGTTTCTGTTTGCCCATTGTTTTATAGATGGAACTTGGAAGATGGTTGTTTTATACATACATTTGAGAAGTAAAGGTGTTGTTAATTTTGGCAACAAGATGGTTGTCAATTTGGACAATTTTTACTTCATAAAATGGGGTGATCAACTGATAATATATGAATGTAGTCCAATACTATAGTGTGATGATATACAGTAACAAAGAAAAACTTAAAAACGAACTGAATATGAGATTAAGATCGATTTGGGTGCATATTGTGCTCCATGGTTGAAGATTTTAAGATGGGCATGTCTTAAAAGAGTGTAGCTAGATCAGTAGATGTGTAGTTATGTTTGATTCTATTGTATTTATTTCTTCTAAACTCGTTTATGATTTGAGTCTCTTACACGTTATTGTTTTGCTTGTGGTTGGTCATGGTGATTCAAGTTTGTTTTGTGTGTGTGTTTGTGTAGTCTGAAAAGTATGAGCTTATAGCTAGGTGTAGATGATGGTCCAAAGAGGTAGTAGTTATGTAGATCGGATGAAAACATTAAAGGATAGATAGATAAAGATTGGAAAACTACTGTAGTAAATTCAAATTTCAAGAAATATTAGATGGAAGATTTTTGGGGCTGGTTTTATGGCACATGAGTTGATATCATGTACTATAAATTTACATGCATTAAAGACAAAAAATATGAAACTTTTTACCTCTTCACAGGATATTAAACAACACAAGTTCTATGGAAACTACAGCTACAAGTAGGGGTGGTAATTCGTGTTCGGTTCGGGTTAGCGGGTTTGGGTTGTCAGGTTGACGGGTCAGAAAATCCTAACCCAAACCTAACCCATTTAAATAATCAGGTCAGTTATGTCAACCCTAACCCGTTTACACATAACCCGAACCTAACCCATTTAACCCATATATGTATTTGGGTTGACGTTAAATATGTTACATAAGTTGAATAGGTTAAATGGGTTTATATATTGATCCATTTAACAAGTTTTATATATAAAAGTAGGCACATTAGACGTGTTAAATATGTTAAATGTGTTTATGTTCGGTATGTTTAACCGAATAAACACGTATGGTAAAATATTAATCATTTTTAATATAAGGAAAAAATATCTTAAACGGGTTGTCGGGTCGACCTACTTAAATTTTTTCCAACCCAAACCTAACCTGTTTAATAAATGGGTCAGATAGGCCGACCCAAACCTGACCTAAGATTCAATATATTCAACCCGAACCTGTTAATTTTCGTGTCGGTTTCAGGTCGGGTTTCGTGTCGGGTCTGAAATTGCCACCCTAGCTACAACTTTGATTGTACAGGATAAAGCCATTGTCCTCTTATGGGTTGAGAACAAACTAATGTGCCAACATTTATCCAAGTTAACAAAAACTAATTTTTTATGTTTGTTTTTGAATTTTTAGCCATTGATTTCATTATTAAATCAAATCGATATTAAATTATGTTGTGAATTTGGTTTATGAGTTAGGCTTGTTATAGGACATGTGTTCTATAAAGAGGTTAACATTTACCAAGCAAAATTATATCATCAAACTTTTACTAATATTAATCATTGCATGCTTTTTTCATTTGCTTTGTTGGCATCATAACAATAACGGAGAGCAACCTATCCCCGATGGTCATTTTTTACTTAATGCGTTCAATGGAAAAACGGGTGCGTAGAATGCAACGACACAAAACTATAGTGTGAAATAAATTAGGAAACTTAAAAACTAACTAAAATTGGGATAAAGATTTGGATGAAAAAACTAAAGTTAGCTTGTGTCGATATGAACAAGCTTGATATTACGAGTGACCAACTTGTGTTCTATGGCTAACGAATTCAAGTCTTGTCTTAACTCTTAAATAAGTGAACATATGTAGTTATGTTGGGTCATATCTTCTTTATTTTTACCGAGCTCATTTATGATATTAGTTTGTTGGTAGTTTTTTTGACCAAATTTAACATGTATATGATGGTTTATATAGTTCATAACAATTATTTAAAACCCTAATATAAATCAAAGAACGCATAGCGGAAGCGATTAACAAGATCATTAATTTAACACAATTATATTAATCAAGATTAGGGTTACATACCTTTATCCTAGCAAGATCCACAAGACAACGGAACGGACGGCAACTAGGGTTAATCACGAACACCACCAAGAATATAATCTAAAGGAAGATTATATCACGCTCTTGTACACACGTAATACAACGAGTTAACCGTGAGTCTAGCACGAGCAAACCGAGCTTCAACGCTTATGGAGTATCTACCCAACAACCTTAGAGAGGGGATAGACTAGATAAAATAGAAGAACGAAAGTCAACAAAAAAACCCTTGTGGGGCTATGTTGCAATCGCAGGACAAGAGAAGAAGGGGAGGGACAAAAAATAATGAAGGCCTTGGGGTTGTTTATATAGGCTTGGCATTCCTTGGGCTCCAAGTAATAAACACGAATTAGGAAACAAAAGTTTCCCTCCCCCCCCCCCCCCCCCCCCCCCCCCCTTTGGTTTGGCCGATGGCTACACAACCCCAAGGGGTGTTTGTGTAGTTTTTCCTACTCCTTCTTTTAGCTTCTATCTAGTTTCCATAACGGTCGTTATAACTTAACTTTCATTTATCAACGATCGTTAGTTAAGCTTAGGTTTGATTTAATAAATATATATAAAATATATTTAATAAATAATTTTTTTTTTTTGGTTATATCTTCATTATTTTAAGCTTAACCTAAAATCTCCAAAGTCATAAGTAGAACTACAGTATTAATGAAAGTCAAAGACTCATTTTTTCTGAAACATAATCAATTTCAGTGTTACACTAACTATCAAAAAACCCAAAATATCAATATAAAAATAAAAATAATCAACTAAAAACATACCTCCTAAAAAGACAACTCGGTTAAAGGAGTAACAGTGTAACAAGAAAAAAATAGTTTTAAACGTATATTAAATAATTAAGTAATTATCGACTAAAATTTGTATTCAGTTAACTCTAACAGGGAACCAAGTTTGTAGCACGACAGATATTCCTTCTCGAGATCCATGCTTGATGATCTAAAAAATGTTTTTTTTTAAATAAAAATGTTTTTTCCTTTCTTAATATCAGTTTAGGGCTTGTGTGTTTATGAACGAAGAAGATGACGGCGGGAAGAGTGTGTTTAGGTTCTTGAGTTGTGTTTTTGCGTGACTGTAATTAAGGTTGCTTTCTTTTTTATAAATGGGTTGAGTTAACACACTTGTGTAGGCTCGGATATTTTCTTTTCTTTTTTATAAATGGGTTAGGTTTATAAATGAGCATACTAATGTACTAAAGTTTTTTAATCAAATATAAATCTTTTGGGTCGGGTGTGTGTGGGCTTCTGGAGCTTTTATACGTTTTTATATATTCTTAGTAATTTCATTTATGTTTCTATTAATTTTTTTAGTAAAAATGATTAATAACATTTAAAGTGATAGTGGAAAGCTTAAGCGAGGGGGGGGGGGGGGGGTTGGGTACAAGTTGAATTTTTTTGGAACTAAATACGGAGTATATTTTGGAACTAAATTGTTTGATCTAACAAAAAATTTTAAGCTTATGGGTACAAGTTGAATTTTTTTTGTGTCAAGTAAATGTTACATGTTTCGAAATTTTGGGTATTCAGATTTAAAAAACATTTGTCCGAAATATTGGATATCGGAAATTAAGAAGTACAATGCCATTTAGGTTTAAGGTATCGATCACACGGGTCACTACATAACCCAATGCACTATTCAATGTGAGACTTGTATTTTGCAATTTCAATCCTACACACACAACCTGAAAAAGAATGTTTCGCACTTAGGTGGGAAACAATGAAAAGGAATGCCATTGGTCGTCGTTTCGAGACCGATAATGTGGAAGCTTTGCTAGTTCTTTCATAATAATCTTTCATCAAAGGATCTTCATCAAGTTATGTTGAAAGTAAAACTGATTTGATCAAACAAATAAAGAATGAAGATGACGCATGTCCATAGAAAACCTTTGAAACGTACCATTAGGCAATCTCCTTTGTGCGTTTGCGTCGACACCGGTAAACTCAGGCCCAACAAGACGACTCGATCCACCAGGTATCACCGCAAGACGTAGCAGATAACTTGGAATTTCCATGCCCTCTAAGTGCAACCGGTGTTGACTCTTGTGATGTATTGTGGTGCGTCTTAGAGTATTCAACCCAATAACGTATTCAATCATTCCCATTGAACTCACATTTCAGAACAACATTTAGTTCCTTAGATGTTTTAATATCCTCATCCTCACTGGCTGCATCACAAAGCTGAATACTAAAGAATTAACAAGATAACAATAAGGCTTCTGACTGTAATAAGTGATCTAGCCAACCACTTAAACTCAGACATGATTTTTATGAACTCTACGGGTACCAATTTTGTTTTTTTGTTATTTCTTCTTCATGTTTAAGCTTAACCTTAAATCCCCCAAGTCAAGAGTAAAACTACAGTATTAATAAAAGTCAAAGACTCCTTTTTTTTCGCATACATAATCAATTTTAGTGTTACACTAATTATCCAAAACTCCAAAATAATCTCAATCAAAAAATAAAATAATAAAACTAAAACATACCTCATAAAAAGGTCACCTAATTAAAGGATCAACACTCTAACAAGAAAAAACCAATTTTAAACACATAATAAATAGTTTAAGTAATTATAGGCTAAAACAATAGTAATAAATAATTAGTACCAAAATTTGTATTAAGTCAACTCCAATAGGGAATCCAGTTTGTGGCATGACAGATATTCCTTCTCGAGATCCATGCTTGATGATCTACAAAATGTTTTTTAATAAAAAATGTTTTCTTCTTTTTTAATATCAGTTTAAGGCTTGTGTTTATGAACGAAGAAGATGATGGCGAGAAGAGCGTGTTTAGGTTTTCGAGTTGTGTTTTTGCGTGATTATAATTGAGTTTTTTTTTCCTTTTTTGTAAATGGGTTGAGTTAACACACTTGTGTGGGCTGGAATATTTTCTTTCTTTTTTTATAAATGGGGTGAGTTTATAAATTGTCATATTAATGGACTAAATTTTAATGAAATTAAATATAAATTTTTTTGGGTTGGGTGTGTGGGCTTCTAGAGCTTTTATATATACATTTTTATATATTTTTAGTTTTTGTATTTAAGTTTTTTGTTAATTTTTAGTAAAAATAATTAATAAAAATTAAAATGATAGTGGAAAGCTGAGGTGGATGTGGGATGGAGGTGTGTGTGTGTGTGTTTTTTCTTTGGTACAATTTAGAAGTGAGTTTTTGGTAAGTTAGTGAGAGGATGAGAGAAAGTTGAAATAGCGCTGACATGATAGTGAATTTTTTCTTTACCACTCCCCCAACTCTTATAAAGTAAGTAAATGAGTTGGTGTTTCTAAGTAAATGAGAAGTAAATGAGTTTCTGTTTTCAAAGACGAGTTGTTGCCGAATAACTCTACAAAGTAAATGAGAAGTAAGAGGTTTGTGTTTTCAAATTAAAATGACTTAAAACAAATGTTCTTATATATGGAGTATTTTGGAACTAAATAGTTTGATCTAACAAAATTAATTTTTACTTTGTATTGACAGACGAAAAGCTCATTATTTGCATGTGGTAAAATCGAACTTCCAATTGATCAAGTTAAGCTTAATATTTACAGTACAAGTTTTTTCTTTCCAGAAAATAAGGTATAACAACACGACTTGTTATTAAGCAAAGAACTAATGAAGTAAAAGAGTACACATGATTATGTGAATGGTTTTTTGTAAATTTTATGTGGTTTTATTAAACTTCTTCAAATTTTGTTTCTTTTTTGTTTTAGAGATTTTTTGAGTGATGTAATGTGTTAGCAAAGACGAAATCATGGTCACATATAATTGAATGCATAAATTTGTTTGAATCATAATGCTAGGAACACGTTTCTATGAACCGAGTACATTTAAAATGTTTTTAAAAAGCGATACATAAAAAATGTTCATGGGTACTCGAAATCTCATGAGACCCTTGATAAAAAAAGTAAAGTAAAGTCGCACTCAATACCGTCTTTCACGGGTTATGTAATACCGTATAGGAAAATGTTTGGCGGAGGTGTCATACCCCTACCAAAAATAGATAAACTAATTCGGATTTTATCAAAGATCGAAAAGAACTCTCGCCACTAAGCGTTAGTGAGAAAACATCAACTTAACCCATCACCACCAACTGATCATTCGACCATCTACGATAATCGATATGATGGATCTCTTGACTTTACTTACCAAATTTATAAATGACTTTATATGGAGAAGTCCAACTTTATATTTGTAATAAAGGATAATCGACAAAAGTTCAATAGAGTCCCTTAATTTATCAAAGTTCCAATGGACTCATCAACACCATCCAATCCACTTTCATCCTACGATCCAAGATTAAAAAAAACCCTCTCATCCCTCTTCAACCGTGAACACAAAAAACATAGCACCCTCATCAACCCACCATTGCCGCCCACCACCGCTACCCACCACCGCTGCCCACCACCGCCACCACCAACACCAACTACCAACACCAACCACTACCAGCAATCACGACCATGTTCACACTATCCCCAACAAATTCACACAACCAAAACCTATTTTTAGGGCAAACTTTCATTATTGATGGATATAAGAGAAGAAATAGATGTCTATGATGGTAAGTTGTTTTGATTATGCTTATTTCTATGTTTTTTCATTATGATTATGTTTATAAAATTTCATAGCTACACTAGGTAAAAGAGATGTTATGATTCTTGATGCACACCATGTGTTTGATAAAATGGCACAATGATAATCACATGTGATTTAGCAAGTTCTAACTTATGAATGAGGATTTTTATTGAAGTTTGGTCAATTATTGTAGTTGATAAGATGATTATATAAGTGAGATTTATGATTACACAACTGGAAATATGACTCGTACATGAGTCGCTGTGACTCATGTATGAGTCGCTGTGACTCATGTATGAGTCGTTGTGACTCATGTATGAGTCGCAGTGTCTCATGTATGAGTCGTCGTGACTCATGTATGAGTCGCTGTGACTCATGTATGAGTCGTTGTGACTCATGTATGAGTCGATGTGACTCATGTATGAGTCGCCGTGACTCATATATGAGTCCATATGACTCATATATGAGTAATGATGACTCATATATGAAACTGTATATATATATAAGTCTTTTTTGTAATACGGGTAATAACATAGCCTCTTTTGTAACAAAATCATGGTGACTCATATATGAGCTACCATGAATCATATATGAGTGATTGTGACTCATATATGAGCAATCTTGACTCATATATGAGTCACTGTGACTCATATATGAGTCACTTTGAGGACTCATATATGAAACTGAAACATATATATTTTGTATTGAAACTTGTAGCATTTCACTAATTTTTGTTTGTTTGCAGTTCCAAATAAGGCAACCAACTCTTATAAAACCAACCCTTATCCGCCTCCCATTGTGAGGTGGAGGAATCTGATGAGGGTGATAATTAGGATGAGGGGTCTGGTGATGATAAGGAGTAGAAGGGGTCTGGTGATTCTGAAGATGAGAAGTCTCGTGAATCATAGTCTTGGTGAATCGTAGTTAGATGGTAAAACTGATGATAGTTGTAGTTATGTGGTCTTCTGTGAATGCTAAGTTATTTCGAATTGATTGTAGTCGGAACATAATTATTTGATGGTTTCATTTCATTGTATGAAATGTGTATTTAAGCAATTTACAATTTTGTTTTACGTATTTACTGCTTATGTTGTGTGTTAAATATGATCTAGAAAACATATATGCTTGAGTCACTATGAAACATACATGTTTCAGCATGAATCATATATGAGTCATTATGAAACATACATGTTTCAGCATGACTCATAATGACTCATATATGAGTCACTATGAAACATATATGTTTCACCATGAATCATATATGCCCATAAATCATATATGATTCATAATGACTCATATATAAGTCACTAGTCGTTTTTACAAAATATTCTTATGATATTTTTTCAATATCATCCGACATCACAACAAAATAACAAATCAGATATTCAACACATGTTTTCAACAGTTCGACATCATAACAAAAAAAGAAAATTAAATCTAAACATAGTAAAAAGAAAACACAAAATAATCAAGTAGCTGTTGTATTAGATTGTCATGTTTCTTGTGCTTCTTTTTCATATATGATTTGTTATTCTCTCAATTGCTTCGTTTTTCTCTCCATATCTCTTTGTGTTTCTTCTTAATGAAAGAGGTATCAAATCTGTTCTCCAACGCCTTAAAACGTAATTCTTCGGAATCAATTCAGTATCACGGTTCTTCAAAACACAGAATATATGGTGACAAAGAAATCTATAACGCATATAATGCATACATGTACACTCAACTGACCCATCTTTAGAATTACAGCGAACCTTATTATAAAACATAAACACAAAACAAGTTAATAACTGAGCATGAATCATATATGTTTCATAGTGACTCATATATGAGTCACCATGACTCATATATGAGTCATGGTGAGTCATATATGAGTCACCATGATTTTGTTACAAAAGAGGCTATATTATTACCCGTATTACAAAAAAGACTTACATATGTACAGTTTCATATATGAGTCATCATGACTCATATATGAGTCATAGCGACTCATATATAAGTCATAGCGACTCATATATGAGTCACAACGACTCATATATGAGTCACAACGGCTCATATACGAGTCATAGTTCCATATCTTTTTGTGTTTCTTCTTAATGAAAGAGGTATCAAATCTCTTCTCCAACGCCTTAAAACGTACTTCTTCAGAATCACTTCGATATCAAGGTTCTGCAACACACGAAATATGTGGCGACAAAGAAATCCATAATGCATAATATGCCTACATGTACACTCAACTAACCCATCTTCAGAATTACAGAGAACCTTATTATAAAACATAAACAGAAAACAAGTTAGTAATTGAGCATGAATCATATATCTTTCATAGTGACTCATATATGAGTCATGGTAAGTCATATATGAGTCACAATGATTTTGTTACAAAAGAGGCTATATTATTACCCGTATTACAAAAAAGACTTACATATGTACAGTTTCATATATGAGTCAACATGACTCATATATGAGTCACAGTGACTCATATATTAGTCACAACGACTCATATATGAGTCATAACAACTCATATATGAGTCACAACAACTCATATATGAGTCAGAGCGACTCATATACGAGTCATAGTTCTAGTTCTCTAATTATAAATCTCACTTCTTTAGACAGCTTATCAAATACAAAAATCGACCAAAATTCAATAAAAATGCTCATTCATAACTTAGAACTTGCTAAATCACATGTGATTATCATTGTGTCATTTCATCAACACATGTGTGCATCAAATATCATAGCATGTACTTTACCTATATTACAAACAACAGCTACATATGCATCTTTAATAACATCTGCTTCAGCTTCATATATGTATGGAAAAGGTGGGTTGGATTGGAGATCGCCGAAAAAACGTGGGTTTATTATGGTGGCTGCGAGAAGAAGGTGTGTTTGTTGTGGTGGTCGCGGGAAGAAGATGGGTTTGTTGTGGTGGTCGCCATAAAAAGGTGGGAAATAGGTTTGTTGTGGTGGTCGTCGGTGAGGGTTGTGGATCCCGATCCATAATTTTTGTGTGTGTGTTTGTGTGTGAAAAATGTGGGGAGTTAGTTGGGAGATTGGTTTAATCATCACCATTGAATTGTTATAAGATCAATGATTTAGATGAGTCTATTGAGACTATGTTAAACAAGGGTATGTCATGGATCTCTTCCCAAGGATAATCTATCTCGAAGTCAATTCTTTTCATATGTGGAACAAACCATAGCTTAATCTAGTGAGCCCAAGCTCAAGAAGTTCCGACTACATACAAGTTATGATTCCACCTTTCGATCGCTAGTCAATAAATGGCTTCGTTATGCTCTTGATCATAAAGTACAAGACATTGACATATCGTTATGGCATGGTCTTAACCATGTATAAGGGTGATCAGATTGTGTTAGATTTGCTTTCGTCAACTTATCTCTCACTAATCTTAAGCTCTCCTGTGAATTTGTTAATCCTACGGCCGGTCTCTTCAGATGGAGAAACCTTATGTCTTTGTCTCTTTCAAACAAAGGAGATTTAGTTAAAACACTGCTATAGCTTTTCTAAGATAGATATTACTTCAAATAGTGTTAAGAACTTTGTCACATCTGGACGTGAGTGGCTTGATGCTGAATATGATGTAAATCTAAATATTGTCATTAACAGTTGATGGAGCTTTAACCTCATGCTCTCTTTACCTTGAAAATGTGTTATCCTTAGTCTAATCTAATAAGTTCTCTTGACATGCCCACGATTATGGTTACATTCCTTTTCACAAAATGAAATTGAGGAACAAGATCAACTTCAAGTGCATATGCTCCTACAACTTCGCCGTGCCAAGCACGAGCTTAAACTTAAACGTAAGATAATATGTAAAGAGGTAAAATGTCCCTCCAATATCTATTTTTTTGTTACATCAACTTGTCATATGTTACTTCATATAATGACTCGAAAACTCAAAACTTATTATTTGGACTTCTAGTCGCACTAATGATCAGTGTAAACACATAACACAAAGTCGTTGATGATGAAGATTTTATTGACAGATGTCACTATAAGTTCATGTTTAACGTAGAGCGGCTAGATGATGACGTGCACTTGCAGATTACGCGCGACATTGAAAAAGAATCAACCTTGAACGTTTAGTCTTTTCTAAGTTTTAGATGATGTTATTGATTTATGGGATACCTTTTTACACATGTCCTATCTAGGGCCGTCCCGTGGATTTAAAGGCTCTGTGCCACAATTATAAATAGGCCCTTAAATAATGTACACCTAGTATTTTTGTACTTTAAAATAGGTATTTCGACACAAAAAAA
This sequence comes from Glebionis coronaria, assembly GCA_025667525.1. Classification (NCBI taxonomy): domain Eukaryota; kingdom Viridiplantae; phylum Streptophyta; class Magnoliopsida; order Asterales; family Asteraceae; genus Glebionis; species Glebionis coronaria. The sequence goes on from JANFOE010000237.1 coordinate 287,850, forward strand.
CTTACTAAGAGTATAATATAAAAGATTAAAACGTTAACAAAGTGTTTTTTATCAAATAAATAGGCCCTTAAACATTGTACTCCTTGTATTTTTGTACTTATAGAATAGATTTTCTACACAAGAAAACCTATTAAGAGCGTAATTTAAAAGATTAAAACGTACAAAAGTGTTTTTTTATCCACTTCTAATATGTAAAACAAAAATAATGAAATTTAAAAAATTGATCCCAAATGACACCATATCACTTCTTAAAATACACAGCAACAATTTTTGAAATTAGGATCCGGGGAGAATTCACTTTTCAAACAACATTCGTAGTTCATTTTTCCGTTCTTATAACCAAGGTTCTAAAAGGCGCGTCATGGCGGCGCAAAGGCGTCGCCAAGGCGTGAGGCGTGTCCTCACTGTTATGACATATACCATGGCGTGGGTTCTAGGCGTGGCGTGAAAAGGCGCGATATGGTGAGCAAAGGCGTGAGGCATGGCGAGTTCTTTCATTCAGCTCTAATTTTTTTTTAAGTAACGAAAATTACATGTAAAAATAGCAGTTTAACCTTATTCATTATGTGCTACAACGTTTTTTTTAATCTCGTTTTCTATAAAAAAAACTATATAAATATACAAATAAAATCACTTTTTTTGCCGCCTTAAGTCACGCCTTAAAAACGCAAAAGTTTCGCCTTAGCCCAAAAGCTTGAGGCTTGACCTTGCCGCCACGCCACGCTTTACGCTAACCTTGCTTATAACCATTCCCTGCTCAAAAATCAAACCAAACTAAAATGGACTCTTAAATTGGGCCTTAATTTTACACATATAACATTGGTATACAAAGTTTTTGGAGGCTCCTCAAGGACTTTGGGCCCTGTGCTTGTCCAGCCTGCCCAGGCCCAAATCCGGCATCGGTCTAACCGTGCACACCTTTTAAACCTAACATCTGACCAATGTAGTTTTAAGGGATCAACAAAACAATGAAGATAAATCTATTTTCATATTGATTGTGGAAGTTCAATTCTATGCATGGTAGTGTTTATTCACATACAGGGACGCATCACAACAAGCTATAATGTACCACCTTTACCATGATATATAGACATAATATACCATAAATTGTTGGCAAGAATGAGATGAATTTGATCTTGTCATCGACTCAATAAACGACAGCAATATGCTACGCATACTCAAGCTTATTCATGTTGGTGCTTCTCGAGGTTAAGATACAGTATCTCACAAATCAATAATAGGTAAAAAGCGTTTGAGCAAAGGCAATTGTATATGCTTACATTAGGGTGAACCTAATCGCATTATATTCCCCTGTGAAACCATGAACACATACGCCCTTGCCAAACCAGTAGTATGATGCTTTGCGATACACTCGGGGTTTCTGAAAACCAACCCTCTTTCTTAGGGTTGGCTAGTGCATCGTGAAGCACCATACTCATCCCATACTCATCGCTGCGGCAAGGGTGTAACTGTTGATGGTTTCACGGGTGTTGTGAGGAATGCGATTTATCCTAATCTAAGCATAGACAATTGTGGTTCCTCAAACCATTTTTACTTATTATTGAAACCTCAGGAAGCACCAACGGGCTTGCAAATGATATTGAAACCTCAGGACGCATGGGAAGCCTATCAAACGGCGAATAGCATAAGACACATTAATTAGTATGTATAAGTACATTTAGCAATCAAAATCTATCTATCCATCTTACATTTAATTTGTGATATAAGTACATGTTGTATTTTATGTCATGGAAATATGGAATGTTGGTAACTTCATATATATGATGCATCAGCTAATATACGTACTTGAGTCAGGTTTATGAAGGAAATGCTTTTTATGCATTAGATAATTCAGAACATACTATCATTTTTCCATTGGATTAGATTGCATAAAACTGGGTAATTTGCTATAAATTCAAACATAAGCTGCCCACCTTAAACATATATACAAGCTATCCTTTCTAACAAGATACATAAACACTCTACAGGGTGCGGTATTACCCACTCTAGGTCAAGTCAATATGATGGTGTATTTGTGTGTGTTTAAAAACCAGCAAGCAACACATGTACAGTACAAATAGACCTGAATGGTCGTAGCAGTTGGAAGTTAGCAGCTTTACATAAATACTAGCAAGCAGGTTGGCAGTTGAAATACTTAAACGCAAAAGTAAGTGGTGTAATAAATATGATCGAGCGGGAAGCAATGAGTTTGTTTGCTGCATCAATGTGGTTTCTGTTTGCCCATTGTTTTATAGATGGAACTTGGAAGATGGTTGTTTTATACATACATTTGAGAAGTAAAGGTGTTGTTAATTTTGGCAACAAGATGGTTGTCAATTTGGACAATTTTTACTTCATAAAATGGGGTGATCAACTGATAATATATGAATGTAGTCCAATACTATAGTGTGATGATATACAGTAACAAAGAAAAACTTAAAAACGAACTGAATATGAGATTAAGATCGATTTGGGTGCATATTGTGCTCCATGGTTGAAGATTTTAAGATGGGCATGTCTTAAAAGAGTGTAGCTAGATCAGTAGATGTGTAGTTATGTTTGATTCTATTGTATTTATTTCTTCTAAACTCGTTTATGATTTGAGTCTCTTACACGTTATTGTTTTGCTTGTGGTTGGTCATGGTGATTCAAGTTTGTTTTGTGTGTGTGTTTGTGTAGTCTGAAAAGTATGAGCTTATAGCTAGGTGTAGATGATGGTCCAAAGAGGTAGTAGTTATGTAGATCGGATGAAAACATTAAAGGATAGATAGATAAAGATTGGAAAACTACTGTAGTAAATTCAAATTTCAAGAAATATTAGATGGAAGATTTTTGGGGCTGGTTTTATGGCACATGAGTTGATATCATGTACTATAAATTTACATGCATTAAAGACAAAAAATATGAAACTTTTTACCTCTTCACAGGATATTAAACAACACAAGTTCTATGGAAACTACAGCTACAAGTAGGGGTGGTAATTCGTGTTCGGTTCGGGTTAGCGGGTTTGGGTTGTCAGGTTGACGGGTCAGAAAATCCTAACCCAAACCTAACCCATTTAAATAATCAGGTCAGTTATGTCAACCCTAACCCGTTTACACATAACCCGAACCTAACCCATTTAACCCATATATGTATTTGGGTTGACGTTAAATATGTTACATAAGTTGAATAGGTTAAATGGGTTTATATATTGATCCATTTAACAAGTTTTATATATAAAAGTAGGCACATTAGACGTGTTAAATATGTTAAATGTGTTTATGTTCGGTATGTTTAACCGAATAAACACGTATGGTAAAATATTAATCATTTTTAATATAAGGAAAAAATATCTTAAACGGGTTGTCGGGTCGACCTACTTAAATTTTTTCCAACCCAAACCTAACCTGTTTAATAAATGGGTCAGATAGGCCGACCCAAACCTGACCTAAGATTCAATATATTCAACCCGAACCTGTTAATTTTCGTGTCGGTTTCAGGTCGGGTTTCGTGTCGGGTCTGAAATTGCCACCCTAGCTACAACTTTGATTGTACAGGATAAAGCCATTGTCCTCTTATGGGTTGAGAACAAACTAATGTGCCAACATTTATCCAAGTTAACAAAAACTAATTTTTTATGTTTGTTTTTGAATTTTTAGCCATTGATTTCATTATTAAATCAAATCGATATTAAATTATGTTGTGAATTTGGTTTATGAGTTAGGCTTGTTATAGGACATGTGTTCTATAAAGAGGTTAACATTTACCAAGCAAAATTATATCATCAAACTTTTACTAATATTAATCATTGCATGCTTTTTTCATTTGCTTTGTTGGCATCATAACAATAACGGAGAGCAACCTATCCCCGATGGTCATTTTTTACTTAATGCGTTCAATGGAAAAACGGGTGCGTAGAATGCAACGACACAAAACTATAGTGTGAAATAAATTAGGAAACTTAAAAACTAACTAAAATTGGGATAAAGATTTGGATGAAAAAACTAAAGTTAGCTTGTCGATATGAACAAGCTTGATATTACGAGTGACAACTTGTGTTCTATGGCTAACGAATTCAAGTCTTGTCTTAACTCTTAAATAAGTGAACATATGTAGTTATGTTGGGTCATATCTTCTTTATTTTTACCGAGCTCATTTATGATATTAGTTTGTTGGTAGTTTTTTTGACCAAATTTAACATGTATATGATGGTTTATATAGTTCATAACAATTATTTAAAACCCTAATATAAATCAAAGAACGCATAGCGGAAGCGATTAACAAGATCATTAATTTAACACAATTATATTAATCAAGATTAGGGTTACATACCTTTATCCTAGCAAGATCCACAAGACAACGGAACGGACGGCAACTAGGGTTAATCACGAACACCACCAAGAATATAATCTAAAGGAAGATTATATCACGCTCTTGTACACACGTAATACAACGAGTTAACCGTGAGTCTAGCACGAGCAAACCGAGCTTCAACGCTTATGGAGTATCTACCCAACAACCTTAGAGAGGGGATAGGACTAGATAAAATAGAAGAACGAAAGTCAACGAAAAAACCCTTGTGGGGCTATGTTGCAATCGCAGGACAAGAGAAGAAGGGGAGGGACAAAAAATAATGAAGGCCTTGGGGTTGTTTATATAGGCTTGGCATTCCTTGGGCTCCAAGTAATAAACACGAATTAGGAAACAAAAAGTTTCCCTCTCCCCCCCCCCCCCCCCCCCTTTGGTTTGGCCGATGGCTACACAACCCCAAGGGGTGTTTGTGTAGTTTTTCCTACTCCTTCTTTTAGCTTCTATCTAGTTTCCATAACGGTCGTTATAACTTAACTTTCATTTATCAACGATCGTTAGTTAAGCTTAGGTTTGATTTAATAAATATATATAAAATATATTTAATAAATAAATTAACTCTTTACGTTATGTGTGCAATCCCGTGATCCCGAGTTCGATCCTATCTCACGACTATTAATTTTAAGTCCATAAACTTTCAGCTCCCACTTGGACAAAATTCTAATATCGTGATTACATTGACTAGCGTCTAGTTACACTAGCAATGTCACTAGTACAAACCGGGTAAGGTCTCCTGGACAAGAACCTTTTAATGATTACATCATTATTATTATCCTTTCATTTCAAATACATTGTTAATAAGGATATGGATCTCAGTCATTCCTTCATTAACTATTCTGTTTCTCGTTTACGGATATAGCAAGATTACCAAAACACATTTGGGTGTGGCCACACAAACATCTTACTACTCCCCCGAGGGGCCTAGTTGTATTTATACTTCAAAATAAATTTTGAAGGAAACGAATCCCATTTCGACTACAAGCAAAACACATGAACTTCGCAACACTTCTGAAAATAACCCTTATGACTACCAGTTACGTTTAGCGTTAGGTTACCTTACAGAAATGCACTACATTCAATGCAGTTTTCTGATATCTCAGGTCTAAGGATAACTATTTATGATTTACTTAATGACAAAGATCCATAAAGTAAAATCACATAGTTGGGATAAGTCCAATATTTGATCCATCAAATATCATCCAAAATTGACCAATATACTTTCAAGTATACTCTGTCACCATTTCGAATTGTCTTAGTTTAATAATACTCCCATATTATTAATCGACAACGGACATTTAGAAACATCAAAATGCTCACGGATTAAAACATGTAAAATAGGATACAAAATCAAATAACAGAAAAATAAACGAAATCCATTCTTTATTTCATCAATTTAATAATGTCTTACATCCTATATCCAAATACTAATCAACAGATTTATTGCATGAATTCGCTAGCTAGTTGCAGCCCAATTGCCTTGGCATGCTTAACTACATTTGGCCTAGATAAAGCCTTAGTAAAAGGATCAGCTACGTTATCATCTGTGTGAACTTTTATTAATTTTATTTCTCGAGCTTCCACTTGTTCTCGAACGTAGTGATATCTACGTTTAAAGTGTCTGGCGCCCTTCATGACTCCAGGGTCATTGGCGAATATTATTGCCGCAGAATTGTCGCAATATATATCAATAGGTTCTTTAATTGAAGGCATCACTCCAAGATCTCCAATAAACTTCCTAATCCAAACAGCTTCCATTGCTGCTTCTTAAGCGACCATGTACTCAGATTGAGTCGCATGCATAGCAATGGTTTTCTGCTTACTGCTCTTCCAGTCAACTGCTCCTCCATTGATGACAAACACGTAACCCGTCTGAGACTTCGTATCGTCTTTATCACACTGCCAGGACGCATCACAGAATCCTGTTACATTCAGTTCTGTGTCTGGTTTACCCTCGAATACCAAAAACATATCTTTCGTACTCCTCAAATACTTTAGAATATGTTTAACAGCAGTCCAGTGGAACTTTCTTGGATTCTGTTGGTATCTACTGACCAAGTTCTGAGCAAACTCCACATCAGGCCTTGTACATCTTACAACATACATAATAGATCCTACTGCCGAAGCATAAGGCACCTTCTTCATGTAAGCCACCTCTTCAGGTGATGATGCATCTTTCTCATGACTTAACTCATGCTTAACCTCCATCGGTAAGAAACCTTTCTTAGAGTTATGCATGTTATATTTCTTTAATATCTTATCAATATAAGCATCTTGACTAAGACCAATCAACCGTCTACTCCTATCTCGATAGATTTTAATTCCCAGAATATATGCAGCATCTCCCAAATCTTTCATAGAAAAACATTTACCAAGATAATCCTTAACTTCCTTAAGTCTTGGAATGTTACTTCCCATGATTAATATGTCATCGACATAAAGAATTAGGAACACTACATTACTCCCACTAGCTTTGCGGTATACACATGGCTCATCACGATTCTGAATAAATCCAAACTTTTTGATTTCTTCATCAAATCACTTATTCCATTGACGTGATGCTTGCTTCAAACCATAAATAGATCTTTGAAGTTTGCACACGCGCTTTGGATATTTAGGATCAACGTACCCTTCTGGTTGTTGCATATAGATATCTTCATCTAAGCGACCGTTCAAGAAGGCAGTTTTAACATCCATTTGCCATATCTCATAGTCATAGTATGCTGCTATAGCTATGAGAATCCTAATAGCTCGTAAGTCTGCTACAGGAGAAAATGTCTCCTCGTAGTCTATGCCAAAAGTTTGAGTAAAACCTTTAGCCACTAAACGTGCTTTATAGGATTGTACATCCCCATCCATGTCAGTTTTCTTCTTATAGATCCACCTATTTTTCACTACTTTATCATTTTTAGGCGCATCTACAAGAATCCAAACATCATTGATTTCCATGGATTTCATTTCCTCATTCATCGCAACTATCCATTTTGACTTTTCTGGATCAGACATTGCTGATCGATAGTTAGCAGGTTCACCAAGATCCCCTACTTCCTCCTCATCATCCTCTATGTAAAGACATAGTTTGTCCGGCGCACGTATAGTCCTTTGAGACCTACGTGGAGGAATTAATTCCGGTGGAACACTCAGACTTTCTGGTTCTACAGGAATTTCATCGCTAGTATTTTCAGAAGGCAATGTATCTTCTTGAATTTCTTCAAGATCATAATTTCTCCCACTGAATTCTTGATTTACAAGATCATTTTCAAGGAAGTCTCCATACCGAGCCACAACTATTTTGTTCTCAGCCGGATAATAAAAGTAGTAACCCATATTTTCCTTAGGGTAACCTACAAAGATACATTTTACTGAGCGTTGTTGGAGTTTATCTCCAGAGTCACGTTTCACATACGCCTCACAACCCCAGACTTTCAAATAAGACAAATATGGCTTCTTGCCATGCCATAGTTCATATGGTGTCTTATCAACCTTCTTAGTGGGAACCATATTTAGAATACGAACAGCAGATTCAAGAGCATAATCCCAAAAAGATAATGGTAAAGTTGTAAGATTAAACATAGATCGTACCATATCCAATAATGTACGATTTCTCCTTTCGGATACACCATTTTGTTGTGGAGTATATGGAGAAGTAAGTTTCTGAACAATTCCATTCTTACTTAAATAATCTTTAAACTCTTGACTTAAATATTCACCACCATGGTCAGAACGAAGAGCTTTAATCTTCTTTCCCAGTTGTAACTCTACTTCTGCTTTAAACGTTTTGAATGTTTCAAATACCTCATGTTTATGCTTAAGTAAATAAACATAACCATAACGGCTATAATCATCCGTAAACGTTAAGAAGTAGCTAGCACCTTTCCTTGACAAATGTCTAAGTGGTCCACACACATCAGTATGTATCAAACCAAGTAGTTCAGTAGCCCTTTCAATATTGCTATTAAAAGGTTTCTTGGTCATCTTTCCAGAGATACAAGATTCACATTTATCAAATGATTCATCATTGATACTTTCCAAAAGCCCATCACGTTGTAGCTTTTGTATGCGAGTCTTCCCAATATGGGCAAGCCTACAATGCCAAAGATAAGAAGAGTTCTTGTCTAACTTACTCTTCTTATTCATGCTAAAAACAGAATTATTTTTCCTCTTGGAATTTTTATCATGCATGTTAATTTCAAAAACACCATTCACAGAAATTGCATCAAAATAGAATAGACCATCTTTGAAAACATAAATTCTATTATTATCAATCGTGTGAGTAAATCCAAGATCCAACATACAAGAAAAGGAAATAACACTCCTAACAATTGTAGGTGCATAATGACAATTATTTAAAGACAGTACTAAACCCGAAGGTAAAACTAATTTAAATATTCCTATAGCTTCAACCGCTGCTTGTGCGCCATTGCCCACTTGCAGAAATTGTTCCCCATAAGATAGTCTCCTCTTCAACTCAAATCCCTGCAGGGTATTACAAATGTTAATACCACATCCCGTATCATATACCCAGGAGTTTGATTTGTATGAAAGATTAAATAACTCTATCATAAATAAGTTACCTGAAGACGGTGCTGCAGCAACTTGCTCAGCCTTCTTCTTATGTTCTGCCATTTCATGGAGATAGAGAGAGCAATTCCTCTTCCAGTGTCAAGTCATCTTCCAGTAGTGGCAAGTCTCATCTTTCTGAGATTTCTTAGCAAAGTTCTGCCTCGGCTTAGATGTAGTCGCAACTTGCTTGCTCTTATCAGCCTTGCCTTTGCCTTTCTGCTTCTTATTCCCTTGCGGTTTAGGTTTAGACACTCTACCCTTTTGTACATAAAGTACTTGAGGCGTAGCAGTGGATGTCTTATCTTTCAAACCCTTTTTGAAGTCAATGAGCATTGCATGCAAATCATTCACTGTCTTCCCCGTGCAATGCATATTATAGTTACGAACAAAATCACCAAAGTCCTTATTAAGGGACCTATTGATCAAGTTAATAGCCATATTATTATCGAAGGGTTGTCCTAGTGCGATGAGTTGTTCCATATAACCCCTCATCTCCATGTAATGTGCACTTACGGACTTTCCAGGAGCTTGCTTGCAGCTATGTAGAGCATCAACCAGATCATAGATCTCTACAGCTTGTGGCGTTTCATACACTGCCTTGAGTTCATCAAGCATTTGCTTAGGAGGAAATAGCTCATACTTCCTTTGAAGTGATGGAGCCATTCTCCCTAACATTACAGCAGCCACCTCATGGTGCTTCTTAACGTTAGCAGCGTGTTGAAGCCTTTCCGCATCAGATGCATCTTCAGCAAGATCCTCCGGAAAAGGAGTTTCCAAGATATTGATAGTACCCGCTGCTCTCAGAACAATTCTTAGTGAGCGGTACCAATCATTGAAATTCGGGCCAGTAAGTTCAGGCCGTTCAAAGAAAGCTTTGAACGCCGAGCTTATTGTCAGATTGCTTTCGGGTTGAGCCATTTCTACAGAAATAAGTTCAAACATTAGTATTTTCGATAATACAATTCAAGAAAATAAAATTACCCCGGTAATAAAACCATAGTATTTTCCTTGAAAAACTAGAACCCATATTGACATAGATTCATCACATCAGTTGATCTGCTAGTGACAAATGTATTCAACATAGTAACTTGTCGAACAATAATTGCCTAAATCAAATTGCAATTTCTAGATATGTTAGGGATTTACATTGCCAAAATCATTTGCATTGTAAACATGTTTTATCCCTACTTTATGCTTTAAGTTTCCAGTTCTCACTGAGTAACTCAATTAAGTCGACTAATCTAAAGAACGTAAAACCTTCATGTGCAATCTTATTCAGTCATGAAGTTTTCTCTCCATTACAACATCGTCCGATATCTTATATGACGACAATTGTAACTTCAAGTGTTCGTCAATTAGAGGGCATATGACTTAAATCTAGGGTATAGATTTTGGTGTCAAATCATGTACGGAGAAGCATGCATACATCTCCATATCATAAGTCTAATAAAACGTTTAGTAAACTTTTTGGTGAGACTAAAAGTTCATCATATACTTGCAAGTTGAGGTATTGGTTAAACCAATTAAAGATTTTACACACAACTAAATCACATCGTACTTTTTCTAGAACATAGTTATAGCACAAAGCAATAACCTTATTCATTGTGTTTCGGATGTGAATTAATGTAGTCAAATCAACCTTAAAGAATTGTACCAATAACAACCGTAGGTAATTCCCATTTTGACGCACAGGCGAGCCGGGAATTTGGTCAGCGTAAAAGCATAGCACCTCCTTCCTTAACCGGGTACATGACCAGCGGCGCGTTATACCCACTTTATAGTTTGCCAAAATTGAGTAGGCCGTTAAGTTGCTATTGCAATTCTAATCAACGTAAATCATATGAATTTTATATCTCAAAACAATTCATTAATTTTGATAAGATTTAGTCAATATTATTTTTCTTGGAAAAAATTACCCTTGTTTACAACATACAATAAAAAAACGTATGAAAACAAGTAGTACAAAAAAAAACTAAATCAAATAGCCACATGCAAACCAATTTATTCAAAAAACATCAAAACTAGGGTTTTTATAAACATAAAAAGTCTTCCCTAATTTTAAAACTTTGAATCAAATAAAGCAAATAGCAATCAAAATTATATGATCCGTAAGAAACATGCATGTTTATTACGGATCTCCCACATTCTCTTAACAATTAAAAAACTACGGATCGTAACCACACATGACATAACAATTAATTCATGCAAAACATCTAAAGTCAATTACCATGTAATTTTAGGGTTTACAAAAAAAAAATTTTTATAAAAAAATTTCGACATAAGTCGATTTTAATAACAATAAAAAACAAAACCCTAATTTTTCATAAAACCTAAAAAACAACATGTAATTTTTAACACAAATCATTATTAGTTAAAAAACTTTAGATCTTGATAATTATAATCATGTTAAAACGGCTCTCGATGCCACTGATGGTTTATATAGTTCATAACAATTATTTAAAACCCTAATATGGATCAAAGAACGCATAGCGGAAGCGATTAACAAGATCATTAATTTAACACAATTATATTAATCAAGATTAGGGTTACATACCTTTATCCTAGCAAGATCCACAAGACAACGGAACGGACGGCAACTAGGGTTAATCACGAACACCACCAAGAATATAATCTAAAGGAAGATTATATCACGCTCTTGTACACACGTAATACAACGAGTTAACCGTGAGTCTAGCACGAGCAAACCGAGCTTCAACGCTTATGGAGTATCTACCCAACAACCCTAGAGAGGGGCTAGGACTAGATAAAATAGAAGAACGAAAGTCAACGAAAAAACCCTTGTGGGGCTATGTTGCGATCGCAGGACAAGAGAAGAAGGGGAGGGACAAAAAATAATGAAGGCCTTGGGGTTGTTTATATAGGCTTGGCATTCCTTGGGCTCCAAGTAATAAACACGAATTAGGAAACAAAAAGTTTCCCTCTCCCCCCCTTTGGTTTGGCCGACGGCTACACAACCCCAATGGGTGTTTGTGTAGTTTTTCCTACTCCTTCTTTTAGCTTCTATCTAGTTTCCATAACGGTCGTTATAACTTAACTTTTATTTATCAACGATCGTTAGTTAAGCTTAGGTTTGATTTAATAAATATATATAAAATATATTTAATAAATAAATTAACTCTTTACGTTATGTGTGCAATCCCGTGATCCCGAGTTCGATCCTATCTCACGACTATTAATTTTAAGTCCATAAACTTTCAGTATATGTGTTCTCTTTATACACATCATTTGATATATTCGGAAACAAAAGACATGTATCAAACTTGAGTGTGCTAAATATTCTAAATTATCAAATACGGAGTACATGATATAACATCTGCAGAAAATGATAAGTATGAATTGTTCCGAGAAACTGACGGTTCGGGTACCCTTATACGATGGTTTTCAAGTATGTTAGCCGTTATGGTTTTTTTTGTTAAGTTGGAATATTTGATTTGTAGTTTTAAAGTATTTGTAGGTGTAAATGATGGTCTATTGGTAGATATGTAGACCAGTCGAGGAAAAGATTAAGGATAGATCGATTATTATCAAAAAACTACTTGATAATTAAAGAAAATTCATATTTTACAAAATATTAGATGGAAAATATTTAGGGTTTTGTTTAATCTTATGATTTGATTTACAATAGTACACAATCAACATGGTTTGATATCAGGTGCAATTTTACATGCACTGAAAACAAAAAAATTAACTTTTTCTCAAGATATAAACAACACAGGTTATATGGAAAGATGAGCTCGGTACCAACCTCGTCCTGAACTCTTTCCATTTAGTGCTTACGATTTTTTTAGATCTAAAAAATTATATATCGATCTCGTACCAAACAGGTTTCGGATATCGGTACCAGTACATGTATGAATTCCGGTACCGGGAAATCGGGTATCGGGAATCGGTGCGTTTCCGGTCTGATTTCGAGATTCCGTTTGAATCTAATTGAAAATGACGGAACGATAGAGCCATTGCTCTCTTATCGTCTTTTTTCAGAGTTACACTGGGCATTTTATAAGTCTCGTATGTTCTTATAAGAAAAAAGATAATTGCACTAGTATTTGTATTTGTACGTGCCAAATGATAGAAATGCGCTTGAGTTTTTTTGTCACAAATTTTGGAATCTACTATAATATAAAGTTCTTTAATGAAACGGATTATAAACAACAAAGAGCATATCTTCATACAATTGTTCATCATGTTCTCCTACTCTAATAGTAGTATAAAGGTTTTTAATGAAACAAGAGTTAATTGCAAAAACAGTCGTTGTGGTCATCTAGGTTTAACAGATATGGTCCCTTTACATAGTAAGAGTAACTTACATGTGTCATACGAGTGTATATTCAAAATTGCATCTAAAGTCCTTAATAGTTTTCTAAATATGCATATTAATAAAAAATAGAAAAATAGAATTTATGAAAAAATTTAAATAAAACATAAAAGCTGAATTAGCTTGTTAAGTTATATTTAAACATGTCAAGTAAGATCCCACTAATATTTATTAATTTAAAATAGTAAGAGTAAATCACGAAAAATATAATTAATGAAAATTTTTAAATAAAACATAAAAGCCGTTTCTACCTAGAAAAAAATTAATTATTTACGGTATTAAATAAAAACTTGAAAGTTAAAAACCATAAAAAGTCTCGCTTTAATTTAAATTGATTAAAACAGTTTTAAATAAAAAAAGTTTATAAAATCTTTTATAATAAAAAATACTTGTTTATATTTTAAAAATTATTTTATAAAAACTTTGTTAATTTTAACAGAGAAAAAGTTATAAATTTTTCGTGTTTAAACTTTTTAAAAATATTTGTAATTTAAAAGTTTTTATTTTTTTTAAGAAAAATTAAAAGTTTTTAAAAAAGTTTAATATTTGAAAGTTTTAAAAATTTCCGTAATTTAAAAGTTTTCTAAAATTTATGTAATCTTAGAGTTTTTAAAAACAAGTTTTTTAAATTTTTTGTATTTAAAAAGACGTCTATAAAAATTTTCATATTTAATAAGAAGTTTATAAAAAAATTTGTAATTAAGAAATTTTTGGCAATTAAAGTTTTTATAAAATATCGCATAACTTACAATTTTCTTTATATTTTTAAAAACAAATTTATTAAAATTTTCGTAAAAAATATGTTTAAAAAACATCGTGATAAAGAAAGATTATAATAAGTTTTCATAAATTTAAATATTTTGTAAAAAAATGGTATTTTTTAGGAAGCAAAAAGGTTTATAAAAAATTTCTTGTTTTTAAAAGGAAAGTTTATAAAAATATTTTTAGTTTGGAAAAAATATATTTGTCGTTGTAACTTTAAAGATTTTTTTATATTTTATAGAATTCGTTTATAAAAAAGTTGATAATTTTAATGGAGCATGGTAACGAAAGTTAAATCTAAAGACTATGAGTGTAATGTTTTGCAATGTTAAGTCTAACTAATACAAGTAGCATACGCTTCATTAGTTTAAGCCTCACTTTGTGTGCAGAGTAAGGGGTGTTTGTCACTGCAGAGACTGTGTTGACAAAGTATTTGGGACTACATACTATATCAAATGGGCCAACTTAAAAGTCAACAAAAGTCAAATTTTAAGCATTTTTTCTCTCAAATAACTTTTTGAGTGAATTACATAAATCGTCCTTGTGGTTTATCGAATCCTACAAGATTAGTCCCTAAGTTTTTTTTCCATCATGATTAGTCCTCGTGGTTTCTTTTTCATACATATTCAGTACACCCATCAATATTTATAATTAATTACCCAAAAATATGAAGCGTATTTTGGTCTTTTTCAAAAAATATTTTTTGAAAAACTTTTTCGAACTTTTTTTTTCCCAGAATTTGTTTTTTATATTTCGAAAATATTTTTTCGAAAATATTTTTTTTTATAAAATTCGAAAATCTTTTTTTTTAATTCGAAAATCTATTTTTTATAAAAATTCGAATTTTTTTTTTTAATTCGAAAATTTTTATATTTCGAATTTTATAGAAAAAAGATTTTCGAAAAATAAAAATTCGAAAATCTTTTTCTTTATAAAATTCGCAAAATCTTTTTTTTATAAAAATTCGAAAATGTTTTTTATTATAAAAATTCGAAAATCTTTTATTTTTTATTCGAAAAATAAAAATTCGAAAATCTTTTTTTTTTTAATTCGAAAATCTTTTTTTTTTAATTCGAAAATCTTTTTTTTATAAAAATTGGAAAATCTTTTTTTTTAATTCGAAATTTTTTTTTTTATCCGAAAATCTTTTTTTTTATAAAAATTCGAAAATATTTTTTTTTTATAAAAATTCGGAAATCTTTTTTTTTTTAAATTCGAAAAATAAAAATTCGAAAATCTTTTTTTTTAATTCGAAAATCTTTTTTTTAATTCGAAAATCTTTTTTTATAAAAATTCGAAAATCTTTTTATTTAATTCGAAAAATAAAAATTCGAAAATCTTTTTTTTTAATTCGAAAATTTTTTTTTATAAAATTCGAAAAATAAAAACTTTCGAATTAAAAAAAGATTTTCGAATTTTTATAAAAAAAAGATTTTCGAAGTAAAAAAAAAGATTTTCGAAAAAATATTTTCGAAAAAATATTTTCGAAATATAAAAACAAATTCTGGGAAAAAAAAGTTCGAAAAGTTTTTCAAAAAATATTTTTTGAAAAAGACCAAAATACCCCTCATATTTTTGGGTAATTAATTATAAATATTGATGGGTGTACTGAATATGTATGAAAAAGAAACCACGAGGACTAATCATGATGGAAAAAAAACTGAGAGACTAATCTTGTAGGATTCGAGAAACCACAGGGACGATTTATGTAATTCACTCTAATTTTTTTATAAAGGTCTATAAAATTGGACAATAAGTTTTGGTCTTGTTGACTTGTTTGTATGATGATGCGGCGATTTAATGAAGGATATTACAAGTAAACTAGCAGAGGAGCTCTTGTGAGAATCTTGCATTGGAGAAATGTTATATGAAGAAATCAAAGCGTCGACATCTTGGAACCAAAATCAGTAATCCTGACTTGATCAAGGATCATAGAGCACATACGGATGTTGGAGACTGGAGGTAGTGTTAAATTTTTGTTTCAAATAAGAAGCTAAGTGGTTTATTCTCTACTCGTAAAAAGTAATTTAGGTAATAGAAAGATGTTGCTTTATGATATTTTTATGTACGTAAAAAAACTAAAATATCAAGAAAAGCCAAAAGCATTCTTTATTGATGACTTGGCAAACTAACCCATTTACCAAGAAACAACTTACGTGTTCAATATTGGATTGTAGATCTTAAAGAGTCGAAACTATCATCGATTATATATTAGGAAAATTTAGCGTACCAAACCATCAACCAGGATATTGAAATGAGATGGTAATGAAATTGTCTAGCACTCTAGCATGATATATATATATCTGAAGAGGCGGGTCTTTTTTTAATGCAGAAGTAAAAAATTTACAACTTTTATAAAAAAAACTTGATATCTTTAAAGAATTTTGGTGTGTATAAGTATCGTCTTTTGTCATAGTTGCACGAGTCTTTTTTGAACTTTCATATGTTCTTGTACCAAATAGGATAAAAAGGTGATTTTATATATCACCCTACTTTTAAAACCAATTTCATATATATCTAAACATGCTTAAATGTTAAAATCATTGTAATTATAGATTCAATATTTTGAAAGTAGAGTGATATATCAAATTAATCCAAAAGATAATTTCACTAGTATTTGTACTCACACTTGCGAAATTATAGAAATTACGCTCGAAATCTTTTTGTCGCAAATAGCATATATGTTTAGACAAAATAGTCCATCATGTTCACCATCTACTTCAATGTTTGTATGAAAAGGAGAAAGCTTTAGTAAAGAATCTTAGGTGATATTTGGTTTGTCGCGTGGAATGACAATGCGAGTTTGATACTAAATATGATAAAATTGAAACGGATTTTGTTTTAAAAACTGATTCCAGAAAACATCTACTACAGTAGTAAATAGAACAAAGATAAGTCCAACATATGCATAAATGAGCCCAATTATCTTCACAAATCTCGAAGAAAAAAGATGACAAGAAACAAATAAAAAGACTATTTAATGTTCACCTAGCATTTCAAGAACAAGGAAGATGAATACAAGGAATATTAGTTTTTAAACAACCATCTAATGAAAGTATTGTACATAAAAATATCACAAGCCTCAATGACGGATAACGGATGAGTGAAATAAGCTGTGATTGCCTTGCATCTGTACCAAGATTATCGAAGCAGTTAGCGAACAATGTTTACTTCAAGTGTTGTTGATCAAAACTCTCACCTTTTGTTTTACGATATAAGAGCAAAACTACTATTTTCTCGTTGTTGAAATAGGTGGTCTCAGAAATGTAAAATTAAAGGTATACTCACCATATGTTAAACTTAAAGAGTGCCTTATATGTTACTAACTTTAGTATTATTTGGAGTTTATGATATAATATATGTGTGTTAATTTGCAGACAATCATTAGTCAACTCGCAAAAGAAATAACACAACAGTGTGGTGATATTTCTTCTAGAAATGTTGAATGTCCAAAAAAGTTTTATATTTAATAAAAAAACATTAATCTACTAATATAATAAAGAAAAAGTCCAGCCCACACAGTTAACTCAACCCATTTATTTGTTTTTGATAATTAGTGTATAACACTGTAATTCATCATGTATGACTGATGCTTATGAGAAGAATCAATAACAAAAAAAATCATGTCTGAGTTAAAGTGCTTGGCTAGATCACCTTTTACTGTCAAAAGCTTTATTGTTATCTTGCTAATTTTTTAGTCCATATTTTTTCGATGCAGCCGGATGAGGATGAGGATAGTTTAAGCAAGGAGGAACTAAATGCTGATGTAAGTTGTGACTTTGATGGCGACGATTGGATACAGCTTGGGTGGAATACTCTAACATGCACATACACCCCAGTTTAGCAAAAGTGTCGACATCAGAACCACATAGAGGATTGGCATTTCAAAGTTTTATGTATGAACTTGCGA
This sequence comes from Glebionis coronaria, assembly GCA_025667525.1. NCBI lineage: Eukaryota > Viridiplantae > Streptophyta > Magnoliopsida > Asterales > Asteraceae > Glebionis > Glebionis coronaria. The sequence continues at coordinate 305,768 of JANFOE010000237.1, forward strand.
AATTTGATGGATTTAGTGATCTTGCTCCCAACTCAGCAATCTGATGGATTTAGTGATCTTGCGAAATCTGATGGATTTAGTGAGGCTTGCTGAGTTAGGTGCATCTGGTGTCAACACTGGTAAGCTCAAGCCCAGGAAGATCACTAAATCCATTAGATTTCGCAAGTTCATGCATAAAACATTGAAATGCCAATCCTCTATGTGGTTCTGATGTCGACTCTTTTGCTAAACTAAGGTGCATGTGAATGTTAGAGTATTCCACCCAATATCGTATCCAATCGTTGCCATCAAAGTCACAACTTACAACAGTATTTAGTTCCTCCTTGCTTAAACTATCCTAGCCAACCACTTTAACTCAGACATGATTTTTTTTGTTATTAGTTCTTCTCATAAGCGTCAGTCATACATAATCAATTACAGTGTTATACACTAATTATCGAAAACAAATAAATGGACCGAGTTAAATGTGTGGGCTAGACTTTTTCTTTATTTATAATTACGTTGGGTTTATCAATGGGTATATTAGTGGATTAATTTTTTTTATTAAATATAAAACTTTTTTGGGCATTCAACATTTCTGGAAGAAACATCACCACACTGTTGTGTTATTTCTTTTGCCAATTGATAAATGATTATCTGTAAATTAACACACATATATTATATTATAAACTCCAACTAATACTAAAGTCAGTAACATATAGTGCACTCTTTAAGGTTAACATATGGAGAGTATACCTTTAATTTTACATTTTCGAGACCACCTATTTCAACGACGAGAAAATAGTAGTTTTGCTCTTGTATCGTAAAACAAAAGGCGAGGGTTTTGATCAACAACACTTGAAGTAAACATTGTTTGCTAACTGCTTTGATAATCTTGGTACAAATTTTGTGTGTGTGTGTGTTAAAAACAAGGAAGGAACCACTATAATATAGGCTTGAATATGGGTAGATAGAAGTGAGTAACTCTACATAAATATGGGTTAGTAGGTAGATCGCAAGTCATTAGAGCATTAAAGCACAATGGGTGAGTTTGAGTGGGAAACAAAGAATAAGTTTTGGGCGGGAAACACTGTCATCAATTCGTCGAAGGTTACGAATTTAAGCTTACTTATTTTGTTGTTTAATAGGGACTGGTATAACCTTGAAAAGTCAAAGCTAGTAAGCCCTTTCGCAGCGGCAAGTATGACCACTGTATTCAGCGCGCCCAATCCTCTAAAGGCATGCCTCCTAAGAATCCAGAGAAATATGCAAGGAGGGAGGATGCTATTTTGTGGAACTTGAAAATCAGCTTCTTAATAATAAGTCGATTATTAATAGCAATAGCAACGCTATATATAATAGACTTACTTAGTTTGGAGTACTTAATATTTTAAGAAAAAAGGGATCAAAGTCCTATATAAGAACAAGTATTAACTAACGTATGATTATGAATTTATGGTCTTCAAAAGGCTTGTTTTTAATTTTGTGTTTTCTCTTGTTTAGTAGTAAAATCTTTTGAGTGATACAATGCTAGCAAACATGAAACTAGTACCAATATAAATATAATCAAGTGCATAGTCCTTTTTAAAACCACATAACTAGGAACATATTTTTATGGACCGAGTATATTTAAAATATTTAAACAAAAAATCGATGTTTTATTCCTTCAAAATCTAACACTATATAAAAAATATTCGTGAGTGCCCGAGACCCCACAAGTCCCTTGATCTCGCCCCTAAATGTTAGTGATAAAAACCACATAATGGTTGATTAGTACTCCTAATCTTTGATGTTTAAAATCTATCATAAACCGTTCATTGTTAAGGACGTATTAGTTTCGGTTTATGAAAAATAAGCTCATTTCTTCTTATATTCCATACGTCTCAGTTTTGTGACTTATTTAAAAATGTGTGAGTTTATATTAAGTTTAGTATGGTATAATAAACTTATATAAGCTCATACATCTTTTATTAGGAGTTAGAAAATTCGCTATGCTCAGTTTTCAACTACATACGAGTTATGATTCCACCTTTTGATCGCTAGTCAATAAATGGCTTCGTTATGCTCTTGATCATAAGATACAAGACGTTGACATATCGTTATGGCATGATCTTAACCATACAAAGAGGGGTGATCAGATTGTTTTAGACGAATCACTTTTCGTCAACTCATCCCTCGCTAATCTTAAGCTAATAATCATACGGCCGGTGTCTTCAGATGGAGAAACCTTAAGCCTTTATCTCGTTCAAACAAAACAGGTTTAGTCTCTTCTAAGTTTTAGATGATGTTAATGATTTATGGGATACTTTTTTACACTTGTCCAATCGGTCTAACCCACTACAATAATCCAGCCCTTCCCCATCGGGGTTTTCCCCAGCGACAACGTGTCGCTGGGGAAAAGACGCTAAACGACAAAATCAGTCTAACGTGGCAAACTTGCTCGTAAAAATTTTGACCAAAAAATAAATAAAAGTTTCCCCAGCGACATGTCGCTGGGGAAACTTTGACTGAATTTTGACCAAACTATTTCACAAAAATGCAAGCGGGAGATTAACCCGCCAACTTTTCCCCAGCGACATGTCGCTGGGGAAACTTTCTTCCACGGACTAATCCAAGTGATTAGTGTTAATACGATGTTTATTTATGGCCCAAAGTTTCCCCAACGACATGTCGCTGGGGAAACTTTCAGGATTCCCTCCAAATGTTTTTCGTTAGCGCGCCCATTTAACAAAACGACGAACAAAAGTTTCCCCAGCGACATATCGCTGGGGAAACGTTGACTGTATTTTGACCAACAATTTTCACAAAAAAGTGTAATGTTTATATAATATTTTAATAAATATAAAATATATATTAAAAAATATAGTTATTAAAATTTAAAATAGTATATCTCTTTTTATGATAAAAAAAGTGAGACAAATGGTTAATTTTCCGGCTAATATTTTCCCGCCAACATTTTGCGCGCCAAAATTTAACATTCACTGATAATTGTTAACATTCATTGTTAATATTAATTAAAAATTGTTAACATTCATTGAGGCTTACAAACAGACACGCCTAAACCTAACTTTATTCTACACGGACACTTAAACACGCGCTTAATTAAACATGGATATTAAACCGATAATAGACTCATAAACACGAAAACAGATACATCATAAACTAGTTCAAACGAATGTTCCCCATGTCATCGTAAAGGTCGTGAAGTAGTGCAGCTGATTCCATTGTGTGCCTATCGTGATTTTTGTACAACTCTACTGTACTCTCAAGTACCCTTATCATTCCAGTCAAGCGCACACAGTTTGCACACGTTGAAGAGCTTGGAGAAGAAATTGGAATTGTTGAAGGCCTGGGAGAAGAGCTTGGAGGAGAAAAGCTCGTTGAAGGTCTCGAAGAAGAGCTTCGAGGAGAAAAGCTCATTGAACCTCTAAGAGAGTTGATTAGTAGTTGCACGCGTTCGTCTTTCCATAAAAAAAATTGCATCCATATGAAACTGGACGTTGAACCCGTGAACGTGGACAAGCATAGTACATTCTACCAAAGGATTCAGTTTGCCACGATTCTCGAAGAACTACATCTCCATCTCCACACTTGCACGGAAAAGCTTCATGCTTCAACATCTTCATAATAACAATGTGTTTGTGATAATAAGTGTGTGTGTGTGTATGTGTGTGTGATCTGCTGGTGGTTGTTATGATAAGGAGTGTGTGTGGTTGTCCTTTTATGGTAAAAAAAGTGAGGGAAATGGTTAACATTTTCCCGCCAGTATTTTCCCTCCAATTTTTTGAACCTCTAATGTTGAACCCTATCTAATACATTGAACCTCTAATGTTGAATCCTATCTAATACATTGAACCTCTAATGATGAACCCTATCTAATACATTGAACCTCTAATGTTGAACCCTATCTACTACATTGAACCTCTAATGTTGAACCCTATCTAATACATTGAACCTCTAATGTTGAACCCTATCTAATACATTGAACCTCTAATGATGAACCCTATTAATACATTGAACCTCTAATGTTGAACCTTATATAATACATTGAACGTTTAATGTTAAACCCTATCTAATAATTTGAACCTCTAATGTTGAACCCTATCTAATACACTGAACCTCTAATGATGAACCCTATCTAATACATTGAACCTCTAATGATGAACCCTATCTAATACATTGAACCTCTAATGTTGAACCCTATCTAATACGTTGAACCTCTAATGATGAACCCAATCTAATACATTGAACCTCTAATGATGAACCCTATCTAATACATTGAACCTCTAATGTTGAATCCTATCTAATACGTTGAACCTCTAATGATGAACCCTATCTAATACATTGAACCTCTAATGATGAACCTTATCTAATACATTGAACCTCTAATGATGAACCCTATCTAATACATTGAACCTCTAATGTTAAACCTTATCTAATACATTGAACCTCTAATGATGAACCCTATCTAATACATTGAACTTCTAATGTTGAACCCTATCTAATACATTGAACCTCTAATGATGAACCCTATCTAATACATTTAACCTCTAATGTTGAACCCTATCTAATACATTGAACCTCTAATGATGAACCCTATCTAATACATTGACCTCTAATGATGAACCCTATCTAATACATTGAACCTCTAATGTTGAACCCTATCTAATACATTGAACCTCTAATGTTGAACCCAATCTAATACATTGAATCTCTAATGTTGAACCCTATCTAATACATTGAACCTCTAATGATGAACCCTATCTAATACATTGAACCTCTAATGATGAACCCTATCTAATACATTGATCCTCTAATGATGAACCTTATCTAATACATTGAACCTCTAATGATGAACCATATCTAATACAATGAACCTATAATGTTGAACCCTATTTAATACATTGAACCTCTAATGTTGAACCCTATCTAATACATTGAACCTCTAATGATGAACCCTATCTAATACATTGAACCTCTAATGATGAACCCTATCTAATATATTGAACCTCTAATGTTGAACCCTATCTAATACATTGAAACTCTAATGTTGAACCCTATCTAATACATTGAACCTCTAATGATGAACCCTATCTAATACATTGAACCTCTAATGTTGAACCCTATCTAATACATTGAACCTCTAATGATGAACCCTATCTAATACCTTAAACCTCTAATGATGAACCATATCTAATACATTGAACCTCTAATGATGAACCCTATCTAATACATTGAACCTCTAATGTTGAACCCTATCTAATACATTGAACCTCTAATGTTGAACCCTATCTAATACATTGAACCTCTAATGTTGAACCCTATCTAATACATTGAACCTCTAATGATGAACCCTATCTAATACATTGAACCTTTAATGATGAACCCTATATAATACATTGAACCTCTAATGTTGAACCCTATCTAATACATTGAACCTCTAATGTTGAACCCTATCTAATACATTGAACCTCTAATGATGAACCCTATCTAATACATTGAACCTCTAATGATGAACCCTATCTAATATATCGAACCTCTAATGTTAAACCCTATCTAATACATTGAACCTCTAATGTTGAACTCTATCTAATACATTGAACCTCTAATGATGAACCCTGTCTAATACATTGAACCTCTAATGTTGAACCCTATCTAATACATTGAACCTCTAATGATGAACCCTATCTAATACATTGAACCTCTAATGATGAACCCTATCTAAAATATTGAACCTCTAATGATGAACCCTATCTAATACATTGAACCTCTAATGTTGAACCCTATCTAATACATTGAACCTCTAATGTTGAACCCTATCTAATCATTGAACCTCTAATGTTGAACCCTATCTTATATATTGAACCTCTAATGATGAACCCTATCTAATACATTGAACCTCTAATTATGAACCCTATCTAATACATTGAACCTCTAATGTTGAACCCTATCTAATACATTGAACCTCTAATGATGAACCCTATCTAATACATTGAACCTCTAATGTTGAACCCTATCTAATACATTGAACCTCAAATGATGAACCCTATCTAATACATTGAACCTCTAATGATGAACCCTATCTAATACATTGAACCTCTAATGATGAACCCTATCTAATTTATTGAACCTCTAATGTTGAACCCTATTTAATACATTGAACCTCTAATGTTAAACCCTATATAATACATTGAACCTCTAATGATGAACCCTATCTAATACATTGAACCTCTAATGATGAACCCTATCTAATATATTGAACCTCTAATGATGAACCCTATCTAATACATTGAACCTCTAATGTTGAACCCTATCTAATAAATTAAACCTCTAATGATGAACCTTATCTAATACATTGAACCTCTAATGATGAACCCTATCTAATTCATTGAACCTCTAATGTTGAACCCTATTTAATACATTGAACCTCTAATGTTGAACCCTATCTAATACATTGAACCTCTAATGATGAACCCTATCTAATACATTGAACCTCTAATGATGAACCCTATCTAATATATTGAACCTCTAATGATGAACCCTATCTAATACATTGAACTTCTAATGTTGAACCCTATCTAATACATTGAACCTCTTATGATGAACCCTATCTAATACATTGAACCTCTAATGATGAACCCTATCTAATACATTAAACCTCTAATGTTGAACCCTATCTAATCATTGAACCTCTAATGTTGAACCCTATCTAATACATTAAACCTCTAATGATGAACCCTATCTAATACATTGAACCTCTAATGATGAACCCTATCTAATACATTGAACCTCTAATGATGAACCCTATCTAATACATTGAACCTCTAATGATGAACCCTATCTAATACATTGAACCACTAATGTTGAACCCTATCTAATACATTGAACCTCTAATGTTAAACCCTATCTAATATATTGAACCTCTAATGTTGAACCCTATCTAATACATTGAACCTCTAATGATGAACCCTATCTAATACATTAAACCTCTAATGATGAACCCTATCTAATACATTGAACCTCTAATGTTGAACCCTATGTAATACATTGAACCTCTAATGTTGAACCCTATCTAATACATTGAACCTCTAATGTTGAACCCTATCTAATACATTAAACCTCTAATGATGAACCCTATCTAATATATTGAACCTCTAATGTTGAACCCTATCTAATACATTGAACCTCTAATGTTGAACCCTATCTAATACATTGAACCTCTAATGATGAACCCTGTCTAATACATTGAACCTCTAATGTTGAACCCTATCTAATACATTGAACCTCTAATGATGAACCCTATCTAATACATTGAACCTCTAATGATGAACCCTATCTAATACATTGAACCTCTAATGATGAACCCTATCTAATACATTGAACCTCTAATGTTGAACCCTATCTAATACATTGAACCTCTAATGTTGAACCCTATCTAATACATTGAACCTCTAATGTTGAACCCTATCTAATATATTGAACCTCTAATGATGAACCCTATCTAATACATTGAACCTCTAATTATGAACCCTATCTAATACATTGAACCTCTAATGTTGAACCCTATCTAATACATTGAACCTCTAATGATGAACCCTATCTAATACATTGAACCTCTAATGTTGAACCCTATCTAATACATTGAACTTCTAATGATGAACCCTATCTAATACATTGAACCTCTAATGATGAACCTTATCTAATACATTGAACCTCTAATGATGAACCCTATCTAATACGTTGAACCTCTAATGTTGAACCCTATCTAATACATTGAACCTCTAATGTTGAACCCTATCTAATACATTGAACCTCTAATGTTGAACCCTATCTAATACATTGAACCTCTAATGTTGAACCCTATCTAATACATTAAACCTCTAATGATGAACCCTATCTAATATATTGAACCTCTAATGATGAACCCTATCTAATACATTGAACTTCTAATGTTGAACCCTATCTAATACATTGAACCTCTAATGATGAACCCTATCTAATACATTGAACCTCTAATGATGAACCCTATCTAATACATTGAACCTCTAATGTTGAATCCTATCTAATACATTGAACCTCTAATGTTGAACCCTATCTAATACATTAAACCTCTAATGATGAACCCTATCTAATATATTGAACCTCTAATGATGAACCCTATCTAATACATTGAACTTCTAATGTTGAACCCTATCTAATACATTGAACCTCTAATGATGAACCCTATCTAATACATTGAACCTCTAATGATGAACCCTATCTAATACATTAAACCTCTAATGTTGAACCCTATCTAATCATTGAACCTCTAATGTTGAACCCTATCTAATACATTAAACCTCTAATGATGAACCCTATCTAATACATTGAACCTCTAATGATGAACCCTATCTAATACATTGAACCTCTAATGATGAACCCTATCTAATACATTGAACCTCTAATGATGAACCCTATCTAATACATTGAACCACTAATGTTGAACCCTATCTAATACATTGAACCTCTAATGTTAAACCCTATCTAATATATTGAACCTCTAATGTTGAACCCTATCTAATACATTGAACCTCTAATGATGAACCCTATCTAATACATTAAACCTCTAATGATGAACCCTATCTAATACATTGAACCTCTAATGTTGAACCCTATCTAATACATTGAACCTCTAATGTTGAACCCTATCTAATACATTGAACCTCTAATGTTGAACCCTATCTAATACATTAAACCTCTAATGATGAACCCTATCTAATATATTGAACCTCTAATGTTGAACCCTATCTAATACATTGAACCTCTAATGTTGAACCCTATCTAATACATTGAACCTCTAATGATGAACCCTGTCTAATACATTGAACCTCTAATGTTGAACCCTATCTAATACATTGAACCTCTAATGATGAACCCTATCTAATACATTGAACCTCTAATGATGAACCCTATCTAATACATTGAACCTCTAATGATGAACCCTATCTAATACATTGAACCTCTAATGTTGAACCCTATCTAATACATTGAACCTCTAATGTTGAACCCTATCTAATACATTGAACCTCTAATGTTGAACCCTATCTAATATATTGAACCTCTAATGATGAACCCTATCTAATACATTGAACCTCTAATTATGAACCCTATCTAATACATTGAACCTCTAATGTTGAACCCTATCTAATACATTGAACCTCTAATGATGAACCCTATCTAATACATTGAACCTCTAATGTTGAACCCTATCTAATACATTGAACTTCTAATGATGAACCCTATCTAATACATTGAACCTCTAATGATGAACCTTATCTAATACATTGAACCTCTAATGATGAACCCTATCTAATACGTTGAACCTCTAATGTTGAACCCTATCTAATACATTGAACCTCTAATGTTGAACCCTATCTAATACATTGAACCTCTAATGATGAACCCTATCTAATACATTGAACCTCTAATGATGAACCCTATCTAATACATTGAACTTCTAATGTTGAATCCTATCTAATACATTGAACCTCTAATGATGAACCCTATCTAATACATTAAACCTCTAATGTTGAACCCTATCTAATACATTGAACCTCTAATGTTGAACCCTATTTAATACATTGAACCTCTAATGATGAACCCTATCTAATACATTGAACCTCTAATGATGAACCCTATCTAATACATTGAACCTCTAATGATGAACCCTATCTAATACATTGAACCTCTAATGTTGAACCCTATCTAATACGTTGAACCTCTAATGATGAACCCTATCTAATTATATAAAAAAAATACAATTATATAAAACTTATTATTAATTATCTAAAAGTAAAAATACAATTATATAAAGCTTATTATTATTAATTATCTAAAAGTAAAATATACAATTATATAAAAATAAAATATACAACTATATAGAACTTATTATTATTAATAATTTAAAACTAAATTACATAAATGTTATATAAAAAATATACAATTATATAAAACTTATTATTATTAATTATCTAAAAGTAAAATATACAATTATATAAGACGTATTATTATTAATCATTTAAAACTAAATTACATAAATATCATATATAAAAAATATATAAATATATAAAACTTATTATTTTTAATTATATAAAAGTAAAATATACAATTATTTAAAATTATTATTATTAATCATTTAAAAGTAAATAACATAAATGGTTTAAAAAAAAGTTTCCCCAGCGACATGTCGCTGGGGTAAGTTTTGTTTATTAATTTTAGAAAGCCCTCCAAAAATTTTCATTAACGCGCTCTTTCTCAAAACGACAAAATACAAGTTTCCCCAGCGACATGTCGCTGGGGATAGGTTTGACATGTCGCTGGGGAAACTTTCGTCAAAAAGAAGAAAAGTTTCCCCAGCGACATGTCACTGGGGAAAGTATTGACCAGATCTTATCCTCAAAGAAACGAATCACAGAAAACACACAACACTTATCTATTTTTCACCATCTTCTCTGCGTATAACTCATCCCCAATCATCAACAATCACAGCCCCACCACTACCATCAACAATCACCACCAACAATCACATCACCACTCATCCCTGCTACTCATCCCCGCCACAACCACTACTATCACCACCATCAACACCACTCACCACCACCACAGCCGCTACTATCACCACCATCACCACCACCGTTGCTATCACCACCGCCGCTGCTATCACCACAGACATACCATCAACACCACCACAGCCACTTACCACAACCACTCACCACCACCGCCCACTGCCAGATTCACCACCACCACCACCACAACCACTCTTCTTCTAAATTATAATTCTTTTTCTAATCCCTCCAAATGATAATTCTTTAAACAAGTTTGGTGGTGGTGGATTTTGTTTATTTCTCGATTCAAGGTTTTTATATAAATTCATAGTTTTTATTGATTGAGTGTTTAATTGAGTTTTTAATTAAATGTTTTATGTTATAGTAGTCGACCGCAGAAGACCACAGCCGACCGCAGCCGACCACAGCCGACAACAGCCGACAACAGCCGACCACAACCGACCACAACCGACCACCACAACTAACAGTATGTTTTTTTTAATTCTAACCGATAACACTTATTTACTTATTTTTATCATTTTGGTTTCCCCAACGACATGTCGTTGGGGATTTATAAACTTGTTAATTTCCATTAAACCTAAATCCAAACACTCTTTAATTGTGAAAAACGCAAACCTAAACACTCGTTATGTTGCCTATCAGCTTATCCGAATAAACTGTTTTCAAACAGCTTATCCTGATAAGCTTAGCGGAATAAGCTGTTTGAAAACAGCTTATCCTGATAAGCTTATCAGGATAAGCTGTTTTCAAACAGCTTATCCTGATCAGCTTATCCGAATAAACTGTTTTCAAACAGCTTATCCTGATAAGTTTATCAGGATAAGTTGTTTGAAAACAGTTTATCCCGATAAGCTTATCCGAAAAAGCTGTTTGAAAATAGCTTATCCTGATAAGCTTATCAGGATCAAACAGCTTATCCTAATAAGCTTATCAGGATAAGCTGTTTGAAAACAGCTTATTCCGATAAGCTTATCGGGATAAACTGTTTTCAAACAGCTTATCCGAATAAACTGTTTTCAAACATCTTATCCTGATAAGTTTATCAGGATAAGCTGTTTGAAAACAGTTTATCCCGATAAGCTTATCGGAATAAGCTGTTTGAAAATAGCTTATCCTGATAAGCTTATGAGGATAAGCTGTTTTCAAACAACTTATCCTTATAAGCTTATTAGGATAAGCTGTTTGAAAACAGATGACTGATGTATGCTAATTGTACCTGTATACAGATGACTGATGTTGCACGGGGACACGGCGGGGACGGTGGTGGCGAGGATCCTTCACGGCCACGTCCTCCATCATTCGGTTGTGGGGGTTGCTTCGTCAACGGGGTAAGAATTTCTGGATTATTGTAATTCAAATTTGATACACATATTGAACTTGTTTGCCTTAACTTTTATGACTTTATCACTCACTTGATTTTACAGGAAAAGGAAAGAAAAAGCCCAATTTGGGCGGGAGGAGAGCCGACAGGCAGAATACCCAGGACAAGACCCGCTGCCTGAAATTACTGGATGCGGTGGCCGCGAATCACAACCGGCCGGTCGAGATCGACTTTGTAGCCGCTAGAGGTAACCTTGTTACACCTATCGGCCCCTACGCAGATCATTGGGGAAACTTATTCGGGTGTGTCGCTAGGGAAATACCTTTGTATTACCCTTCGTGGAGCAAGGTCCCCAAAGGGCACAAGGTGGCGGCCAGGACAGCTATTGGGGTAAGTTATCATTTTATATTTATTTAATTATCGTGTTCATTTATTTAATTGTATATATTTATTTAAATTCGTTTTTTATTTATATCATATAAATAAATAAACAAATTTAAATAAATATATAAATTATATTGCTAACTCTGTTTTTAATGTGTTGTATTGTGTATATTTATTTAAATTCGTTTATTTATTTATATCATATAAATAAATAAACGAATTTAAATAAACATATAAATTATATTTCTAACTCTGTTTTCAATGTGTTGTATTGTGTATATTTATTTAAATTCATTTATTTATTTATATCATATAAATAAATAAAAAAATTTAAATAATTATAAATTCTATTTTTAACTCTATTTTCAATGTGTTGTATTGTGTATATTTATTTAAATTCGTTTATTTATTTATATCATATAAATAAATAAACAAATTTAAATAAATATATAAATTATATTTCTAACTCTGTTTTCAATGTGTTGTATTGTGTATATTTATAAATTCGTTTATTTATTTGTATCATATAAATAAATAAACAAATTTAAATAAATATATAAATTATATTTCTAACTCTGTTTTCAATGTGTTGTATTTGATTGCAGAAAAAATACGATCACGCGTCGCACAGGAGCACCCCTCGGTGGTCGAATATTTATGATACCATTAATGCCCAGTTACAAAAATCATACAACACCAGCAAGGCCAATCTGAAGCGAGATTACTGTGTAAAAGACCCCGAGACTGGAGAATACGATGTGGATCAAATTAGGCGGAACAGACCCGACGAGCACACAACTGAAGAGTGGGAGAAACAGATAGCGTTTTGGACTGACGAAGATAACAAGAAGCGATCCTTAACAAACAGCCAGAATCGGTCCAAGGCAACACTTATCTCCCGACATGGTTCTCGGTCGATCCCTCGCACTCGACAGCTCATGGTTATTATTATTATTATTATTATTATTATTATTGATTTTACATTATTATTGTTTTTTTATTTTTTTTATTTTATTATTATTATTATTATTGTTTTTTATTTTTGTTATTTTATTATTATCATTATTGATTTTACATACATATTATTGCCGCATTTAATTAGATTGATCTTACTTATGTGTGTATGTACAGCAAAAGGCGTCCGAAACCCAACAGGAGCCTTCAGAGATCGACATGTTCTATCGTTTGCATACAAATTCAGATGGTGTATTTATAGATGAGAAGTCTCTCCAGTTGTATGTAAGTATTCTTTTCAAAACACACTTTAATGAATCATTGATTAATAATCTAGCAACCCGACTAATATATTTACTATCTTGTGTTATTGTCACCACACAGGATCAGATGAGGGAGCTAGAGGCGACGGGTGAGCACACCACTGCCGAGATCAACAGGATGGTGCGAGGAGGCAAGTTTCGCGGCCACCATCCTGGCGTGGGTATGGTATTGCCGGGATACGCCAGTACTACCTCGAGCTTTTCGTCACCACCCCCTGAGACTCGTCGGGATCGGGATGTTGATTTCATGATGGGCCTGCTGAGAAACGACGGCAGGTATGGCAATCATTTTTTGAGATATGAGAGTGTTGGTGCCAGCCGGAGCGGGAGTCGCCCGGGTGATGATGCTGAGGATCGGGAGGGTGGCGAGGATGGTGGCGATGACGCGAGCTAGTCGTGTCATATATGTGTTTGTTAGTATGGTAAATAGTTTCTTTATGTTCATCTTGACTTGTTTCCCTATTATCCTAAATTAGAACGCTTGTTTCCCTAGTATCCTTAACTATCCCGACTTATTCCTAGTATCCTTGACTAAATTAGAACGTTATATTATATTTTGGTGCAAGTTTGAACTTATTCCGCGTTTGTGTTGATTTGTATTCCAAGTTTACTTTATATGTGTCTTTTGGTGAGCAAATACAGGTTTTTGTTACAGGTTTTGGTAGATTTTTTCCGGAAAAATTCCCGAAAAAATCTGGAAAACGCCTGTTGTGCAGGCAATTTTAAAAGAAAAAACCTGCAGACTTTTCCCCAGCGACATGTCGCTGGGGAAACGTTGGTTATTGTTGACAAGTCAAACGCAAAGCGTTGACAAGTCAAATGTATCGAGAGTTTCCCCAGCGACATGTCGCTGGGGAAACTTGGGAAATCGTTGACAAGTCAACGACAACGCATTGACAAGTCAAACATAAGGAAGGATTCCCCAGCGACATGTCGCTGGGGAAACTTTGTAATTAGCTAAAAATATTAAGTTCAACTTAATTTTTTTTAATAAGGATTTCCCCCAGCGACATGTCGCTGGGGAAAAAGTTGCCACCCACTACAAGAAAATAGCCTTTTAGCGTCGTATTTTAGCGACATTTTCATATGAGTCGCAAACAGCGACATGTTAGCGATATGTTAGCGTCATACTCTTTCGTCAATGTCGCAATATATGACGCAAATCTTGTCGCAACGTTTGTAATCGCAAATTGTGTCACAAACTATGTCGCTATTTTTGCGATACTAAAATAACATATCGCAATTGAAGTCGCTAATTTTGCGACATCTAAGTACACATCGCAGACAATGTCGCTATTTTTGCGACATTTAAGAATACATCGCAAACTAAGTTGCTAATTTCGCGACATCCATATACATGCGGCTAAATGAGACGCTAAATTGCGACTTCAAAAAAGTAAGTCGCAAATTATGTCGCAATGTTTGCGACATCTATGAATACATCGCAAACTGAGTCGCCAATTTTGTGACATGCAAATACATGTGGCTATATTAGTCGCTAACTTGCGACTTCAAAAACCCAAGTCGTTAATTTTGTCGCAGAATTTTTACGACATACATGCAAGTCGCTATATACGTCGCAACTTGATGTGTATAATATTTTAATTACATTATAACCTATATAAATAAAAATGATTTTTGGAAAATTTTCTCCTTTCACCAAAGTAAGTATAAACTCATTTTAATGACTTAATATGTTTAGTTTTGATAAAACAAATATATTCATATCAATGACGTTGACGTGTTAGTTTAAGTGTGTTTTTTTAGGTTTTACGCGAATCGAACCAAAATCGAAAAGTAAACAAAATTACATTGTGTTGATTCGGGTAAGGTCGGTTCGGCTTAGTTTGTTGGTTAGATTTAATTTTCGATTGATTTTGTTCGCCAATAGTTAAGCCATTATTTAACAACTATTATTATATATTATTAGTTTATTACTCCTTTCGTCTCATAATAATAATCCACCGACAAAAATACGCAGTTTAATAAAAAAATCACGTTTTCAGCTTTATCAATTACTTTTTACACAAAGATAATTTTACCCTCAAGTAGGGGTGTCAATATTCCGACCCGACCCGAACCCGACCTGACCCGAACCCGACCCGAGCATATTCGGGTCGGGTATTCGGGTTGAAATTTGAATTCGGGTTAGTCGGGTCAACCCGACTAACCCGAATTCGAAATCGGGTCGGACGTCGGGTAAAATATTGATGTCTAATTCGCGATCGGGTCAACCCAATTGACCCGAATAAGAATTTTTTTATTTTCTTTTTATTTTTAAAATTTAAATTTTAAT
This sequence comes from Glebionis coronaria, assembly GCA_025667525.1. NCBI lineage: Eukaryota > Viridiplantae > Streptophyta > Magnoliopsida > Asterales > Asteraceae > Glebionis > Glebionis coronaria. The sequence continues at coordinate 321,629 of JANFOE010000237.1, forward strand.
ATGAATTATATTAAAAAAATAAAAATAAAGTATTTTTTTTATATTTTATCGATAGTCGGGTTGATCCAAACCCGAATAGACTCGACCCGAGTAAACTCGACCTGAATAGACCCGAATCCGACTAACCCGAGTTCAACTCAGGTCGGGTTCAGGTAAATTATTTTTACCCTCAACCCGAATTCGACCCGACCCGAATAACCCGAACCCGACCAACCCGACCCGATTCCCACCCTACCCTCAAGTGAGGGTGATATAGTAAATTTAATTTACATTTCTTATCTATTTTTGGACTGGAGTATTAGTTTGGGACGTCCAAAAATAGTATACTGAACTATTAATATGGGACAGAAGGATTCTTATATATGATAAAGTCAAAATAGTAAAGGGTAAATTATGTACAAAATAAAAGTTTAACTTCATATACAGTAACAGTCTCGCCATAAGAAAGAGAAAAAAAAAATGATCTCAACACAGCTACGCCACCAACACCACTACACCGCCGGATAAACGATCGCAACACTGGTCGGGTAAACGATTAACACCGCAACTCGTTCTTCTCCGGTAGATATTCGTCAATTACGAATTTGTTTTGATATATTTGTTGCGCTCAATTAGTGCTTATATTGCTTAATTAGTGCTTATATTGCCTAATTAGTGCTTATATTGCTTAATTAGTGCTTATTTCATTTGCTTAATTAATGGTTATTCTGTTGTAATTGCTTAATTAGTGCTTACATTGTGATCGTGTGTTGTGAGCTTAAAATGTTTGAGCGAGATCGTGAATTACAGATTATGTTTAGTCAGTTAGTTTTGAATGCGAATTACAGATCGTGTTTGTGATTTATGTTATTCATAACACTAATCATTAACCGATCAACTTGTTTTGGGTGTCTCGTGTTCAAAGGGGCCAGTGTGGTGGAGAGAACCGCTGAGCCTCGGCGAGGCTCAACCTCAGCCTCGGCGAGTCGGCCTCTCCGTGACACCCCATGCTCTTAGGTGTATTTTGTAGTCAATCATGGTCTGGTAGAGAAATACTAGGAATTATCTATTGCAAGAAATAAGTCACGACTATAAATCGTAATCTAACTGTCGTATAATACTTGATTGTTACGAGAGAATAGCTAAAGGTACATATTTAGCTCATCAAGTTTTTTTTTGCGTTTGAATAAGCATTTCATCAATGGATCATCATTACTAGTACTTTTTCAAACACTTGTTTAAGTCATCATCTAAAGTTCAATATTTTATGGATGGAATTCTAAAGTTGTAAAAATCTACTTCATAATCTAATTTAGATGTTTTTTTCTTGATATGTGTACTTACGCTACATATGGTTGTGATAATGTTGTGCTTTATGCGACCTGAGTAATTTGTGCCTTCAGCTTTGAAGACTTAATTAGTTAATTTTGTTTCGCATTCAACTCTTTATATATAATGTAAGTATTGAATGTTGTTATTTTTTTATTGAACATATTTTTATTATTTGTATGTGCTGGAGGTATCCGCTATAACCACTTCGGAAATCAGTAAGAGGGCTGATATTGAAGCCTAATTGAAACAAATTTCAGGTACTCTTTATGACAAATGCATTTTTAATCCATATGAATCCTCATTTTCTTTTACTACTCCCTGCTCATGACAAATGAACCATCTACAATTTAGCACTAGCATAGTCCTTTTTTTGTTGCATAATATTAATAACCAGATAACGAGTGCTTGGTGTTTACCTACAAAAGTCACTACACCTGGTCGCTTAGGAGTGCTTATCCTCTTTGGTCTTGAATACAGGCGCACATGCAATCGGCACTACAGCTGGTCGCTTTAGGACCCCAATATTCGAAGGAGTACAAAGTGTGACATGTGTTTATTGTTCGCCTAAATCTGCCTTGCCAGTCGCTTCCACCTTTTACCCGTATCTAAGCATGACAGAAGGTGGTCATGGAAACTATGCAAGGTCAGCGCTATGTCCTATCCCCACAAAATCTCTACCGGTATTCTTCCATGAATCGTGCAACAGTATCGCACCTCAATCTCCCTCGCCGCTACTCCTGCAATGCAACCAACAGGTAAGATTTTCATTATGTTCCCTAGCAACAGTAGCTTATTTTTGGCGAAAACGTGATAGTTTGTAACACTAGTTTGCTGCAGTATTTGATGTGTATAGTTAACTAAACAAACTGATTAGAAAAAACGAAAATTTGATTTGATTTCAACCTGTTCAAGCAGTAGTCAAATTTGGATGAATAACACTTTTGTGCCAAGAATTTGTCTGGTGGCATTACAAATCTCTGTAGGTATATTTATCCATATCTGAACACACCGAAAACGACACTGGTTGGATCATGTCTATAAGATTAGTTTAGTAAATACTTTAATGTCGTTTTTACTATAGTACTCGAGGTATTTCATATCTGCAAAGGACTAAAATGGGAATATGGTGTACATTACAGTAAGACTATATGGTAAAAATACCAAATATGTTACTAATCGTGATAGTGAGCTGCAGGTTAATATCTGCCTTTTTGTTGTTCATTAAGAGCCTTGGAATGCATACAGCTAATATCCGTGGCTAATACTAATTTCCGACTGTATTTTCCCGTTTCTTTTATCAAATTTCATTAGCTTTCCGTTACCTTATATGCATATGCACTGCACTGCATTCTAGTACATGAGTTTGTATGTTTTGGCCACTGAAGCTATTGAATAAGTCGTAACTAGACCCCAAGAGATAGCTACACGAGTCAGGACATCTCTCATGAAAGGAACATCATTTTACAATTTTACAGTTGCCAATATCAGTTGCACCAAAAAATCCACTTTTTAATCTATTGTCTTTATGAACAGGAGATTTATCATCTCTCGGGTGCAGAATTTGGTCCCAAGTTGCTTGGAACATTCAGAAATGGGATGGTGTAATCCTTCATACATGCTCGCACTCTTGATGTGTCAGGTAAGTTACTAACCAAAGTAATTACATGAATCTAATATAGTAATATGTAAGCGTTTTATGTAGTATAAATTCTTTTCGTGTAATCTTAACATCACTTATAAACAATTTAACTAGCAATAGTGCAAGATATTGAACAGAATCAGAAACGGTCAAGAAAAACATCAACAATGGATTTTCCGCATCAACTGATCAGAATAGTGTTTTGATGAATGACATCTTTTGAAGCTGCCACAATCAGATCTACAGAGGGGGTGTTTGGGATTCCATTTTCGTTTTGAAAACTCCATTTTCGAAAACTCCATTTTTGAAAACTCCATATTTGAAAACTCCATTTTCGCAGCTGGACCTCCTAACCAACTTTTACAAAACGCCGTTTTACTCCATTTTTGAATAACTAAACGCCGTTTTGGCCTTTTTTACCCAAACACCTTTTTCTAGTTTTTCTCCAGTTTGAAACTGGGATTCGGAGATTATTTGTGGTGAAACGCACATCCAAACACCCCCAGAATCTCTGCAGTCTTCTTGGTCATGAAGGGTAATAAGCTTAAAGCATAATTAAGTTTACTTATGTTAGTTTGCCTTATTTTTTGACCGGCTTAATTTCCTATTACCATTTTACCATCTATGGAGATTGCTGAAAATGAGTTTTTTTGCAACTTTTTTTTACCACATTCTGATAAAGTTTAAATGCCGACTGGGGAGTTGCTGAAGAAGTTTGCATCGATCGCTCTCTCACATAGGAAGTTCTCTATAATTGAGCTTTTAGTTTACACCGTATGAAAGTGGACCTGGAGTTGAAACTATCAATGTTTGTAATTACCTATACTTTTGATTAGCAAATCTGTTTTTTTTTATGTTTGATTTTAATAATGAATCGGTTGATAACCTGCACAATTCTTTTAATGATATTGGATTGTTTACTTTTGATATCGAGTCAGTTTACTTTTGCATTATCAAATCTGTATCACTTTGTTTACATATGATATTTGGTCCGTTTGGAATGTTTTAGATTGGAACATGAATAGATCGTCGATGAACGATCATATTAAATGTGTAGCTAAGAATAGCGATATAGAATATGTAAGTCGCTAATTTGGCGTCGTAAATAGCGACTCGAAATAACAAGTCGCTTATTTGGCGTCATAAATACCGACTTGGAATATAGCGACTTAAGTAGTCACATATGAAAATATGTCGCTACTTAAAGGGCGACATATAGATAAATATCGCAATAAACGTCGCAATTATTCCAAGACACGAAAAGACATCGTATCACATAATTCAAATCGAAAACCTTCAATCAAGCACCTTTACGTTTTTGGATGTACTTGTTACATTATATGAGATGGTAAAAATCTGGATAAGATGAAAGAGAAAGGTGATGCATGTATTCTAGTGGGATATGCGACTCAGTCTAAGAGATATAGAGTTTACAACAAGAGAACAAAATTTATAGTCGAAACTATTCGTGTCAGATTTGATGAATTGCAAGAAATGACACTTGAACAAAACAGTTTAAGTCCCGATCTACAACGACAAAATACTTTTGTGCACAACCGCACGGATCTCGGAACTCAAAACCACAACAATGAACCGTCAAGTTCAAAGCTGGTTACTAAACATGTTCCAAGAGCAGATATGATAGTGGATACGACACTTGAAGAGTTGGAAATGTTATATGGACCAATGTATGATGAATATTTCACCGGGGAGAAACATGTTGTATCGAAGTCTTCCGTTGTCACTAATGATAAGAATGATGATACCGGTTATCATCAACAAAAGGTTACAACTTCCTCTACTTCAACATGGGTTGCTGCAGATTTACTTCCTCAATATCACATCAACAATCGATCCTACAACATCCACAACTACTGTCATTGCTCCAGAGAATACAAATCAAGCAGACCATGCATTAAATGACGAAGACGAATTTATTAACTCATTCGATACACCGGTACACGAAACTGGAGAGCCTTCTACTCGCCATGTTGATCCGTTAAATATGTATACATTTTATCAACGACATCCTTCAACACATCATTGGACCCGAGATCATCATTAGGTTCAAGTAATTGGAAACCCTTCACAGCCCGTTCGCACAAGACGACAACTAGAAACCGGTGGCGATGTTTGTATGTTCGCACTCGCCGTGAGTACAGCTGAACCGAAAAACATAAAAGAAGTCATGGCTGACCATGCTTGGATTGAATTGATGACGGATGAACTTCAACAATTTGAAAAACTTAAGGTCTGGGAACTTGTTGACAGACCATACGATGTAACACCATTAAATCTTCGATGGATCTGGAAAAACAAAATAGATGAAGAAAACACGACCATCAAGAATAAATCTAGGCTAGTGGCTAAAGGGTATGGCCAGAAAGAGGGTATTGATTTTGAAGAATCATTTGCACCTGTAGCTCGTATGGAAGTGGTCAGGATTTTCCTTGCTTATGCTGCACATAAGGGATTCATCGTTTATCAAATGGACGTAAAGACGACGTTTCTTAACGGTCCTTCGAAGGAAGAAGTCTATGTCACAAAGCCAAAAGGATTCGTCCATCCTCATTATCCTGAAAAGGTGTATCGTCTCCACAAAGCACTTTATGGACTCAAGAAAGCTCCAAGGGCGTGGTACGATGAGCTCTCGAAATTTCTGGTATCCAAAGGTTTCTCAAAAGGTTCCAATGATCTAACTTTGTTCACTTATAAATATGGGGATGACATTTTTCTTGTGCAAATTTATGTTGATGACATTATTTTCGGGTCTACAAACCCAAAAGTTTCAAAATGGTTTGAAAAAGTAATGCACAACAAATTTGAAATGTCAATGATGGGCGAATTAAAATTGTTTCTATGAATTCAAGCTTACCAATCCCTAAGTAGTATCTTTATTAACCAAGCTAAGTATTGTCAAGAGATAATCAAAAAGCATGTTATGACCTCATGTGACCACGTTGGGACACTATTATCAACCACATCCCTAGATGCTGATTTGGAGGGAGTTACCATAGATCAAACGAAATATCGTTCCATGATCGACTCCCTCATGTACTTAACAACAAGCCAACCAGATATATCACATGCTACGTGTTATTATGCACGATATCAAGAACGACCCACTGACAAGCACCTCAAGGAGGTTAAACGTATCTTTCGGTACCTCAAGAATACCATTCACATGGGACTCTGGTATCCGAGGGAAACCTGTTTCTTTCTAACGACCTATTTAGATTCTGATCACGCAGGGTGTCTTGATACATGAAAAAGTACTTCTGGTGGTGCATAATTTCTAGGTCAAGACAAGCTCGTGGGATGGTCTTCCAAGAAGCAGGATTGCACGTCACTCTCATCAGCCGAAGCGGAGTATGTGTCTCTATTTGCGTGTTGTGCTCAAGTTCTTTGGATGAGAACATAACTCACGGATTATGGCTTCCACTTTGATAAAGTACCTATGTACTGTGACTCAAAGTCCGCCATCGCCATCTCCTGCAATCCGGTACAGCATTCCCGCACGAAGCACATTGATGTCAGATATCACTTCATAAAGGAACAAGTTGAACGCGGTATCGTTGAACTATACTTTCTTGGAACTGATTACCAATTAGCTGACTTGTTTACAAAAGCTCTTTCGAAAGAGAGGTTTGCGTATCTAGTAAGACAAATTGGTATGAGATGTTTGACTCCAGCAGAACTGGAGATTCTGGCAAATAAGCCTGCTTGATTCATCTATCAAACATCTACTTGTAAATATCATTGAAAAAGCAAAATACAAAAATATAAAACATATAAAAGCAAAACACAAAATTAAAAATATTTGAAAATCCAAAAATATTCTTCTCGACATGTCTTTCAGTATCGATAATATGGACGTACCTATAAATGTCGCTCAATAACGACACGGGTGTGTACATAAAGCTCGAATGAAAGTTGTAAATATTTTTCAAAACATGTCATTTTTATTTTTAATAAGGGAAAATGTCTATTTTGGACAATTTTTCCAACAGGTAGAGCAATCTATCTTGGGTAGAGCTTGTCACAAAACATACAACGTTTTGAGCTCAACACAATGGCTTGTAATCAATTTCAGATTACAACCCGGATCGATATTCACGGGGGAGTGTACGAATTAGTGCCCTTACCCCCAGCAAAAGAAGAGAAATCTTCTTACACTTGAGTGGATTCGTCAAGACACTCAAAGTCTATGAACTCAAGTTTATGCTTTCGAAAAACCACTTCGCCAAAAATAATGGAGTTTTCAAAAAGCGTTGAACACAATTTTTTCAAGAATTTTTCAACGATATTCAAAATCTTTCAAAAATTGTGTGTTCAACAACTTCTATCCTCAAAAAGCGAAATGTGGATTACATCCTCACAATGACAATTCAATTGGATCAATTTTTAAGGGGAGCTTTGCAAATTCATGCTAAGTAAGACACATTATCCTCCTGAAGATTTTCAAGACTATTTTTTGCAATATATTTTAATCAAATTTGGTATCTCTAATATCAATGATTTTATATATTAGAGATAGGGGAGAAAATGTGATTAAAATGTGATCTAAACACTCAAGCAGTTTTGGTTACGATCAAATACCCACAACATCTTTAATTCACGACGTTATTGGTTTCAAAAGGGTGGTTAGTTTTAAGTCCTATGATCCAACCAGAACCGGAGGGATCTTCCCCGGGACAATCTAATAGATTATTAGAAGTCCTTAGGAAAGATGGAGTAGAATGTGAACGTAGTTGAATGCCGACTAAATACTTATGCTAGCACTAGAACAATCACAATAAGGTGCTAGTAATGACGTCTTGGTAAGTAATAACTGATTTTTAGTTAGTTAAAAAGGTTTGCTTTTGCAAGTTCTTTCTTTGCGTTGCTCGTACCCAATTATATTTGTCGTTGTTTCGTTCTCGGTATCTTCTCGAATCGATCACGTTTCAAAGTGGAATTGTTGTACTTGGTAACTAAAAGGGGGAGCTTTTGATCTATATCTACTTAAAAGATAAGTGCGAGAAGTAATAAAATTAAACTAAAAGCAATACTGAAAATAAAACTTGAAATTAAAATTAAACAGTAAAAGACCTTCTGAGGAAAACAGCTGATTCGGAATGATTCTTTGATCCGGAATAAGTGCTTGATCCGGAATATATTAGCTCATGCGGAATAATCTAGAAATTGCTTCATTCGGAATGTTACTCTTGATCCGGAATAACTAACTCAGAATGCTCATTCGGAATATTTGTTTCATAGGGAATACACCTTCATCCGGAATAACAGTTGATCCGGAATATTTGCTTGATCCGGAATATATTTCCTTCACTCGGAAAAACCTTTATTCGGAATATCTTAAAACAGAATGGTTCATTCGGAATATTTATGTTGATTCGGAATAATCAAAACAAATCATTCATTCGGAATATTAAAAGAAAACTGATTCGGAATAACTTAAGAAGAATGCTGGTTCGGAACATATGTTCATCCGGAATAAAACTGTTTATTCGGAATAATGACTTGACTCGGAGTACAAACCTTTATCCGGAATAACTTTTGATTCGGAATATTTTAAGAAAAATGCTCATTCGGAATACTTACTTTATTCGGAATAAAATAAACAGAAACCTTTCATCCGGAATGATTAGCTCATCCAGAATATATTTAGTAATCCCTTGATTCGGAATCTGGGTTGATGAACAGTCCGAAGAACATGGGAGTACTTTGATCACGAATTTAACCAAAATCCACCAAGTTTTTAACCAAAACTTAAACCAATTTAACCACTAATCATTTACTAATGATAAACATCAAACCAAATCAACAAAAACTCAAAACCCACATGTTTTTAAAGATCAAAATTAACCAAATAAAACTTTAAAACTTGAGAATGAATAAGATAAAGAAAAACAAGATTGAATAACAGATTATATTAAAAGATTAAGGTTTTAACAATGAAAAGGAAGGATTAAACTTACAAGATAAAAAGACAATAATAATCACCAAACACCCTAATGGTGATGGTGTTTCCTATGAAACAGGAAAAAAAGAAACAGAAAAGAAAAACTATCTTGAAAATTGTGAAGGGAAGTCTATTTATAGGCCTTGTCTTTGGTTGGTGAGTGGGCTTTCTCCCTTTCTTTTTGTCTTCTCGTCTTTTCAGAAAAGTTGACGTTTTCGATTTTGATTCGGGATTTGTCGACGAATAAGTTCAACTCGTATTTTAATTTCTTCATTTAATAAACTTGAGTTCTTCGACATATGTCTTTGGTCTTTTTCTTCGATAAATCTTCAAATAGGCCCATTGACTTCAAATCTTTTGCATCTCTTGGACTATAGACTTCGTCTTTTCGTCTTTTTCTTCGATAAAACCCGTGCAATCCCATGTTTTCTTCAATATTTATCCGGTTGGCTCTGAAAACACAAAAAACACACAAACCACGCATAATTCCAAACAAATGACATTAAATACGCGTTTTGGTCTCGTTTTAGCAAGAAATAAGTGGTAAAAGGATGGGTGTTTTTACACCTATCAAATCCCCTACACTTAACCATTGCCATGCCCTCATGCAATGCTAAAAGTTTAAATCACGGTTTACATTTCTCATCATAATAACCCACCTTGGCCTTTATTAAATTCTAAACACTAAGGAAGCCAAAAGAACAAAACAAGTAAAGTACTTAAGGACTTACATTGGGGTTTTAGATTGTCATGAATGTTCATCATTCTCAAGTTTCACGTTCCCCATACCAAGCTTAAAAACGAGATCATTGTTATTATAAGTTAGAAAACGAACACGAACTCATGTGGCCCAATTATTCACTTAGACTCCCTTATTCCTAGGTGTATCTCTTATATTTTATTTTTGTCTTGAATGATCACGAGGATGCATTGTTTGACTTATTTCGATAGTTATTTAGGCTGAAAATAAAGTGGGACGATTTAATTAATAGTTAGCTAAAGTACAAAATCTTTTAAAACTGCTTCTCGGGACCTCATAAAGTTCATATCTTGGCATAACTCGCTTCACGATTTGAGACCTTTCTCGGACCGATATTTGGCAGCGACTTCATACTTCAAATCTTTGAGAGACGTTCTTGAAATTATGGTCTTCTCTTCATAGTAGGAATTTCTTCACTTGAAGTTTTGAGAGATTCTTCATATTTGGACCACGACTTCTTCATTTTTCTCCAATCTTTATTTTGGACTTTCATATACAACGATCCGCCTCCTTTTAGGACTTGGATCTATTTATCCTCATACCTTGCTAGGGTCTTTTCGGATAGACTTCTCCATGATCTTTTGAGGAGTACTTGCTTTTTGTCGTGGGTCTCGATCCTTCATATTGATTTTCGATAAATGATTCGTCACATCACTTTTGGATCTTTAGCAACAAAATGTAGCCCTCATGCCTTGTTAGGACCTTTTTGGACTCGCCAATCTTCGCATCCCGCTTCAATAAGTTATGCCTTGGCTATGAACTCTAATCAATACCGAGCAACTTTTAAACGATCTTGGGCTAGAAGCTAAGTAACTTTTCAAATCGTACAACCTTATTTATTGCAAATAAATTTATTAGCAAGCGATGGGAGAATAGGCTTATAATCAACTCACATAAATTCATGAAAGAATACCAAACTTATAATTGACTCTATCATCTCCCGTTCTCCACAATTTAAAATCTCAAGGAATGAGACTCGTGGATGCTTAGCCAATTAAATCAAAGTTTTGGGTTTTCGAGTCGCCTATAGGATCTTGCATCTTCTTAGACTCTTTCAAGTTTAGAATTTGCGTTTTAAAGTTTCCTTGATAAACGACTCTCTAGGATCAATTATAGGAACTTACGAAAAGTTCTTGTTCTTAACCCGTGAAAGTTAAGACTTTCGCGTTTTAAAGCTCCTTATATAAGAGCCTAGCAAAACTTGACTTAAACACGTTAAGGATACTAGCTAGAGTAAACTTAGATAAGTAAACTCGGGTTGAGTCAAAATATTCACGACTTTGAAAAATTTAAAACCACTTTATTGAAATTTTATTCTAGCAAGGAAAGAGAATAAACATAACAAAGGAAAATACAACTATACAACTAGGCCAAAATAGATTAAAATTTTTGAAAAATGTCGTAAAATCGAATTTTCCGGTTAAATGAAGGCACTTTAATGGAAAAGTCCACTTAAAACTTCGATAGAAGTCTCCCCTACACTTAATATAAACATTGTCCTCAATGTTTAAGCATGTGGGAAAAGTCTCCCCTACACTTATGACATTGTGCACGTTGGTTAAATCAAGTTAAGGAGGAGACAACTAAAGTGATCAATTTCAAATGTGAGTATGAAGAAAATTTAATCACGATAGTTGAGAGATAGAACCGGAATTGCGGATAACATGGGAGCACGGTTCTTCAAAGATTCCAAGAGTGCATTTATCCCTGTAATCACATCACCATACAAATACAAGCAACCTATATAGCTCCCCCTACACTTAGGATGAAAAACGGGAAAAGGGGGGATAGATACTCGGGTTGCCTCCCGAGGAGCGCTTGTTTTTGTTAACCGAGTCACGAGCCTGACTCGGTCCTGAACTAATTCATGGGAAACGTGGTGAGGGATGGAATCATCTCATGAGAGATGTCCTCACCAAAGTACAACTTCAAACGCTGGCCATTCACCTTAAAATTGGGCCCATTTGGCTGAGAAAGCTTAATGGTGCCATAGGGAAAGACATTGGCGATGGTGAATGGACCAGACCAGCGGCTCTTCAACTTGCCCGAGAAGATCTTCAACCGAGAGTTAAAAAGTAAGACTTGATCACCAACGTGGAACTCTCGGTTCTTAATTTTAGCATCGTGGATGATCTTGGTCTTCTCCTTGTAGATCAATGAGTTCTCGTAAGCTACATTCCCTCAGTTCGTTTAGCTCGTTGAGTTGAATCTTGCGAAGATCACCATCTTTGTTGATGTCGAAGTTAGCCCACTTCAAGGCCCAGTATGCCTTATGTTCCAGCTCGATAGGGAGGTGGCATGCTTTCCCGTACACAAGACGATAAGGTGTGCAACCAATCGGGGTCTTATATGCGGTACGGAAAGCCCACAGAGCATCATCAAGTTTATCGGTCCATGAGGCACGATGCTCTCCGACAGTACGTTCCAAAATTCGCTTCAATCCACGGTTGGATATCTCGGCTTGACCGTTGGTTTGAGGATGATAAGCGGTGGAAAGACGGTGATTGACACCATACTTAGCCATGACTCTTGCAAATTGATCATTGCAAAAATGAGTCCCGCGGTCACTGATTATAGCACGAGGAACACCGAATCGAGCAAACAGTTGTTTCAAGAAATTACAAACCACCCTCGCGTCGTTAGTGGGTAAAGCTTTGGCTTCAACCCATTTAGAAACATAGTCAACGGTGACAAGGATGTATTTGTTTCCTTTAGAAGAAGGGAATGGCCCCATAAAGTCGATGCCCCATACATCAAAGATTTCACATTCTTGTATGAAATTTTGAGGCATCTCATCTTTATGTGTGATCTTGCCTTGTTTTTTGCAAGCATCACAAAGTTTAACCATCGCGTGAGCATCATGATAAATGGTGGGCCAATAGAATCCCGAGTCAAACACTTTTTTGGCGGTGTAGTTGGGACCAAAGTGACCACCGGTGGGTACTTTGTGGCAAGCCTCGAGAATGTCTAAAGCTGCCGGTCCGTCAACACGTCGGCGAGTAATCAAGTCAGCGCATTGTTTGAAGAGAAAAGGGTCATCCCAAAAGTAAGTCTTAACATCATTCAAGAACTTTTTCTTTTGTTGGGATGTTAACCCTTTGATGAAAACACCACCCGCTAAATAGTTTGCAATGTCGGCAAACCACGGGGTGTCATCAAGATTGGCACTAATAGACATTAAGGTCTCAAGGGGAAAAGAGTCGTTGATCTCTTTGTTCGGATGATCCCCTTGATAAGGATCCTCAAGTCTACTAAGATGATCCGCGGCTAGGTTTTCAGCTCCCTTCTTGTCACGAATTTCAATGTTAAATTCTTGAAGGAATAAAACCCAGCGAAGAAGTCTTGGCTTAGAGTCGTGCTTAGTCATCAAGTACTTCAACGCGGAATGATCCGTGTATACGATGGTGGTGGATAAAACAAGATAGCGGCGAAATTTTTCAAAAGCATAGACAACAGCTAAAAGCTCTTTTTTGGTTGTCGTATAATGCAATTGAGCCCCCGTCATTGTCTTGCTAGCATAATGGATTGGTTGGAAGTGCTTATTCACTCTTTGGCCCAAAACCGCTCCAATAGCAAAGTCGCTAGCATCGCACATCAACTCAAAAGGTAGCTCCCAATTAGGGGTAACCAAGACCGGTGCCTTAGTTAGCTTATCCTTGAGAAGATTCAAGGCTTCAATACACTCTTTAGAAAAGATAAAAGGAGTATCTTTTTCCAAGAGGTGGGTCATCGGGCGAGCGATTTTAGAAAAATCTTTGATAAAGCGACGATAGAAGCCCGCATGACCCAGAAAACTTCTCACACCCTTCACGGTTGAAGGTGGAGGTAATTTGGCTATGACATCCACTTTAGCACGGTCCACTTCAAGACCGTCTTTTGAGATTTTGTGTCCTAGCACAATGCCTTCTTTTACCTTAAAATGGCATTTTTCCCAATTTAGAACAAGGCGAGTGTCTTCGCATCGCTTAAGCATACGTTCTAAATTGGCAAGGCAAGAAGAGAATGAATCCCCAAAGACCGAGAAATCATCCATGAAGACTTCCATGGTTTGCTCAACCATGTCATGGAAAATAGCCAACGTGCACCTTTGGAAAGTCCCGGGGGCATTGCATAAGCCAAAAGGCATTCTTTTGTAGGAAAATGTGCCATAGGGACAAGTGAATGTTGTCTTCTCTTGATCTTGGGGATCGATGGGTATTTGGAAATAACCCGAGAAACCATCTAGAAAGCAGTAATATTCATTACCCGCTAAACGTTCAAGCATTTGGTCCATAAAAGGAAGAGGAAAATGATCCTTTCTCGTGTCATCATTGAGTTTGCGATAGTCTATACAAACTCTCCACCCAGTAACGAGACGTGTAGGAATCAACTCGTTGTTTTGATTGGGCACAACGGTGATTCCGCCTTTCTTAGGCACACAATGGACTGGACTAACCCATGGTAAATCCGAGATAGGATAAATCATGCCCGCGTCAAGAAGTTTGATAACCTCTTTTTTGATAACGTCATGGATTTTAGGATTCACCCTTCGTTGGCTTTGAATTGTGGGCTTAAAGTCGTCCTCCATGAGAATTTTATGTGTGCAAAAGTGAGGATCAATTCAACGAATATCAGAGATTTTCCAAGCGATAGCTCTTTTATGTTTCTTGAGAATTTCAATGAGACGAGTTTTCTCATCGGGTTTTAAGTCCTTAGCAATGATAATGAGAAGTTGATCAATGCCTTCTAAGAAAACATACTCGAGATGAGGAGGTAAGTCTTTAAGCTCAAGAGTAGGAGGATCCTCAATAGATGGTGTAACTAACGATGGATCATCATTAGTCACCTCTTTAGGAGAAGGAGGAGAAAAAGGGTCTTCATTGAGAAGTTTCTCAATTGTACGAATGTCTTCTTCCCAATCGGTGGGAGAATCATCATACTTAAGATCGAGTGGACCCAAGATAGCTTCAAAATCATCCAAAAGAAAGTCACTTTCTCCAAATGGAGTCAATGACGGAGCAATTGAGGCAATGGTCTCAACATTGGGTAGAGAAGAGAGATTACTTTTGCAAGCATCATGAAAGTGTTCTTCACAAGCCTCATCGAGAACATCAATAGCATTAACACTCTCATATGAATAAGGTTGCTTAGAAATCTTACCCATGTTGAAGACAATTTTATCGTCACCAACTCTCATGATTATTTCGCCCGCGGCTACATCAATGAGAGTGCGACCGGTCCTCAAGAAGGGACGTCCAACGATTAATGGAACACGAGGATCCATCTCGTAGTCAACGACAACAAAATCCGCCTGGAAGGTGAATTTGTCAATGCCAACGAAGACGTCTTCGGCTATCCCCACTGGATAAGCAACCGTACGGTTAGCTAATTTCAAAGTCATTTTGGTGGGGACTAGCTCGGGGAAAGATAACTGCTTCCAAACACTTAAAGGCATTAAGTTTATACTAGCACCTAGATCGGCTAGGGCCATGCAATTTTCTACTCCCGGGAAGTTGCAAGGAATTAAGAAGCGACCCGGATCACCAAGTTTGGTGGGCAATTTCCTTAAGAATACCGCAGAGCAATTCTCATTAAGTTGGGTCTGAGCAATGTCAAGAAGCTTCTCCTTGTCACTAAGAAGATCTTTAAACATCTTCGCATATTTAGGCATGTGAGCGAGAGCCTCGGCAAAGGAGATGTTAAAATTCAATTGTTTAAACATTTTGAGAAAGTTTGAAACTTGAATATCATCCTTGCTCTTTTGCTTCTCTTTCCTCAACCTTGAAGGATAAGGTATATCGGATGAAGAGGAAGGCTTTAGGGGAGTAGGATCACTCACAACCGCGGGTGGTGGGGGAATGGGGGTAGAACGCAAAGGAGGTGAGGAAAGTTGCTCTTTTTCCTTGTTCGCAATCACGGGTGGAGGTGTAGGAAGCTCAGGTTCCGTATAACCTTTTCCACTACGAGTGGTGATTGCTTTCATCTCCCCTCTTGGATTAGCAACGGTGTTAATCGGAAGAGTACCCGAAGAAGAGGGTTGATTACCTTGGAAGAGCGAACCGATCATATCACGTATATTATCCGCTTGAGTGCTGAAAGAGTCTCTCATGTCTGCGCGAATATCATTGCTTTGTTTCGCCATGTCATTCCTTAGCTCGGCTCGAATGTCACTCCCTTGTTTCGCCATGTCTCCCTTCAAGTTGATGAACTGACTCTGAAGATTCGTCACCATCTCTCTATTAGTCCTCATGAACGTCTCGATGTCTTGATTGAATGCCATCGGTTGATTGAGAGGTGGAGCTTGGTAAGCTTGAGAATTTCCTTGAGGTGGGTATGGGTTTCTTTGGGATTGATATTGATTGTTAGCACGAGGTTGGGATTGGTTATTTCGGTTATAGCTTTGTTGTTGGTTTTGGTTTTGAGGAGTAAAACCGGGTGGTGCAAGATAGTTGTTTGAACGATAACTTAGCAAGCTACGGTCTCCTTGAGGACTGAAATTAGGATTTTGCTAGGTTAAAAGTTCGTTGAACCGATCTCTTCGAATTGATTTCCGGTTAATTGTGTGAGATTAGTTGTTCTTGGTGAAACAAATATTTTTGGATTTGGTAAAATGAATGTGCAAGACTTAAAAATAAATGACGAGTAACTAAAACTAACACTAGTTGAAACGTAAACGGTGCATATTTAAAAACGTAAAAAGTAAATGACGAGAATTTAATGACGAAAAAGTAAAACTTAGCGAAAAGTAAATCGAAAATTAAATAAAAATACAAAGCGAAGTTAAAATGACTTAAAGAAAATAAAACGAGAAACATTAACCCTTTAACTAGAACAAAATATTAAAACAAACCAAAACCACCCGAATCGGAATACACCCAAAAAGGGTTCCAATCGGAATGTATTCCGATTGGGAGTGATCGGAATATGGGAATAGGTAGTGATCGGAATACCCCACAAGACCACCAATCGGAATCTTCCAAGACCTATTCCGATCATCCGATCGGAATGAAGGGGTGGCTCGGTCGGAAAGCTATGGTCGGAAAACAGTGGTCGGAAAACAGTGGCCACCGGTCGGAATATACGATCGGAAAAGGGTTTTAAAACCCTTTCCGATTTGACTCTTGATCCAAAACTTTAGGCAAAGGGAAATAAGCTATAAGAATAAGCTAAAACCCAAAACTAGCACGAATCTCAAGTGAAACAAATCGAATAAGCACAAATATAACTTAACAAGACTTTAAAGAAACAAACTTTTAGAATCAAAACATAAAAAGATGAACTTTTAAGCACGAAAACATAAATGAACAACACGGATCATATGTAAATCGCACCAAAAGTAAATTAGAATCAAGAAAGGAAGATGAGAGATTAAGACAAGAAAAGCAAAGATTAAAGATTAAAGAACAAATGATGAAAACTTACTTGAAAATTAAATAATTAAAAGTGCATAACATTTAATTAAAGTGCGAGAAATGAAATGACAAGAAATGAAAATGGTGGAAGAGTGGTTTGTCAAGCCACCAACACTCTAAAACAAATGAGGTTGGTCCTATTTATAGTGGTGATTAGGGAGGAGGTAGGAAGCTTCCTCCCTCTTTCTTCTTTCTCTTAATTGCGCACTTAGGTCCTTGATCTCTTTAATCTTTTGTTAGTCTTCTTAATACTTGGACTTTGTCTTGGGATTTCTTCAAACTCGTCTTGTATTTCTTCGTAAATAAGACTCGAGTTCTTCGGCTTTTTAGTAAACTTTCGTCTTTTGACTTTTTCTTCAATAAATCTTCAGAATTAGTCTTGGACTTCCGTTCTTTTTCCACTTTTGATCTTTCGACTTCATCTTTCGTCTTTTTCTTCGATAAAAGCTCGTGAATGCCGTGTTTTCTCCACTTTTCACCTTTTCGTCCTAAATTACAACAAAAACACAAACCACGCATAATTCCGACATAAATGACATAAAATACACGTTTTGGCTCGGTTATTATTGCAATTAAGTGGTAAAAAGGATGGGTGTTTTCACACCTATCAAATCCCCTACACTTAACCATTGCAATGTCCTCATGCAATGCATTAGTTACAAAGCAAGATTACATTTTCCATCATAATCAATCCACGTTGGCCCTTATTAAAGAAATAGAAAATTATAAACATACAAAGTAAAGAAATCAAAAACATACCTTGGGTTTTGAAAATGTCGTGAATGATCATCATCCTCAAGTTTCACGTTTCCCATACCAAGCTTAAAAACGAGATCATTGTTATTATAAGTTGGTAGACTAACACGAACTCATGTAGGCCAATTATTCACTTAGACTCCCTTATTCCTATGGGTATCTCTTATATTTTATTTTTGTCTTGAATGATCACGAGGATGCATTGTTTGACTTATTTCGATAGTTATTTAGTCTGAAAATAAAGTGCACGATTTAATCAACAGTTAGCTAAAGGACCAAATCTTTTAAAACTGCTCCTCGGGATATCAGAAAGTTCATATCTTGGCATAACTCGGTTCGCGATTTGAGACCTTTCTCGGGCCGATATTTGGCAGCGACTTCATACTTCAAATCTTGAGAGACGTTCATGAAATAATGGTCTTCTCTTCATAATAGGAATTTCTTCACTTGAAGTTTTTTTTTTGAGAGATTCTTCATCTTTGGACCACGACTTCTTCATTTTTCTCCAATCTTTATTCTGGACTTTGATATACAACGATCCGCCTCCTTTTAGTACTTGGATCTATTTATCCTCATACCTTGTTAGGGTCTTTTCGGATAGACTTCTCCATGACTTTTGGGGAGTTCTTGCTTTTCGCCGTGTGTCTCGATCCTTCATATTGATTTTTGATAAATGATTCTTCACATCACTTTTGGATCTTTAGCAACAAAATGTAGCCCTCATGCCTTGTTAGGGCCTTTTCGGACTCGCCAATCTTCGCGCCCCGCTTCATAAGTTATGCCTTGGCTATGAACTCTCGTCATTACCGAGCAACTTTTAAACGATCTGGGGCTAGAAGCTAAGTAACCTTTTAAATCGTACAACCTTATTTATTAGCAGATAATTTATTAGCAGGCGGAGGGAGAATAGGCTCATAATTAACTCACATAAATTCACGAAAGAATACCGAACTTATAATTGACTCTATCATCTCTCGTTCTCCACAGTTTAAAATCTCAAGTAATGAGACTCGTGGATACTTAGCCTATTAAATCAAAGTTTTGGGTTTTCGAGTCGCCTATAGGATCTTGCAAAATCTTCGACTTTTTAAAGTTTAGAAATCGCATTTTAAAGTTCCCTTGATAAACGACTCTCTAGGATCAATTATAGGAACTTGTGAAAAGTTCTTGTTCTTAACCCGTGAGAGTTAAGACTTTCGCGTTTTATAGCTCCCTATATAAAAGCCTAGCAAAACTTGACTTAAACACGTTAAGGATACTAGCTAGAGTAAACTTAGGCAAGTAAACTCGGGTTGAGTCAAAATGTTCACGACAAAGAAAAATCTAAAACCACTTATTTGAAAATTTATTCTAGCAAAGGAAACATAACAAAGGCAAATACAACTATACAACTAGGCCAAAATAGATTAAAAATTTTGAAAAATGTCGAAAAATCAAATTTTCCGGTTAAAATGAGGACAAATACAAGGAAAAGACCACTTAACTTCGATAGAAGTCCCCCCTACACTTAAGATAAACATTGTCCTCAATGTTTAAGCATGTGGGAGTAAACCCCCCTACACTTAGGACATTGTGCACGTTGTTTAAATCTCGCTAAGGAAAAGACAACTAAAGAGATTCCTATTTTAATATTGAGAAATATAAAATAGTGAATCGAAAAGAGTTTAGGATAGAACCGGGAAGAAGGGAACACGGAGTCACGGTTCGTCAAAAGTCATCAAGAGTGTGTCTTGGAAGCTCTAATCCCTGCACATGATACGAAAGAAAGCAAGAAACACCACGGGGCTCCCCCTACACTTATGGTGAAAACAGGAAAGATAGATAGATAATTGGGTTGCCTCCCAAAAAGCGCTTGTTTTTGTTATCCGAGTCACGAGCCTGACTCGTCCCCGAATTAAATGGTCCATGGGGAAGCCTCGAATGTGATACCGGGATCAAAGACCTTGTCCTCGTTCCCGGTGGACATTAACAAAGGGGAGGCGGGGGAATAAGTCTTAAATGGGGGAAAGGTCCGCTCAACATACGAGAGGTATGTGAGGTAATGATCCACGGGAGGTGGGGTGGGTAAAGGAATCACATTGTCATCCCCAAAAGACAATGGATGCTCAGCAGCAAGCGGCAAAGCCGTAAGGTCAGCAAGCATAAAATAATCAATGATACCCCCCGGGTCAAAGCGCTCATCCTCATGAACGTTAATCTCTTCGATTTCTTCATCATAGATAGGTGCGTCAAACCAAGGTTTGTCGTTCCCATCATTGAGGATTTCAGAAACTCGCTCGAAAAGATCACGATCACGTACGAAACCATCATTCATTTGTGGGGATTGTTGATAAGTTAAATCCGCACGAATGTGGTAAACGTAATTCTCAGTAGAGGAGTGTTGATTAGGTAACTCCTCGAGAATAGGATGATTGGTCAAGTGAGTTGGTTCGTCATTATTATAAAAAATAAGACGCTCCAACTCATCAAGTTCGGCATCGATGTTGGAAAAATCGACCTCGCTTGTAGGAGGAAGCATAGGTAAAAGAGCTAGCTCTCGTTCGATAATTTCCGCAATCTCAGGCTCGAATTGGAATTCATCATTAAAAGCGATCTCATCCTTACGTTCAGCAAAAGTCGGAATATCACAAACCTCATCAAAGAATTCTTCAAGACCAAAATCACGAATCTCACTCAAAGTATCACCATCCTTAGACGAATTGGTGTTATCAAGAATAGGATTAGTAATCTCAGAAGATGGTTTGAGATCATAGACATCATCCTCGTCATCATCATAATAGTATGGGTACACCGGAGGAGGAGTATAAGTCTCAATATTCGATATTTGCTCTTGTCGTTGATCCTCTTGCCATTTTTCGATGATCCTGTTGAAAGTTTCTTGAATTTGTTGACTTTGCTTAGCAAGAGAGTTCCATTGGTCGTGGGGGCTCAATTGTTCGAAGGAAGGTTGATGATCGATGATGTGCTGTGGGGGTTCAAAATGTTGAAAACCTGAATTATAGCATGGTTGTGGCTCATAGTAGTTCATCGGTTGAGAAGAATTATAAACCGGATTTGGTTCATAATAATCCACTTGTGAAGAAAACTGAGGGCATGGATTTGGCTCATAACAATTCATTGGTTGACAATAATAGGTATCGTGAGGACCCCCACAGTTGTTGCAGAACGGTTGAGGAGAAAGACTGGGTGCGTCTTGTGGATAGCTATTATCATAGTCATAATTGTACCCCGGTTCTTGCCCGTAATCATACGAGTATTGAACCGGGCACGAAACATGCCAAGGAGAATCGCTTCCACAATAGATGCACGGGGAAAGAGTAGGTGGGTTCAAAAAGGACGAATTAATTGAGGGACACAAAGGACAAAATCCTGGTATTGATTGTGTATCTTTGATATCGTTTCCGCACCGCTCACATGTACACCATTGACAAGAGTCGTTCCCGTACAAGCGTCTCCCGCAACCGACGCAATGGACATAAGAATCCATAAAGAAAGATAGATGAGCAAGAAGAATATTTTTGGTGCAAAACTTTGAAAAAGAAATGCTTTTTATGATTTTTCAAATGTTTTTGGATTTTTTAAAATTTTTGACAAGAAAAATAACGTTCACAAGTGAACGGATCCCAAAAGCCAACGCTTCTCTCACAAAAAACTTTCGATCCTCACGAAAAGAGCCGGCAGCGGCGCCATTTGAAATTAGGATTTTGCTAGGTTAAAAGTTCGTTGAACCGATCTCTTCGAATTGATTTCCGGTTAATTGTGTGAGATTAGTTGTTCTTGGTGAAACAAATATTTTTGGATTTGGTAAAATGAATGTGCAAGACTTAAAAATAAATGACGAGTAACTAAAACTAACACTAGTTGAAACGTAAACGGTGCATATTTAAAAACGTAAAAAGTAAATGACGAGAATTTAAATGACGAAAAAGTAAAACTTAGCGAAAAGTAAATCGAAAATTAAATAAAAATACAAAGCGAAGTTAAAATGACTTAAAGAAAATAAAACGAGAAACATTAACCCTTTAACTAGAACAAAATATTAAAACAAACCAAAACCACCCGAATCGGAATACACCCAAAAAGGGTTCCAATCGGAATGTATTCCGATTGGGAGTGATCGGAATATGGGAATAGGTAGTGATCGGAATACCCCACAAGACCACCAATCGGAATCTTCCAAGACCTATTCCGATCATCCGATCGGAATGAAGGGGTGGCTCGGTCGGAAAGCTATGGTCGGAAAACAGTGGTCGGAAAACAGTGGCCACCGGTCGGAATATACGATCGGAAAAGGGTTTTAAAACCCTTTCCGATTTGACTCTTGATCCGAAACTTTAGGCAAAGGGAAATAAGCTATAAGAATAAGCTAAAACCCAAAACTAGCACGAATCTCAAGTGAAACAAATCGATTAAGCACAAATATAACTTAACAAGACTTTAAAGAAACAAACTTTTAGAATCAAAACATAAAAAGATGAACTTTTAAGCACGAAAACATAAATGAACAACACGGATCATATGTAAATCGCACCAAAAGTAAATTAGAATCAAGAAAGGAAGATGAGAGATTAAGACAAGAAAAGCAAAGATTAAAGATTAAAGAACAAATGATGAAAACTTACTTGAAAATTAAATAATTAAAAGTGCATAACATTTAATTAAAGTGCGAGAAATGAAATGACAAGAAATGAAAATGGTGGAAGAGTGGTTTGTCAAGCCACCAACACTCTAAAACAAATGAGGTTGGTCCTATTTATAGTGGTGATTAGGGAGGAGGTAGGAAGCTTCCTCCCTCTTTCTTCTTTCTCTTAATTGCGCACTTAGGTCCTTGATCTCTTTAATCTTTTGTTAGTCTTCTTAATACTTGGACTTTGTCTTGGGATTTCTTCAAACTCGTCTTGTATTTCTTCGTAAATAAGACTCGAGTTCTTCGGCTTTTTAGTAAACTTTCGTCTTTTGACTTTTTCTTCAATAAATCTTCAGAATTAGTCTTGGACTTCCGTTCTTTTTCCACTTTTGATCTTTCGACTTCATCTTTCGTCTTTTTCTTCGATAAAAGCTCGTGAATGCCGTGTTTTCTCCACTTTTCACCTTTTCGTCCTAAATTACAACAAAAACACAAACCACGCATAATTCCGACATAAATGACATAAAATACACGTTTTGGCTCGGTTATTATTGCAATTAAGTGGTAAAAAGGATGGGTGTTTTCACACCTATCAAGGACGAGCTTGATAGCCTCCCGTGGGATAAGTACCGTATGCCGCGTTAACGTTTTCACAAAAATTGCCTTGAGTAGAAGGACAATCATTGTAAGAATGAGGACCACCACATGTGTCACAAGAAATATCAACGGATTTAGCTTGTTGAAAGTGGTTTGTGGCCATAGTCATGTAATTCTTGTTCATCTCCGCGACTTGTCTGGTAAGTTCGGCTATCTCGGGATTGGAGGTAGTAGAAGAAACATTGACTCTCGTATTATCTCTTGAGGATGCGGATGAATCCCAATTCTTGTGGTGAGTAGTCATGTTTTCAATCAACTCTCTACACTCCTCCGGTCTCCTTTTCATAAAAGTACCACCGGCGGCGGCGTTGATCGTGTCACGATCACGAAAAGTGAGACATTGTAGAAAGTATCAATGAGAGTGACGGGGAGCATGTTATGATTTGGACAACGGTCGATCAAATCATTGTATCGTTCCCAAGCATCAAAGAGCGATTCATCATCGTTTTGCATGAATCCACTAATTTGGTTACGAAGGCTCGTGACCATGGATGGTGGAAAGTAGCACGACAAAAATCGTTGAGTCATGTCGTCACAAGTATGAATAGAATTCTTTGGGAGACGGTCAAACCATTTTTCGGCATGGTGAGAAAGCGAGCGGGGAAATAGTTGAAGGCGAAGTACATCCATAGAAACACCGGGTGACTTCATGCTTTGGGTGATGGTAATGAATTTGTCGAGGTGTTTGTTGGCATCATCATCCGGTATTCCGCGAAATGGATTAGTTTGCACTTGTTAGATCATGTGATGCTTCAACGAAAACTCCTGAGCCGTGATTTGCATCGGCGCAATCGGGCCTCCACGTCCGTTCATCGTAGGTTGGCATAGCACTTCCATGGTTCGGAGGTCGGGTAAGGGTGGATTATTCATGTTGGGGTGAGGTGGATTATTATTGTTGTTGTGTACACTGGCCATGTCTAAATTATCGAGAGTCTCGGGCTCGGGATAAGACGTTGATCGAGTACGCATACACTAAAAAGAAAATGCAAGAGAAAATATTTTTGGTTTTTATAGGTTTTTTAATTTTTTTGTATTTTTGAAAGTTTTATATTTTTATGGGTTTTTGAAAATTTTTGTACTTGAAAATAACGTTCCCGAAAGAACGGATCCCAAAATCCAATTTTTTTCTCACAAGAAACCGTTGATCCTTACGAAAAGAGCCGGCAGCGGCGCCATTTTAATAACTGATTTTTAGTTAGTTAAAAAGGTTTGCTTTTGCAAGTTCTTTCTTTGCGTTGCTCGTACCCAATTATATTTGTCGTTGTTTCGTTCTCGGTTTCTTCTCGAATCGATCACGATTCAAAGTGGAATTGTTGTACTTGGTAACTAAAAGGGGGAGCTTTTAATCTATATCTACTTAAAAGATAAGTGCGAGAAGTAATAAAATTAAACTAAAAGCAATACTGAAAATAAAACTTGAATTTAAAATTAAACAGTAAAATACCTTCTGAGGAAAACAGCTGATTCGGAATGATTCTTTGATCCGGAATAAGTGCTTGATCCGGAATATATTAGCTCACGCGGAATAATCTAGAAATTGCTTCATTCGGAATGTTACTCTTGATCCGGAATAACTAACTCAGAATGCTCATTCGGAATATTTGTTTCATATGGAATACACCTTCATCCGGAATAACAGTTGATCCGGAATATATTTCCTTCACTCGGAAAAACCTTTATTCGGAATATCTTAAAACAGAATGGTTCATTCGGAATATTTATGTTGATTCGGAATAATCAAAACAAATCATTCATTCGGAATAATTAAAAGAAAACTGATTCGGAATAACTTAAGAAGAATGCTAGTTCGGAACATATGTTCATCAGGAATAAAACTGTTTATTCGGAATAATGACTTGACTCGGAATACAAACCTATATCCGGAATAACTTTTGATTCGGAATATTTTAAGAAAAATGCTCATTCGGAATACTTACTTTATTCGGAATAAAATAAACAGAAACCTTTCATCCGGAATGATTAACTCATCCGGAATATATTTAGTAATCCCTTGATTCGGAATCTGGGTTGATGAACAGTCCGAAGAACATGGGAGTACTTTGATCACGAATTTAACCAAAATCCACCAAGTTTTTAACCAAAACTTAAACCAATTTAACCACTAATCATTTACTAATGATAAACATCAAACCAAATCAACAAAAACTCAAAACCCACATGTTTTTAAAGATCAAAATTAACCAAATAAAACTTTAAAACTTGAGAATCAATAAGATAAAGAAAAACAAGATCGAATAACAGATTATATTCAAAGATTAAGGTTTTAACAATGAAAAGGAAGGATTAAACTTACAAGATCAAAAGACAATAATAATCACCAAACACCCTAATGGTGATGGTGTTTCCTACGAAACAGGAAGAAAAGAAACAGAAAAGAAAAACTAGCTTGAAAATTGTGAATGGAAGGTCTATTTATAGGCCTTGTCTTTGGTTGGTGAGTGGGCTTTCTCCCTTTCTTTTTGTCTTCTCGTCTTTTCAGAAAAGTTGACGTTTTCGATTTCGATTCAGGATTTGTCGACGAATAAATTCAACTCGTCTTTTAATTTCTTCATTTAATAGAACTGAGTTCTTCGACATATGTAAATCTTCCATCTTTGGTCCTTTTCTTCGATAAATCTTCAAATAGGCCCATTGACTTCAAATCTTTTGCATCTCTTGGACTATAGACTTCGTCTTTTCATCTTTTTCTTCGATAAAACCCGTGCAATCCCATGTTTTCTTTAATATTTATCCGGTTGGCTCTGAAAACACAACAAACACACAAACTATGCATAATTCCAAACAAATGACATTAAATACGCGTTTTGGTCTCGTTTTAGCAAGAAATAAGTGGTAAAAGGATGGGTGTTTTTACACCTATCAGTAAGCATTGAAGGGGTTGAAGAATGAAAAAGAAATGTAAGGATAAAGGGTGTAAAGAAATTAGCCCTCCATACAACTTAGGCAGAAACTGGGTCAACACATCATGAAGACAACGCATCATGGACCTAGTGGTGTAATGCACAACCCCTCCCCAGCTGACTCAGGCTTCTCTCAAAAGAAGTTTGTTTTATTTTCACGGAGATCAACACGACTTCTATAGACTTTCTCACTTCGAAATAGTTGATATTGAATAGGTGGTATCTGCTCCAGCCTCCGACCACTAAAAGTGCACAAAGCGAGTCTAGAGCCAAGAGATCAATCAAATCTCGTTAGGACACACGGATGACGATCAAAAGAGTCCTACGCTATATCCTTGCGATATTGCTAGATCACTCAGAGTGATACTACCTAGTATTCACAATGATGAGTGGAAATCTTTCTAGTGTTAACATCAAACAGCATTGCGGTAGGTCATGTGTAAGATTCTTATGAATTGAACACATGTAAAATTGAAAAGAAACAGTGGTTTGTTTCTTTATCGATTCAAACTCGCTTCAGGTTTCTACGTAATATCTTTATGGTCTTGCCAGAACATTCAGAGTGATATTCATTAATATTCGCAGTGACGAATGGAAGTCCTTCTAGCGTCAACATCAAACAACGCTACGGTAGGTAACTTGCGAGATTCTTAATGAATCAAGCTTGTGTCATCTGGAAAGCAACAATGGTAAGATTCTTTATGAATCAAACTTGTTCCAGGAACTTGAATTGACGACTTTAATCAAGCGGATATTTATCCAATTGATTCACTATTTATGTTCGCAGTCTTGCTTTGAGACGGCCGAGTAAAGAGAACGGCTAGTACAGCCGCGAAACCCTGTCAAGGATATTCTTAAGTGAATTTACCTAATCACAGGTACAATATTTAATATCGTGTAACGGTCTTCACCGACCCAAACAATATAGTCCATACAAAGCCCACATGTAGGTGGATTATGTAAAGCCCTTCCTAGCATGTTAGGAAGGGTAAGCCATTTCATTTTTCTCAATCTAATCCTTCCTAAGTTTCACCAATCTCTCTCTTTTATCTCTCTACTTTCTCTCTCTAGAATTCATCTATCTTCATCTATTTTCTTCTTTATTTCGTCTATTAATCATCACAAAATATGGGAGGATTAATATACAAGGAGGTTATTAAAGTTTGGTCAAAATAACGATTTTGTTACTAAAGTTTAAAACCTTACATTTAGGTTACTAATGTATACGAGTGTGGTTTATTTGTTACTAAACGTTCAGAAAAAACTCTCCCCCCATTACTCAGTGGAAGGGTTACCGGTTAAGCAACCGGTTGGTGAGCCCCATTTCTATTTTTTGGCCAAACTTTAGTAACAAAATCGTTACTTTGGCCAAACTTTAGTAACCTGCGTGTATATTAACCCTTTACATTTTGGTCAGTTTTTTCCGTTTTCGTTCGTACTTTTACGTTTTCGTCAGTAATTTAAAGTTTTCCTGAGTAAATTTACTTTTTCGTCAGTAATTTTACTATTTCGTTAGTAAATTTACGTTTTCGTCAATAAACTTACGTTTTGGTCAGTAGACTTACGTTTTCATCAATAAACTTAAATTTTCGTCAGTAAATTTACGTTTTCGTCAGTAATTTTACATTTTCGTCGGTAAACTTACGTTTTCATCAGTATTTTATGTTTTCGTCAGTATTTTTACGTTTTCGTTAGTAATTTTACGTTTTAGTCAGTAAACTTACGTTTTCATCAGTATTTTACGCTTTCGTCAGTAATTTTACGTTTTTGTCGGTGCTTTTACGTTTTCGTGAGTAAATTTACGTTTTCGTCAGTAATTTTACTATTTTGTCAGTAAATTTAATTTTCGTCAATAAACTTACGTTTTCGTCAATAAACTTACGTTTTCGCCAGTAAATTTACGTTTTCGTCAGTAATTTTACGTTTTAGTCAGAAAACTTAAGTTTCGTCAGTATTTTACGGTTTCGTCGGTAATTTTACGTTTTCGTGAGTAAATTTACGTTTTCGGCAGTAACTTTACTATTTCGTCAGTAAATTTACGTTTTCGTCAATAAACATAGGTTTTCGTCAGTAAACTTACATTTTCGCCAGTAAATTTACGTTTTCGTCAGTAGTTTTACGTTTTTGTCAGTAAACTTAAGTTTTCATCAGTATTTTACGTTTTCGTCAGTAATTTTACGTTTTCGTAAGTACTTTTACGTTTCGTGAGTAAATTTACGTTTTCGTCAGTAATTTTACTATTTCGTCAGTAAATTTACGTTTTCGTCAATAAACTTATGTTTTCGTCAGTAAAATTACGTTTCGCCTGTAAATATATGTTTTCGTCAGTAATTTTACGTTTTCGTCAGTAAACTTAAGTTTTCATCAGTATTTTATGTTTTCGTTAGTATTTTGGCTATTACTGACGAAAACGTAAAAATGCAGATGAATATATTCATTTACTGACGAAAACGTAAGTTCACTAACGAAAACGTAAATTTACTGACGAAAGCGTAAAAATACAGACGAAAACGTAAAAATACTTAGAAAAATGTAAATTTACTGACGAAAACGTAAATTTACTGACGAAAATGTATATTTACTGACGAAAACGTATATTTACTGACAAAAACGTAAATTTACTAACGAAAACGTAAATTTACTGACAAAAACGTAAATTACTGACGAAAACGTTAAATTACTGACGAAAACGTAAGTTTACTGACCATAACGTAACTTTACTGGCGAAAACGTAAAATTACTGACGAAAACGTAAGTTTACCAACGAAAACGTAAGTTTACTGACGAAAGCGTAAGTTACTGACGAAAACGTAACTTTACGTGTACTGACGAAAACTTAAGTTGGAGTCCACGTAGACATGCAACTTATAACTACGGGTAAAAACATTATGGGTAACTTGAAGTTCAGGTAAACAATACATTAGTAACCTAAGTGTAAGGTTTTAAACTTTAGTAACAAAATCGTTACTTTGGCCAAACTTTAGTAACCTGCGTGTATATTAACCCAATATGGGACAACAATATTTTGTAATAAAAAATATTTGTTTATATTCAAATTTTTTTATATTATAAAAATTAGTTTATAAGAAATTTGGTAATTTTACCAGATATAAATTTTTCATGATTAAACTTTTTTAAAAAAATTTGTAATTTAAAAGTCTTTTAAAATGTTATTTTTTTTTAAATCTAAACGGTTTTGTAAAATGTTAATTTGAAATTTTTTTAAAATTTCCGTAATTAAAAGTTTTTTTTAAAATTTACGTAATCTATAAGTTTTTAAAAACAGGTTTATAAAAAATTTCATATTTAAAAAGAAGTCTATCAATTTCATATTTAAAAAAGAAGTTTATAAAAAAATCGTAATAAAGAAAGTTTAGGTAATTAAAGTTTTTAAAAATATTTCATAACTTACATTTTTTTATATATTTTAGAAACAAATTCATTAATAATTCGTTAAAAAGATGTTTTTTAAAAACATCGTAGTAAAAAAGTTTATAACAATTTTTCGTAAATTTAAATATTTTGTAAAAAATGGTACTTTTTGCGAAGCAAAAAGGTTTATAAATTTTTTCTTATTTTTAAAAGGAAAGTTTATAAAGTATTTGTAGTTTAAAAAAATATATTTTGTCTTTGTAACTTTAAAGATTTTTTTTATATTTTATAGAATTAGTTTATAAAAAAATTGGCAATTTTAATGGAGCATAGTAACGAAAGTTAAGTCCAACGACTATGGGTGTAATGTTTTGCACTGTTAAGAGAAATCTATGAATTTACTCAAGTTAAATATGACATGTACACATTTTTCCCGGTTTTTATACTTTTAACATATGCGCGTAAATGTTGGTGCAAGTCAACACAAAACATAAAAGTATGCAACATTAAGTAGAAAAAAAATACACGTATCAAATCAATACATTTGAGAAATTTCGTTGCTATTATACGACTTAATCTTTTTTATTGTTTTAGAAAAGATTTTTTGAGTAATGTAATGTGTTAGCAAAGACGAAATCATGATCGCATATAATCGATTGCATAAATTTGTTTGAACCATAACGCTAGGAACACGTTTCTATGAACCGAGTACATTTGAAATGTATCTAAAAAAAGTCGATACGTTATGGGTACTCTGTAAGATATCAAGATAATTGTATCGATTGAATGCATTACATAAGTTGTGGCATATGTATTTATACATAACACATAGCTTAGAGATTAAGCAACCTACTCAAAACCCTAAACCTAATGAACCACAAGCCCACAATCGGGCTTGAGCCCTGTCGTCTAACACTCCCCGCAGTTTGAACGGGAGGCTTCCGAACGTACAAGCTGGAATAAAAACGATTCTTCTTTTCTTAATCTTCTTTGTTTGTTTGAGCGAAAATATAATTGTATTATATGGCATAGTCGTTTGCTGCTTGTTGCTTCCTCCTTTGCGTGGCTTGCTTTGCCTTTAGGTAGGAGCGATATTTTTTTACCAAATATTTTCAAAAAATGGCAATAATCTCCGACGGTAAAACAAAAAACAATGGTGATGAGAAAAAACAATAGATATGTTATTACGGCTAGGTTTTAGTTGCTTGGTTTTATTTAATAGAAAAAGAAATTATTGAAATCAATAAAGCAGAAGAAACTAAGCAGTATCCCTCTGAATCATCAGTTACGATGAGTGACCGATGACCGGAGGATAAATATGTTGTGGTGGGTTGTACCTAAAGCTCTAATACTCTGTAAGATATCAATATAATTGTATTGATTGAATTTATTACATAAGATGTGACATATGTATTTATACATAACAAATAGCTTAGAGATTAAGCAACCTACTCAAAACCCTAATGAACCACAAGCCCACAACTGGGCTTGGGCCTATCGTCTAACATACTCAAGATCCCACGAGACCCTAGATGTTAGTGAGAAAAACCACAACTTAACACATCATCACCAAGGCACCAACTGATCATTCGATCATCTACGATAATCGATATGATAGATCTCCCGACTTTACTTCCCGTATAATTTTATATGGAGAAGTTCCAACTTTATATTTGTAATAAAGGATAATCAATCTGGAAATGATTTCTTTTAAGCTGTGGAACAAACCATAGCTCAATCTAGCAGCCTAAGCTCGACAAGTTCCAACTACATACGAGTGATGATTCCGCCTTTCGATCGTTAGTTAATAAATGACTTCGTTATGCTCTTGATCATAATGTACAAGACGTTGACATATCGTTATGGCATGGTCTTAACCATGTAGAGGGGTGATTAGATTGTGTTAGATTCTCTTTTCATCAACTCGTCTCTCACTAATCTTAAGCTCTCATGCGACTTTGTTAAACCTACGGTCGGTCTCTTCAGGTGGAGAAACCTTATGCCTTTGTCTCTTTCAAACTAAGCATATTTAGATGACAATTCTCTTGAAAATATATTATCCGGAACTCGTGTTCTCAAAACATTCGAGTTAAACGAGTGCTATGGCTTTTCTAGGATAGATATTACTTAGTCTTTGTCTCTTTCAAACAAAGCTGACTTAGATGACAATTCTCTTGAAAATATATTATCCGGAACTCCTGTTCTCAAAACATTCGAGTTAAAACCACCACCAAGTGCCCTAGTGGTAAGGTCCTTGACTCTCAAACATGAGGTCAGGGCATCAAACTTTGCTAGGTGTGTACAAAATAAAAAAAATTAAGCACCAATTTAATGAGAAAATAAAAGTTAGTTACGTAAGGTTAACTAAAAAGTGTCTGGGACTTTTTTTCTAGATAATGAAGCGACTTTCTTACGTTTTTAATGTGGTAAACCGAAAATGGGTTTGGCTAAAACTATATACATCTCTGTATCATAATAAGTTGAAAAACATACATTTGTTACTCCCAACAGTTAATTTAACTAGAGTTGGTTTAACTAGATTGCTTTATTAAAAGCTATATATTAAATTCATCTAATATGTTTTTTATTTACCATAAATACTACATATAAGTACAAAAAGTCTTTTTCTCCCAAGACAAAAAGTCAAATACCCACAAGCCACAACCATAGCTATCTTCTTCACTAGTTCTTCACTCCATACTCCATAGCCTTACTTTTTAGAATCTACTTTTATATAAACTTATGGGGGGCAATTTCAAATTTTGGTTGAGGGCAACCTTATATAAAATCAGAATTTTACTTTAAAATATGAAGATGTTGAAAAAAATATTGAGGGCACTCCCCCCCCCCCCCCCCCCCTCCCCCCATAAGTTGTTATGTGCCTCCGCCCCTACTTACAAATGAAATCAACCAATACAAAGTGTCACCTAATTCTAGATTTGAATTAATTTAAACACTAAATCCGAGTAAATTTTAAGAAAGAAGTAGAAGAGTTATTGAAATCCCGAAAAGTAATTAAATCATAAAGCCTAATTTTAACAACATAAACATGAAAATAAATAAATAATCTTACCAACTCAATTATCCAATGATCGATCATACATTTCAATCTTGTGTTGGTTTTCTAAACCATTCAAACTTATGAGATTTGAATCAGATGGTTTCTGTTGATGTTGTTTTATTGAATCTGATTATTCTAGGCAGAAGTTTGTGTTTGGATGATTTTTATCTTGTCATTAAATGTTGTGTTGTGATAGTTGAATGAATTTTGAGTAGTAGATAGTAGATACAACAATACAAACTAGTGTAGTACATGTGCCTTGCACGGGTTACACAAAAAAAAAATGAATGAGTTTTCTTTACGACAACCTAATAGTGAATTTTCAACATATATTATCTATATGTTGGCGCCATCCGTGGGACCCATTACACTAAGCTAGAACAAAACCTCATTCTGAATTTTCAATGACGAAGGGACATCAGCAAGCCAATCCCAGGAACATGAATCCTGGAAATCGGAAGTCCCAAGGGGAAGGGATACTCAATCCCAACCAATCACCTAGCCGCCTCGCAGGCGGACCTGGTAACCGAGGGGGTTTTCAGCCCCTGGGGGTGACGAGCACGATCTCCATGACACCCCCGCCTACTTCGACCCTGGATAACCCTGACCCAGGGAGTGCGCCCGACCCTCCTAACAAGGAGCCGCGCAGACCATCAGGGGAGGAGGAAGTAGAAGTCCTACCACTCAGCGAAGAGGATCTCACTCGAGTTCTCACGCAGAACTTTGATAGGATCGTCCCGGGAATCGCATCAAGGTTTAATCTAGGGAGGAACCTCCAATCCAGACTCAACTTTGGTGACACCGGACCGATCACTTCTTCCCGAAATCAGAGGAAAAGGAGAGCTCGACCTCAGGAGCAGAGCACCTTTGAGGAAACCCCTCAACCCCGGAATGTGTTTGAGCGCATAGGAGATCGCCTCATACAGGAACTAATGCAGTCTCGAGAAGGAGAAAAGTCGGATGGCTCACCCGAGCGACCAGATCGAGAGCTGGCCAGAACCGCTCGTCGCCCGAGCGTGTGGGACAGGATGAACACTGGGAAAAAGGCCCCTGGTTCGTCCCAAAAAAGTGGTCCCCAACCAAAAGGTGGGGCACCACCTTTGTCCCCGGACCCATCAGGGGAGGATTCAGATGACCATCCGCCTAAGCGTCGCCGACCTAGGCGTACCCCACCACCACCACCAAATGATGATGAATACTACGGTGGCCCTTATTATCGGGATGCAGAAGCGGAGGATCTTTCCCGCCCGTGGTGTGAACCATGGGATGACCCTAGGCTCACCCGGCCGTGGGCGGATCCCAGGGAAGATCCATTCACCCTCCGCATACGGAACTACTCTGAGGACACCAAACGTCGTATGCCGGTGTGTGTCAAGACCTATGATGGAACTGGTGACCCGGATGACCACCTTAAAATATTTGATACGCAGGCCAAAATTGAGCGATGGCCCATGCCTATATGGTGTTAAATGTTCAATTCAACTCTGATCGGAAATGCCCGTGACTGGTTTGAGGGACTCCCTCCACGAAGCATTGATAGTTTCACGGATCTACGCACTGCGTTCAAGAATAATTATACTTAGAGGAAGAAGTATAATAGGGATCCGGTCTCACTGGCGACTGTCAAGCAACGACCGGGAGAGTCCACAGAAGCCTTCACTGAACGCTTCAATGATGAGTGCACGCGCACGAAAACAATGTCGGAGCTCCTAAAAATCTCTGACTACATGCACGCCATAACAGACAGGGAGTTGATCAGGCGCCTCAATGACAAGCGTCCAGAAAGATATGATGACCTCATGGAAAGGGTCAGAAATTTCATAGAAGGAGAAACGGCGGTTGCCGCGGCTTACCCATCTAGAGGAAATGGGTATCGGTCAAACGACCAGTCTCAGAGACAGTCGGGCGGTCAAGGCAATCAGAACAGTAGCAAGGGCTCGAACTATAAGAGCCAGAACAAAGGAGGACGGCCGGACGATAAGTTTACCCCCCTAAAGATGTCCTACCGGGAGATCTTGCTGACGGAAGGGGCAAACGTTCCAAGACCTCCCCCAATGACAACTCCGCCGGAACGTCGGCAAGGAAATCGCTTTTGCGAGTTCCATAATGACAAGGGCCATGGTACGGAGGAGTGTATCCAGCTCAAGAAGCACATTGAGTCACTGATCAAATCAGGTAAACTCAAGCACTTAGTTAAGGATTGGAAGGATGGAAAAGACAACAAGAAGTATGATAAGAAGGATCCCCAAAAGGACAAACATTCGACCATATACATGATCCAATCCAGACAGCGCCGCACGAGGCAGAAAGTTGGCCAAAAATTTTCACGCGGCAGGGAAATCTCATTCCCTCCCATCACAGCAAGCGATGTGATTGATGCGCCTCTCACTATTGAGATAAGCATTGGAACACACAATGTTCGTCGCATGTATGTGGATGGAGGGTCGTCAGCAGAGGTACTGTATGAACACTGTTTCGTGCAGTTATGCCCAGAAATAAGAAGCCAATTAGTACCGGCCACGTCGCCGCTTACTAGCTTTAGTGGAGACACTATCTGGCCGATAGGGCAACTACGTCTACTTGTAACCATTGGGAATGAGGAACATTCCACTAAGGCGTGAATGAACTTCATGGTGATACGCTCACATTCTCTGTACAATAGGATCATAGGCAGACCAGGTATTTTGGCTATACGGGCGGTACCCTCCACGGCACACGGCATGATCAAATTCCCTGTGGAGGGAGGAATCGTCACCATTTACAACACAATCGTACTAGCGTCCGAATGTCATACCGTGACAGCACCGGCCCCACCTGTTCTACCCAAGGATGGATCACCACCCCCCCAATTGGAAGGTGGCAATTCATCCTGACTATCCGGAACAGGAGGTATCTATAGGGGGGGCACTCTCGGATAACGGCAAGAGGGCCATGTGCTCGCTGTTAAGTGCAAACCTAGGTATATTCGCATGGGAGCCAAAACACATGACAGGCGTGCCAAGGGCGATAGCAGAATATAAGCTCCAGATCCGCCAGGGGTACCAACCTGTCAAGCAAAAGAAGCGCGGCCAGGCGCCGGAGCGCAGTCAAGTAATATTGGAGGAAGTACGGAAATTAGTGGACGCAGGTATCATGCGCGAGGTATACTACCACGAGTGGTTATCCAACCCGGTCATGGTCAAAAAACATGACGGAAGTTGGCGTATGTGCGTGGATTTTACGGATTTAAACAAGGCCTGTCCACAGGATTGTTACCCGTTACCGGAAATCGACTGGAAGGTGGAATCCCTATGTGGGTATCCTTTTAAATGCTTCTTGGACGCATATAAAGGGTATCACCAGATCCAGATGGCGGAGGAGGATGCAGAAAAAACGGCGTTCCATACGAGCCAGGGCGTATATTGCTATACGAAAATGCCGTTTGGACTGAAGAACGCCGGTGCTACATATCAACGGCTTGTAGACAAAGCTTTTGAATCCCAGATAGGCCGCAACTTGGAAGTCTATGTGGATGACTTGGTCATAAAAAGCCATACGGAGGAGGCACTTCTCCGGGATGTCCAAGAGACATTCGACACACTGAGAAGGATTAACATGAAGCTAAATCCAAAGAAATGTACGTTTGGGGCAACGGAGGGAATGTTCCTTGGATATTTGATTGATCCAAACGGCATCAAACCTTGACCAGAGAAGACGGACGCAGTGATACAACTGCCATCCCCTCAGACACGGAAGGAGGTGCAATCCTTAATGGGAAACTAGCCGGGCTGAATAGGTTCCTGTCTAAATCCACAGAGAAGTCATTACCCCTGATTAAGACACTCAAGAAGTGCATTAGGAAGGGAGACTTCCGGCCAACTCAAGCAGCATCTCGCATCTCTCCCTATGCTAGTAGCTCCCCGGCCAAAAGAGGAACTCATTATGCATCTCTCAGCCACTCATGGCGCAATAAGCGTAGTACTCATGACAGATAGAGATACAGTGCAAACTCCGGTCTACTTTATAAGTAGAACACTACAAGGGCCGGAGCTGAATTACTCCCCTATGGAAAAATTGGTGTTAGCACTAGTGTTTGCTACAAAGCGGCTGCGCCGGTACTTTCAGGCGCACCCAATTGTAGTCATTACGGACCAGCCAATCAAACAGGTTATTTCCAGACCGGATGTGGCAGGGAGGCTACAAAAATGGAGCATCTTGTTGGGGGAGCATAATATATCTTATAGGCCAAGGACGACCGTGAAAGGCCAGATCTTGGCAGATTTCCTGATCGAGAAGCCGGATGAGGAAGGGCCAATCGTTAAACAAGACGAGACTCCAACAGAACCATGGGTGCTATTCACGGACGGATCTTCATGTACGGATGGCTCCGGAGCTGGTCTCATTCTCACCAATCCGGAAGGAATGGAGTTCACGTACGCCCTCCGTTTTGAGTTCACGGCCACCAACAACGAAGCGGAATATGAAGCATTAATTGCGGGTTTAAAAATCGCCGCTAGAATGGGATTCCGCAACCTGGAGGCCTACGTGGACTCACGGCTCGTTGCGAACCATATTCTAGGTGGATATGTGGCTAAGGAGGACAACATGGTCAGATACTTGGAAAAAGTCAAGTCGCTAATTGCGACTTTCAGCAAATTTTCCATCAAGCAGGTGCCAAGAGGCGAGAACAAGAAGGCGGACGCTCTCAGCAAGATCGCATCCACAAGCTTCGCTCACTTGTCCAAACAAGTCTTGGTGGAAATACTCAAGGAGAAATCTATAACAGAAGGGGAGGTCACTATCATAGTCGAGGAGGACGGACCTACATGGATGACCCCGATCATCAACTATTTGACTAGTGAGACTCTTCCAGACGAGGAAAAAGCAGCACGACGCATCAGGAGGAAGTCACAACACTTCGAACTTTGAGAAGGCATCCTTTACAAGAGATCTTTCTTGCAGCCGTGGTTGCGGTGTGTCGGACCACGTCAGGCCGCTTACGTAATCAGTGACATACATGAAGGGTTGTGCGGCATGCATGCAGGTCCACGATCCGTAGTAGCTAGAGCCTTACGGACAGGATATTATTGGCCCACCATGCACAGAGACACGCGCGACATGATTCGCAAGTGTAGTGATTGCCAAGTGCATAGGCCAGTACCGCGGCACCCGCAGCAGGAGCTTACACCTATCACGTCCCCATGGCCATTCTATAAGTGGGGAATCAACATTGCAGGACCGTTTCCTGTAGCTGCGGGGGGAGTTAAATTCTTGATTGTCGCGATGGACTACTTCACACGTTGGATAGAGGCCAAGGCAGTCAAATCTATCACGGGCAAGCAAGTTAAAAAGTTTGTTTGGGAACATATTGTGTGCCGTTTTGGCCTACCAGGGGAAATCATCTCGGACAACGGTAAACAGTTCACGGACAATCCATTCAAAGACTGGTGTGCATCATTGAACATCAAGCGGCGCTTCACATCTGTTAAGCATCCTCAGACAAATGGCCTCGTGGAACGAGCAAATAGAAGCTTGGGAAATGGCATCAAGGCGCATTTGGATGAAAGAAGTGCCAAATGGGTCGATGAGTTACCACATGTGCTATGGGCACATAGAACTATGATCAAAACGACCAACGGAGATACTCCATTTGCATTGGCTTACGGTACTGAAGCCGTTATACCAGCAGAAATAGGGATGCCTACCATCCGCACGGCGGAGGTTAATGTCGTCACAAACGACGAGCAGCTGCGAATTAACCTGGATCTGTTAGAAGAAAAAGGGAGATAGCAGCCATCAATGAGGCTAAGTCCAAGGCTAAAATGAAGGCTTATTATGATGCCAAGGTCAAAGGTGTTTCTTTCCGACCGGGAGATTATGTCTATCGTGCTAACGAGGCAAGCCGAGCGGAGAATACAGGAAAGCTGGGCCCTAAGTGGGAAGGACCGTATGAAGTCACGGAGGCCTTGGGGCGAGGCGCGTACAAGTTACATGACATGGATGGCCGCGACCTAGAGCGCACATGGAACATCTCCAATCTCAAAAGGTGCTATCTTTGAAAGCCATGGCTTCCACATGTGTGCTTCGCTATATGTGGCTTTAATAAAGGACCATGCGGTTTATCTGTTTATGTTTTGTTTAGTTTCCTTTCTTGTTTTCTAGGACTTGTCATTATTGTTCAAACAAAACATGTAAACGTTCTAATAAAATGTCGTGGCGCCTAGCTAGCTCCACGGTTTGTTTCGTGCAAAAGTTGGGTGATCCTTGCTAGACCCGAATTAGGCTTAATTCGGGTTGGCTGGGCTCCGGCTCCTGCACCAAGTGAATCGTTTGGTTGGGATCCTGCACACTAAACAGCACGCGTTAGGCTTACCGTGGGAATGTTTCCCACGATTAGACTCCGGCGTGAGAGTAAGTAATCGGTTAGGGTTTATGTGAGTTTAGAGTATAGAGCGTAATACCTTTGTGGAACCCTTGGGGGTTCCTTTTATAGGCAGTGGAACCCTAGTAGGATACCACTGATACTTCGGCCCCAAGGAAAGGATAACTATCAGAATTAGAATGATTGTTATCTTCTAATTATAGTAGTGAATATCCTCCTCTTTTGGGGTAAACCTATTCCTAGACAGAATATGATTCTGTCTAACCCTATGTCGGCCGCACCGGGCCGTGGGCCGCACACATGTGTGCGGTCACTGTTCATCCAAGCCCATAAGCCTGAATGACATTATCTCACCCATCTATGATGGGCCGGATACGGGTAGCACCCGTGGGCCGGGTTCATGACCCGGCTGGGGACTATACGTCATCAAAATGTATAAAAAAGCATCATAATTTAACAAAGAAAACATATACGTCGAAGTTCAAAGTATATAACATACATGATTGAAATTCAAAGTATCGAGACTAAGACCATTATCGTTGATCAAAGTAAACATGAAGTTCAATAATGAAAAAAAAAGTTCTGAGATGCATATAAACGACTAAAATGATCAGCTCAAGCAGCATCAACATCAACCGCATTAACATGATGGTCAATAACAACCCCACTCTCATGAACTTGGTAGTGATTGATTTTTGTGTTTGTGCAAAGTGGCCATTGCTCGAACATTAAGTTTCTTATTATCAAAATGGCTATCAAGAAAATTGTTCAAAAGTACTATCAGATTTGTGGTTTTATTTTTCGTATGAATCGATGTATGCAACAATACTATAAATTCATTCTCATTTGTTACCCAATTTTGTAGTATGCTCTTGTTTTGACTCATTTTGACATTATGGGTTATGTTATGACCCATTTTATCAAAACTCTTTGACCAAATAAAGTGTCATTTACAATAAGTGGTTGTTTAACCTCATAAGTTACTCGGTACACTAATGTCTTTGCATATATTAGCCTGCAACACAGGATGTTGGTTCTGCCACAAATGATGATTGGTAATAAAGATTCAGAGGGTGCTCGATAGTAAAGATTCGATTATGTTGTTTAGTAATAAAGTGATGTTTGTCAATTATTCTATAAACTTTAAGTTCTGCAACAAAATGGGTTTTTTTTTGGTTTCATGCCATAACCATTAAGTTTGCTGTAAAAATGAACTTTGAACGTGACAGGTTGAACATATCTAACATCATTTTTTACTGGTTTGATTCGCTATATACATTAACCATTTAACCCATTACTAATAAAGCACAACCGAAATTGACCAATTTCCATATAACTGTATCTAAAACATGATCATATTCAGTATTCATGAGAGATATAAAGACGGGTTTGAAAATGTAGCTACACATTCTTTCAGGTATGATAATTTTTCCACTTATCGGCTGCAATTAATAAGATGTTTGGAAACATCCTATGGTTCTATTGCATCATTTGTCTGAACGTGACTTGTTAGTCCAAAGATCTTAAAGCAAATAATCGAAAGTAACATGATTGCACATAAAATTTCCCTATGGGAAACCCAAAAATCGACTCACATTATTACTTAAATACTTAATTTATATTGC
This sequence comes from Glebionis coronaria, assembly GCA_025667525.1. Taxonomy (NCBI): domain Eukaryota; kingdom Viridiplantae; phylum Streptophyta; class Magnoliopsida; order Asterales; family Asteraceae; genus Glebionis; species Glebionis coronaria. The sequence goes on from JANFOE010000237.1 coordinate 362,072, forward strand.
AATAGTTTAAAAGCTAATAAAACAACAATTTCCTATGAGTATGAAAGGCGGTTGGGAAAAACTAATATTTTCAGACCCGGGTCGATCTGGCCGAGTCAACCGGTTGACCTGGTTCCGGCCGATAAAACGGGTCATATTGACCCGGGTTTTACATTTGAAACCCGGCTTGACCCGCCGGGTTTGAGGTGACCCGGGTCAACCCGGTCCTCGAGACCCGACCGGGTTTTGATTTTTTAGGTTTTTTTTTTAAATTTGTAAAATTCACGTATTTACGACGAAATTTTATTTTTACATATTATATTAGTTGGTAAACAACTTATATCTTCAATATACGCAACTTTTTATGATTTATATATATATATTTGTTAATTATTAAAAACATTAAAAAAATTATTTTTTTTTTAAAAACCGGGTTAACCCGGGTCGACCTGGACCCGATGACTCGACTGGGTCGATTTAAAACCCGGGTTTTAAAACATTAGGAAAAATAACATCAAATATCACGTTAGATGATGAAAATAAACCCACAAATGACATTAATTGAGTTCAAAAGCATAAATCCTGTTTTGAACACATAAATCTTGCATTCAAAAGATGATAAGTATGATAAGTATGAAAGGCGGTTGTACTTTCTCATTTTATCCCATGTGCTTTTTTTTAACACATAAATCTTGCATTTAAAAGATGATAACTATGAAAATAATTTATAGTTTTATACGGTTGAGATTTAACATTGGGTTCCAAGGGTTTAAAAGGAGTGACAATCATGATTTTTTTTTTGTACTGTCAACAATAGAAAAAGAAATAATAATAGTAATAGAATATATATTGATTTAAGATAAGATAAGTTCCCTTCTCAGCTTTACAATTTCTAATTTCTTTCCTTTTAAGCTTTACAAACCTTTTTTTTTAACAAACTTTAGAAACTTAGAGTAAAGTAAATAATCATTTCTCTACTTATATCGATCATCACAACAAGTTGCTTCTCACATCAGGTCAGCCTCCCTAGCATCAAGTCGCTGCTCAAAGTTAACCGCTTGCCTCCAACATGACAGTAGTGTTTTTTTCATTTCAACCCAGTCGTCAGCTAACTTTGATTTCTAGGAAAACAGGGCGTGTTGCCTTTTGATATATTCTTTCTTAAAGGCAAACTGAATAGCGTTACCGCCAACCCTTGTGAAACCATCCAGGACAACTCCACCACCGCATCTATCAGCATGATGCACGGCAATCAACTCGGGGTTGCTGAAAACCACCCCACTTGGTCCATTTTGATGCCGGCATCATACCTCGAGAAAAGCAGATGTCTTTGTCTCCGAAATTTGCTAATTTTTTCAAAGCAATCTTTATTCAAAGGATGCTCATCAAGTTCTGTTGAAAGTAAAACTGATTTAATCAAACAAGTAAAGAATGAAAACGACGCAATACATGCTAGTAGAATAGCATACATGCTGATTTTGCTTAAAAATATATTGGCTTACAAATAATTGAACAAATACAGTAATGGATTAATTTGTGAAATCATAAATTGTACTTTAGTACTAGTAGAAACAACCACCCAAAAGAAATGACTAACCAGTTTGATATTTATGAAAGTAAGCTAAATCAAGGACGACAACACCGTTGTCAAGACAAAAAGAGGCGCATGTTGATGGGATATTGTTATTGCCGTAGTCACGCGTAATATACAACATAACCTACGAAGAGTATTACTGTAGTTAGCTAACTTTGTGAGATAAAGAACTACTGTAGTAGTGGTTGAGTATGAGTGGTATGTTTGGATGGAAAGTGTGAATGAGATTTATGTGAGATCTGTTCTCATATATATGTAAGAAGAAACACTAATGGCGGGAAATGAATCAAGATTTGGCGCCAAATAAATTGGGCGGTAAAAGTAAATAAGAGGAAAGTTAATTTTGGTAGGACAATAAGAAAAAACCAACCTCTGTTTGGTTGGTGGGCAGGTAAAGAAAATTTAATACCTAGTCTAAACTCATCCTCTCATGTATGTTTTATTTACTTTGGTTCTAATTTCTTTTCTAGTTTTGGTTCTTAGTTTTTTGTTATCATTTTAACTTTTAAGTCTAACAAATTAAAAGAATAATTTGTTATAAAGCTTTTTAATCGACACCAGGGGCAGAGTCAAGATTTTTCTACTTAAGGGAGACTAACCATACTTAAGACAAAAAGTAATACTGTGAGGGAGGCTCAATGTAGAAACATATTAGAAAAATTACTTGTAATACACATAAATAATATATGAAATAAATTAATTAGAGGAAGCTTAGCACCCACTAGTCCCCTACTACTTTCGCCCTTGATCGACACCCAGATTCAAAAAGTTTTATTTAAGCATCAGACAAAGTTTATTGTCAATTACTACTTTTTACTATAAACTACTAGGAACTAAAATTTACTACCAAGTATTCATTTGTTTTTAATGGTAGAGATTAATCAAATATTTAAAAAACACAAAAAAGTAAAATTACCGAAATATAGGAATGTTGTAAAGAAAAGACAGGAATAAATAAATTTTTAAATATAACAAAATCTTGATTATCATTAATGAAAAAGTATCACTAGTAATAAAAGTAACAAAATACCATTGGTGATATTTTTATTATTAGTAATAACTAATAATATTTTGTCATATTTATAATTTTAGTTCTTTTAACTCTTTTTTATAACTTCTAAATATTTTAGTAATTTTATCTCTTTCATGTTTTTTTCCAGTCAATAGTCAAAATTGATACCTTATAATGTAACTAAATATAAGTACTTAAAATGACTCGTCTCTTTTCTAACTGTTAATTTTATTCACTTAGACTTTAAATAGTTTAATATATTTGATACTTTTCTTCCCTAAAGAATATGTGTGTTACATTATGTCGTATCTTGACTGGTCCAACATGTCATGATTCGATCTGATCAACTCGACATTTATAACCGTTTAAAATTTCAGCCTCAATCAAATTAGAAATTGTTTGTGTATATGACGTGACGGATCTAGATCTCAAAGACCCATATTCGAACAACAAGTTCTAGAAGAATCAGAAGTAAAATGAGTCAAAAGATAAAAGCAAAGACATAGACCCAAAATCTTAAAGGTCTACTTCCTTAGAAAATATATAGCCTAATAAGAGATCATACAATATGATTAGGGCATCTACAATTAGGGCTGTTATCGGGTCGGTTTATAGGGTTATCAGGTCTAGTCGGGTTGGGTTAAGTCGGGTTTTGATTTTTAGAAACTCACCCGTAGCCCGACCCTATAAGAAATCGGGTTATCGGGTTTGGGTGATAATCGGGCGGGTTTTGTCGGGTCGGGTGATTCGAGTTATCGGGTCATAAGGATTCAAATAAAAGTACAGTATTTAGAAAAGAATTCATTTTTACAAGTTTACTAAAGGCATTACAATTATTCATATCATTTATATTATGTACTGTATAGGAGGAGCAATGTTACTGAGCAACAAATTACTACTCTAAACTCACGCCAAAATGTTGTTTTGTTATGTACAATTAATATAAAGTAAGAAGAATAGAACAATGCATTTGAAGTAGCATATAAATCAAACTTGTGTTACTATAAAGCAAGAAAAACAGAACAATGCAATGCAATATTATAGATGGCATCTTAAGTTCGGATAATATTAATTAAAAGAAGCCTAGCAAGACTTGAAGTAACAAATTCAGAAATACTTCATGATAGTAACCATGTCTGCTGCATTACACCCTACAACATTACAATGGCCTTATAAGAATTCATAATGAAATAGGTTAACGAAATGTCCCATGCATATTGTAGTAAATCCCACGTCCCCTGTGCATATTGTAAGTAAATTTGATTTAATTTTGATAATCGGGTCTTGTCGGGTTGACCCGCTAACCCGACAAAAATTATTATGTAACCCTAACCCGACCCGATAACACTAGCGAGTTAGCGGTCGGGCCAAAAAAAATCCAGCTAAATTTCTTAACCCGATTTAACCCTTATCTACAATGCAAGTAGGTAATAAATTTAATACAAAAACAACTCGTTCTACATTGGTGTAATACGATTGTGAGTTGAGTTTCTCTTAACACACCTCTATTGAATGCATTATGTGAGTCAATTGTTGTATTTTTTTATTAAGTTAATGTATTTCTTCCTTATTTAGTTGTACTATAAATTGATCAAATAGTACAAGAATGTGAATTTGTTAAAGTTTAACGGATTGTAAGAAATTTAAGCTTTAAAATATAAATGTGATATGATAGTGATGTGTCAATCTATTATACTCAAATCGGTTCGATGCATCTAGGATTTGATATCCAGAAGTCCAAAGGATTGTGAATCCGACTCGATACAAAAATTTACCTAAACAAGAACCACTTTAATTTCAGTTTCGAGTCGAACCGCTATTGAATATAAAAGAGTATTCGTAATGTTGGATGGAAAGTAATGAGATCTCTTTTCATATCTTTTACATAGTAAAACAAGACCGTTTTGCGAGAATTCGTTATGTTTCAAAAATCAATTTTTTTTAGTTAGTAATATTTTTTTAATTAATTTTTTTCTTGTTTTTTAGAATAATAAAAATCAATTTATTTTCAAATTTGGCTAAAGAAAATAAAAAAATAAAAAAAATTGGTGGAGAAAAAATAACATAAATTTATAATTGTCAAATTTATGAAAATCAAATTTTTTTTTTAAAAAGTATGTAATAAAACTTTAATAGTTAAAATTTACATAAATTAGATAAAGTTAAGTTAAACTAATAATTTTTCATATTTTTTAGTAACTTTACAAAATAAACAAATACTAATACTACATATATTTATATCCTCTAAACTTTATATCTAAAACACATACATAATAATTACCTGTATTAAATTAAAATATTATAATATTTTATAAAACCTATCTAAACACTCGCACTAAATACTAAGCATATAAAAGTTTTTATATACTTATATATTAAATTAAAATATTAAAATAATTATAATTTGTATAAAAGCATATAACTAATATGGAAGAAGAAAAAATTAGGCGGGAAATTATGGCACCAAATGGAAGTTGGTGGTAAAATTAGGTGTCAAGTGAACTTTGGTTTGTTAGTTCAATATAGAGTAGTAACTCTTTTGTATTTTGCTTGAATATAAAGTCAAATATTTCTTGTGCTATGGTAGTAGTTGTTATACATTTCATTAGTGACAGAAAATTTTGCTCATATTGATAATTACGGAGTATATTTTTTTTACACTTTTTTAAGAATGATGTGACATTTTCTGCTTGTTTAGTCATTATTAATGAGTTAAACGGACGTATATGTAACACATTAAATATTTCCAATTAACGTATATATAAAATACTAAATAAACTACTCGATAAATCTTTTATATTTTTGTTCAAAAACCTAGAAGGAACAAGTACGATACACTTGAATATGGTAGGTATGAAAGTGAATAACTTTGGTTGAGTAGATGGCATTAAAGTATAGTAGGTAAGATTGAGCGGGAAATAAAAAAATAGGTTTTGGGCGAGAAAGAAATTGATGTTGATCATTTTTGTAGGCTCTGATATGGGTTTATTTCTTCTTTATTGTGGTTGCTATGAAACTTTAAGGTTGCTAACTCTAGTTCTTTTGGATTGTAATGGGATACTAGTCGGGTACGTGTGCTATACGACGGCGGGCACCCAGTGACTAATTTTGCGGCGAGCCAATATTTTTTGCGCTTTACATTTTTTCGAACAACAACTTTACTAATGAATGACAACTTTTAACTATAACATTATAAAGAATAACAATGAACACTATTTCATATCCAAATAAACAATATGTTCGAATTAAAGATAGTAATACCAGTATCATTTTTTAAACATAAATTAAAAATAAACGTCATTTAAAAATGAAAAGCAGTTTTGTATAAACGCGAATATGCAATTATTGATATGTATCATTATTTACAATATATTTATTTATAAGTTACGATTTTATTATAAATTATACTATGTACAATAAAACATAATCATATGATAAGTGACCTTTAATTTATACAACACTTATTTAATTATTAATTATGTAGTTTTAATTTATAGCCTTTATTAATTATTATATATGTTGGATTTTTTTTGGATACAAATGGTAATATATTCATCGACTTGTATCATGTCAAAATTTTGGTCTTATGCGCATCAAGATTCAAACCCACACGATGTGGACTCCTCTACACTATTGTATTTCCATCTCTTTCAGCCACAACCACGTTTCTTCGTAGGGATGTCAAAAAAACCCGAACCCGACACGGAAACCCGAAATAATTGGGGCGGTGCGGGTTAACTTTATTGGGTTATGGGACGGGTTTGGGGCTTAAACGGGGATTTTTAATCGGGTTTGGGGCAAACGCAGGGAATAAGGTCTCCGACCCGACCCGCCCCGCCCGATTAATATACACATATACACATATAAGTATTTTTATATAGTATTTTCTTACTATTTATGTCATAATAAATATTTCTTTAGTATTTTATCTTTTCACTATTGCAAATTATTATCACAGAAACTTGTTTCATGTATTTTAAGTTATTTGTGGTGTAACATATCATTATTTATGTATAATAGTATCGTTTTAAACTTATAAGTCTTGTTTGTAATTCATTATCATATAATTAGTAAGTTTTTAATACTTCAAGCTTATTTCTAACAATTTAAAAATAATAATAAATGTAAAATGATACGGTTTTGATAGAAAATTTCACCCAAAGAGGACCAAATTGGTCCAAAACTTTGGACCAAGGACCAGAACGAAATTGTTTGGTCCGGTTAGATTTTTCGATTCGAGTCGGTTTTATATCTACACCGTACTCAGGCCTAGTCAAGTAAACTTGGGTTTGGTCGTTCAATATAGAGTAGTAACTCTTTTGTATTTCGCTTAAATATAAAGTCAAATATTTCTTGTGCTATGGTAGTAGTTGTTGGCCACTTGGTTATACATGTTGTTGGCCACTTAGTGATGGAAAATTTTGCTCATGTTACTAATTACGGAGTATATTTTTTTTTACACTTTTTCATAATGATGTGACATTTTCTGCTTGTTTAGTTATTACTCATATTAATAAGTTAAACGGACGTATATGTCACACAGTAAATATTCTTAGTTAACGTATATGTAAAATACTAAATAAGCTACTCGATAATTTTTTTATATTTTTGTTCAAAAACCTGAAAGGAACAAGTACGATAGACTTGAATATGGTAGATTGGTAGGTATGAAAGTGAATAACTTTGGTTGGTGTGTAGATGGCATTAAAGTATAGTAGGTAAGATTGAGCGGGAAATAAAAAATAGGTTTTGGGCGACAAAGAAATTGATGCCGATCATTTTCGCAGGCTGTGATATGGGTTTGTTTCTTCTTTATTATGGTTGCTATGAAAATTTAAGGTTGCTAACTCTAGTTCTTTTGGATTGTAATGGGATACTAGTCGGGTACCCGTGTTATACGGCGGCGGGTATCCGGTGACTAATTTTGTTTTCACTTCTATTTTTTCGAACAACGACTTTACTAATGAATGACAACTTTTAACTATAAAATTATAAAGAATTACAATGCACACTATTTCATATCCAAATAAACAATATGTTCGAATTAAAGATAGTAATACCAATTAATCAAGTTGAGCTTTCTCCCAAGCCTTGTTATTAAACAAATAACTAATGAAGTAAAAAAGTACACATTATTAAGCGGATGTTTTTTGTAAAATATATGTAGTTGTAGCAAACTTTTTAAAATTTGAGTTTTTTTTGTTTGGAATCAAATCGTACAATCGCAACGAATTTTCACAAATGTATCAATATGGTATCTGAACTTTTTTTGTTGCATTTAATGTTATGTACTTTCATGTTTGTGTATATTTACACGGTGAAACTTGTTTAACTATCATACGGGCTAACAAAATAATATTAGTTAAATAAATTTATATGTTTTCACATATTTTTACAATAAATTTATTTGCTTTCACATATTTCTAGGAGGTTTTTAGAGTAAAGCAGGAAGTAAAATTACCGTATGTGTCTAATTAATGCAAATTGTGTTCTTTTAGTAGTAAATGACATGGATCATAAGAATGTTTATTCAAAATTGCATCTAAAGTCCTTAATAGTTTTTTAAATACGAATATTAATAAAAAAAGGTAGAAAAATAGAATTCATGGAACTTATATAACACCAATGTTTTAAAACCCGGGTTTTAAATCGACCCGGTCGAGTAACCGGGTCCGAGTCAACCTGGGTTAACCCGGTTTTCAAAAAAAATAATTATATTTTTAATAATTAATAAAATTTATATAAAAACCATAAAAACTTCCCAGTATTAAGGATATAAATTCTTTGCCAGCTAATATAATATATAAAAATAAAATTTCGTTACAAATACGTAAAATTTACATATTTTTTTAAAAAAACCCGAAAAAATCAAAACCCGGCCGTGTCTCAAGACCCGGGTCACCCAAGACCCGTCGGGTCAAGCCGGGTTCCGAAAATGTGAAACCCAGGTCAAAATGACCCATTTTTTAATCAGAACTGAGTACCAGTTGACCCGGGTCTGAAAACATTGTATAAAACATAAAAAATGAAATAGCCAGTTAAGTCATACCATTATTTTAAATAAAACAAAAAAACTGTTTCTACCTAAAAATAATTGAAATTATTTATTAATTAAAAGCTTGAAAGTTAAAAACCATACAAAGTTTTGCTTTAATTTTAATTGATTAAAAGAAGTTTTAACTAAAAAAAGGTTTATAAAATCTTTTGTAATAAAAAAATATTTGTTTATGTTCAAATTTTTTTTATATTATAAAAATTAGTTTATAAAAAATTTGGTAATTTTAACAGATAGAAATATTTCATGATTAAACTTTTTTAAAAAATTTTGTAATTTAAAAGTCTTTTACAATATTATTATTTTTTAAATCTAATTTTTTTAAATGTTAATTTGAAAGTTTTTTAAAATTTCCGTAATTTAAAAGTTTTTTTTTTAAATTTACGTAATCTAAAAGTTTTTAAAATCATATTTATAAAAGTTTTCGTATTTAAAAAGATGTCTATAAATTTTCATATTTAAAAATGTAGTTTATAAAAAAATTCGTAATAAAGAAAGTTTTGGTAATTAAAGTTTTTTAAAATATTTCATAACTTACAATTTTTTTTTGTATTTTAGAAACAAATTCATTAAAATTTTCGTTAAAAAGATGTTTTTTAAAAACATCGTAATAAAAAAAATTTATAATAATTTTTCGTAAATTTAAATATTTTGTAAAAAAAGGTACTTTTTGCGAAGCAAATAGGTTAAAAATTTTCTTATTTTAAAAAGGAAAGTTTATAAAATATATGTAGTTTAAAAAAATATATTTTGTCTTTGTAACTTTAAAGATTTATTTTATATTTTATAAAATTAGTTTATTAAAAAAATGGTAATTTTAATGGAGCATAGTAACGAAAGTTAAGTCTAAGGACTATGGGTGTAATGTTTTGCACTCTTAAGAGAAATCTATGCAATTTACTCAAGTTAAATATGACAAGTAGACATTTTTCCCTGTTTTTATACTTTTAACACGTGCGGGTAAATGTTGGTGCAAGTCAAACACAAAACATAAAAGTATGCAACATTAAGTAGAGAAAAAAATAATTCACGTATTAAATCAATACATTTGAGAAATTTTGTTGTTATTGTACGACTTAGAAAAGATTTTTTTTTGTAATGTAATGTGTTAGCAATGACGAAATCATGATCACATACAATCGATTGCATAAATTTGTTTGAACCATAACGCTGGGAACACGTTTCTATAGTACAGTTGAAATGCATCTAGAAAAATTCGATACATTATGGGGTACTCGAGATCCCACGAGACCCAAGATGTTAGTGAGAAAAACCGCAACTTAACCCATCAACACCAAGGCACCAACTGATCATTCGATCATCTACGATAATCGATATGATGGATCTCTCGACTTTACTTCCCGTATGATTTTATATGGAGAAGTCCCAACTTTATATTTGTAATAAAGGATAATCAATCTCGAAATTATTTCTTTTCAGTTGTGGAACAAACCATAGCTCAATCTAGCGAGCCTAAGCTCAAGAAGTTCCAACCGGAGGTGGAGCCAGAGTATAAAATCATCGGGTGCACAAATTTTTTAATACATACGTAATTTTAGGACCGAGTTCGTTTTGAAGAAATAGAGACTTTTAGTTAATATATACACTACGTGACAAAATTCTATCGGTTCCCGTGCATCCCCGGGAACCCCCGCCTCCGACTGGTTCCAACTACATACGAGTTATACCTTTCGATTGCTAGTCAATAAATGAATTCGTTATGCTCTTGATCATAAAGTACAAGACGTTGACATATCGTTATGGTATGGTCTTAACCATGTAGAGGGGTGATTAGATTGTGCTAGATTCGCTTTTCGTCAACTCGTCTCTCACTAATCTTAAGCTCTCATGCGACTTTGTTAATCCTACGGTCGGTCTCTTTAGATGGAGAAACCTTATGTCTTTGTCTCTTTCAAACTAAGCAGATTTAGATGACAATTCTCTTGAAAATATATTATCCAAAACTCCTGTTCTCAAAACATTCGAGTTAAATGACTGCTATGGCTTTTCTAGGATAGGTATCACTTCAAAGAGTGTTAAGAACTTTGTCATATCCGGACGTGAGAGGCTTGATGCTGCATATGATGTACATCTAAATGCTCCTTATATATTAGCAAACCTGGTCCTATAATTCCTGATGCATTTGTTACTGAGGCCGACCGTGTACTCTTTTTGTACAGTCCCGACTGCTTGTGATACGAGCACATATGGTGGATTCGGTGCTTCGTAAGCATGCTAATGAGTGCTTACTCACCTTGGTATATTTCTGATCTCGTCTTTTTTTATTGGTTATGTAATTTTTTTTTGTTGTTCTAATTATTGAATTCTTATACTCACTTTTTCAAGACATGACCCAGGCCACACCTACACAAGAATTCTATGTACGTGTGTGTATGTGTGTATCGTCCCCTGATGATGCTTATTCTGACTTGCACAGGGAGAAGCTGGTTTATTATCACAAATCAAGTTATTAGAAGGGTGTTGTGTATTCTTGGGGCCACCAGTCATTGGTATGATAAGCCATGTAGCCATGTAGGTATTCACGCAGCTCTCCACTTTGATACCATTGGCTAATAACTATAACATGTTATTAATGACGTTGCAGATATGCAAAAGCATAGCAAGATGGGTCACATCACCGTTGTTGGACCATCAATGGGCATTGTGAAAGCACGGGTGAAATCATTTCTGAATGAATGAAGTGCATAGCATATTCCGGGTATAAGGAATTTGAGTAAAAAGTAACAGGTTTAATGTCTTTGGAGTTGCATGACACAAGTCACGGTAGTCGGTTTATGTTGGTTGAATAAGCAAGTCATATTGTGATTATTGTTTCTTTATGGGTCGAATAATCTGTTTTTTTATGGGTCGAATTATTGTGCAAAAAGTCATCCGTTTATGGGTCAAAATTTTGTTTTCTTTGTAAAATAGTATGGCTGCTGCTTACCCAGCTCCGGTGGCTGGTGTTGTCTTTAAGATGCTGCCTTTGCAGCTTGCTTGTTGTAGCCTTGTGGCTTGATTGCTGCTACCTTTGCAAATTATACTTGACACCTTATATATTTGATTTTCGGTAGTAAAATAGATACAAATGACTACCACGTCGGCTTGCTGATGCTGGTTGCGCTTCGGCTTGCTGATGCAAACACCAAAGATAGGGTTGTCCTGGTAAACTAAGTGATTGATTTCCTCAACCTTATCCAAATGTGCAAGTTGCTAGATTATTAATTTTTCGGGTTTGTCATAGGTGTTCTAGTTTTTGCAAAAAACATCCACAGAATGTTATCATCGTAACCGATCTGTTCCAAGTAGATAGTTAGTTATTCGGGTTTGTTCTGGTTTTTGCTCCTAATTTTGAGCAGCGGTTTCTATTTCTGAGAATAATGTCAAAATTTAAATTATAAGATGCTTTATAGTCCGTAAGTGTGACAACATTTTCACGTGTATAAATTAAAGCAATTACTAATTGTATTCTGGTTGTTTTCGTGTATATATCATCTTCTTTCCTACACGTAAAGGCTAATTTGTGAATGAATTGCAGATCAGGGAAGGTCTGCACTATAATCCTCGATTTCCTGGTGGAGCAATTGTTATGCCTAAAATGCTTATGAACGGCGCTGTTGAATACGAAGACGGAACTCTAGGAACAGAGGCCAGGTTGGTTGATCATTTTATGCTAATGGTTAATGGCTTATTGTTTAAATCTTTTTTTCACATTTGGATGTCTTTCTTTATGTTAATTGTAGATGGGAAAATATATCGTCTTCTTTTTGAGTTGGTCTGCCAAACCAGATAAAGGAAACTGCTGATGCGTTGCTGATTCAGGGTTCGCTGATCCCGTTCATGTTTATGCAACTAATATGGGGGTTGATGATGTTGCCTTTCTGAAAAAAATATACGGGGGTTGCTGATACTGATGCTATGTTGCTGCATCTTGCTGATAGTATGATCCCTTTTTAGTGTCCTATCTTGAGCAGGAAAGTGTTCAGTAGGAAAAGACGAGAAGAAATGGGATTTGAACCCATGCATGATGCAATCTTTTTGTATGTCGATTTAGCAAACAAATGCCTTAAGCCCTCGTGCTATCCCCCCATGATCATATCTGACAGCCCTGTTGGCAACTGACCCATTTCGCTCCATCATTCCTTCTTTCTTTCCTAACCTACTCAAAAACTATTTAGGAAGGGCTACCATTGATGCAACTGATACAATACAAGTAACAATGTTTTAACAACAGCGATCGTGGTCTCCATTGCACTCCACATGTAAAGCATAATCCAAATCTTGTTTGTATGAAAAAGGATAAACCTTTAGAAAAGAATCTTAGAGTATGTGATGTTTGATTTGTCGCTTGGACGGACAATGAGTATGAGTTTGATAGTAGGGTGTTGGAACGGATTTCGTAGAAGAAAATATATACTAGTAAATAGAACAAAGACAAGTCCAACATATCCATAGATCTTGAGCCCAATTATATACACAGATCTTGAAGAAGAAAAAGACCTAGTGTTAGAATAATTAATGTTGACCTAACATTTCAAGAACATGGAAGATGAATGCAAGGAATACTATTTTTCCAGATGATGAAATGAGGATGGAAAGAAAGAACATATCAAAGATTAACTCGTTAGCTCTTTTGCCTCCTTTCATGAAAATATCACTCAGGTCTCGTAAAATAAGCCGTGATAGCCTTCTCCTTCCCATTTAGGAAGTTCCTCTCATTCTGAAACCAAATACGATTACTATCAGATATTGTAATCTGTTAACTGAACATGTTTTTAAAATTTAAATACAAGCAAAAGCTAATATTACCTTAAGAGACCAGGGAGGATTGACAGACAAAGCTACCTCAGCCAGTTGATCCAACTTAGTATTTCATGGAAGAAACATCACCACTCTTGGTGCTATTTCTTTTGCCACGTTGAACAAATATTGTCTGCAAATTAACACACATATATTACAACATAAACTCCAACTGATATTGAAGTAAATAACATATAGGGAAGGTTGAGGGACCAAATTACCCGCTAACTGGCTGGAGCATAGCTAAGTCAAACTCAACTGTTTTTTATAGTCAGGGCCTCCCCACGGTAGAGACAAGAAAACAGTGTCTGCCTGCAGATATAGTACAAAGTAGTAAGTTGAATTACCTTCAACATTTATTCGTCAAACGCAAGACTAGTAAAATTCTATACCTTGAAAGTTGGGGCATGAACCAAAAAGTCACCTTGTATGAATTCTATTTCGTCTTTGACCTTATAAATTTCCCCATTATGATTTGCATACTCGAACTTCTCAGGATCAAGATCAATAGCAATGACTTTGCTGTAGGTGCCTCTGGAGGTTAGGAGAAGCAAGTAAGAACTCAGAACTCATAAAATATGTAAACAACATGAGCAATAAAAGTTGAATGTCCTTACTTTGGGGCAAATTGAATAGCATTACCGTTAAACCCCGTAAAACCATCCAGAATAACTCCACCACCGCAGCTATTTGCATGATACACGGTAATCAACTCTGGAGTGGCTTGAAACCACCCCACTTGGTCCATTCTGATGCCGGCATCATACTTGGAGAAAAGCATATGTCTTTGTCTCCGAAATTTTCAAACTTTTTCAAAGTAATCTTTATTCAAAGGACGCTCAACAAATTCTGTTGAAATTAAAACTGCTTTAATCAAACAAATAAAGAATGAAAACGACGCAATACATGTGTAAAGTGTTTGAGCAACAAAAACTGTATATGCTTACTCTAAAGCAAACCGAATAGCATTACCACCAACACCCGTAACAACAAAACCCTCGACACACCGAGAAGCATAGTGGTCGACAATGCACTCCGGGGTGGCTGAATACCATCCTTCTTCGTCTATTGTGATACCTTCATCATACTCTGAAGCAAAAATGGTGTGGAAAGTGAATTTATCAGTACTTTAGCAACACATAATCTTAATACTATAGCAAGACCACACATGTCCATGGAAAACATAAGCAACATACCTGAATTGGCAACAGATGGGCCAAGAGAAGTAGCACCCGCATAATCACATATTTCTGCAAAATTATATACTAATAAAATATTAGCAAAACAAGGCCAATAGGTGATGTAGCCAACAACTAATCCTTAATGAGATCCGTCATAAAATACAGTAATCTTTAATTAGATCCGTTGCAAAATATAATAAACATTTTTAAAACAATATTTGATACAAGTAGTTGGAATTTTGAAAAACTAGTTTATGTGGGAACAAACTAGTTTTGCTAGTAGAATAGCATACATGCTGATTTTGCTTAAAAATAGATTGGCTTACAAATAAGTGAACAAATACAGTAATGGATTAATTTGTGAAATCATAAATTGTACTTTAGTATTAGTAGAAACAACCACCCAAAAGAAATGACTAGCCAGTTTGATATTTATGAAATTAAGCTAAATCAAGGACGACAACACCGTTGTGAAGACAAAAAGAGGCGCATGTTGATGGGATCGCCTTATTAGTAATATCATCATTTTAGAAAATGAGTTAACTAATGAAATGCTTGTTTTAACTCACGTTTCAGCGGCGAGTTTAAGCTTCTGAATCTGTCATTAGCAAAAGAACTAAAACAGATAAATATTCTCATGTGACATGGTATGGCGGGCAAATTTCAGTACACAAACATTACTACTTTGGCTTTTGATCAGTTTTCGTGATAATGACTTTTTTTTTCCAAATTTCTTGTTATCAAAAATTTCCTAATTCTAACCAGATTGGCCGATAGAATAGCTGAAACTGCATTTTTTTTCTTTTAGAGCTACTGTTTTTAAGGCGAACTTCACTACATAGCAACGTACTTTAATGCATCCTTGAAGTAATTATAACTAAGGCGAACTTCACTACATAGCCAGGTATCTGATGGAACATTGTGAAAGAGCAATTGATGAATGGAACATTGTAAAACATATGGAACCCAAAAGAAATGATTATGATATTACCTACGCCACTAATACGCCACCAGTGGGTAAAACGCCACCGCACCACAATTCTAAATAAGGCCTACACATTTCACATGACGGACGAAATTAAACATAACGAAATGTAATAAAATTAGCTCTTATTTAAAAGTGGATATCTCGAGAAAAGTGCACTTACTTGCTGATTAGATTAGAAAATATTTGAACGACTACTTATGGAACGGCTTCTTATCACAACCAAACACCAACAAAACTATCACCCACTGAGTTGAACTATATAGCCTGAATTCCTTTATCATGTGCAGGTTAGACACCATTGGTTTATACAATTATAGGTAAATGAATTAAAAGCGACTTACTTTGAAATCAACCAATACAAAGTGTCACCTAATTCTAGATTTGAATTAATTTAAACACTAAATCCTAAATTCTAAGAAAGAATAAGAAGAGTTATTGAAATCCCGAAAAGTAATTAAATCATAAAGCTTAATTTTATCAACATAAACACAAAAATAAATAAATAATCTTACCAAATCAATTATCCAATGATCGATCATACATTTCAATCTTGTGTTGGTTTTCTAAACCATTCAAACTTATGAGATTTGAATCGGATGGTTTGTGTTTGACGTTTTTTTATTGAATCCGATTATTCTGGGCAGAAGTTTGTGTTTGAATGATTTTTGTGATAGTTGAATTGTTGTGAGTCGTTGACTATTGGTTAGTAGATACAACCAACACAAATAATAATGGTAATATACTAATATATATTGATTTAAGATAAGATAAGTTCCATTCTCAGCTTTACAATTTCTAATTTTTTTCCTTTTAAGCTTTACAAACTTTGGCAGCTGGACAGCAAGAACATATCAAAAGGCAACACGCGCTGTTTTCCCAGAAATCAAGGTTAGCTGACGACCGGGTTGAAATCAAAAAAACACTTCTGTCACATTGGAGGTAAGCGGTTAACCGATTGACTCCAATGTGAACCGCTTGCCTCCAACGTGACAGAAGTGTTTTTTTCATTTCAACCCAGTCGTCAGCCAACCTTATTTCTGGGAAAAGAGGGCGTGTTGCCTTTTGACATGCTCTTGTTGTCCAGCTGCCAAAGTGTGTTCCCGTTCAATCATATACATCTCCCCGTCAGCATTATTTTTCTTCAACTTTTGCACACGGTCAAACAACTCTTTCTCCCACAGACATTTTTTCTCTTCTTCTTCTAGTTGCTGCTTCTCTTTCTCAACCCCTTAAGTGCATTTTCACGCGCCAACAAATCTATCTGACGCTTTAGTACTAGTAGAAACAACCACCCAAAAGAAGTGACTAACCAGTTTGATATTTATGAAAGTAAGCTAAATCAAGGACGACAACACCGTTTTCAAGACAAAAAGAGGCGCATGTTGATGGGATATTGTTACTGTCGTAGTCACGCGTAGTATACAACATCATAACCTACTTAGCTAATTTTGTGAGATAAGAACTAGTAGTTGGTGAATAAGTAGGTATGTAATATGTGGATGGAGAGTGATGAGATATTTATGGGAGAAAAACAAGCGGGAAAGGAATTTAGCTTTGGCGCCAAATAAAACCATCCTCTCATGTATGTTTTGTTTACTTTGGTTCTAATTTCTTTTCTAGTTTTGGTTCTTAATTTTTTGTTATCATTTTAACTTTTAAGTCTAACAGTTTAAAAGAATAATTTGTTATAAAGCTTTTTAATCGACACCAGGGGCGGAGCCAAGATTTTTTTACTTAAGGGAGACTAACTATACTTAAGACAAAAAGTAATACTATGGAGGAGGCTCAATGTAGAAACATATTAGAAAAATTACTTGTAATACACATAAATAATACATGAAATAGATTGATTTGAGGAAGCTTAGCACCCACTAGTCCCCTACTACCTTCGCCCTGATCGACACCCGGATACAAAAAGTTTTATTTAAGCATCAGACAAAGTTTATTGTCAATTACTACTTTTTACTATAAACTACTAGGAACTAAAATTTACTACCAAGTATTCATTTGTTTTTAATGGTAGAGATTAATCAAATATTTAAAAAACACAAAAAAGTAAAATTGTCAAAATATACGAATGTTGTAAAGAAAAGACAGGAAAAAATAAATTTTTAAATATAACAAAATCTTGATTATCACTAATGAAAAAATATCACTAGTGATAAAAGTAACAAAATACCAATGGTGATATTTTTATTATTAGTAATAATTAATAACCAATATTTTGTCATATTTATAATTTTAGTTCTTTTGACTCTATTTTATAACTTTTAAATATTTTGGTAATTTTATCTCTTTCATTTTTTTTTCCAAGTCAATAGTCAAGATTGATACCTTGTAATGTAACTAAATATAAGTACTTAAAATGACTCATCTCATTTGTAACTGTTAATTTTATTCACTTAGACTTTAAATAGTTTAATATATTTGATACTTTTTTTCCCTAAAGAATATGTGTGTTACATTATGGCGTATCTTGACTGATCCAACATGTCATGATTCGATCTTATCAACTCGACATTTATAACCGTTTAAAATTTCAGCCTCAATCAAATTAGAAATTGTTTGTGTATATGACGTGACGGATCTAGATCTCAAAGACCCATATTCGAACAACAAGTTCTAGAAGAATCAGAAGTAAAATGAGTCAAAAGATAAAAGCGAAGACATAGACCCAAAATCTTAAAGGTCTGGTTCCTTAGAAAATAAATAGCCTAATAAGAGATCATACAATATGATTAGGGCATCTACAATTAGGGCTGTTATCGGGTCGGTTTATAGGGTTATCGGGTCTAGTCGGGTTAGGTTAAGTCGGGTTGGGTTAAGTCGGGTTTTGATTTTTAGAAACTCACCCGTAACCCGACCCTATAAGAAATCGGGTTATCGAGTTTGGGTGGTAATCGGGCGGGTTTTGTCGGGTCGGTTGATTCGAGTTATCGGGTCATAACGATTCAAATAAAAGTACAGTATTTAGAAAAGAATTCATTTTTACAAGTTTACTAAAGGCATTACAATTATTCATATCATTTATATTATGTATTGTATAGGAGGAGCAATGTTACTGAGCAACAAATTACTACTCTAAACTCACGCCAAAATGTTGTTTTGTTTTGTACAATTAATATAAAGTAAGAAGAATAGAACAATGCATTTGAAGTAGCATATAAATCAAACTTGCGTTACTATAAAGCAAGAAAAACAGAACAATGCAATGCAGTATTATAGATGGCATCTTAAGTTCGGATAATATTAATTAAAAGAAGCCTAGCAAGACTTGAAGTAACAAATTCAGAAATACTTCATGATAGTAACCATGTCTGCTGCATTACACCCTACAACATTACAATGGCCTTATAAGAATTCATAATGAAATAGGTTAACGAAATATCCCATGCATATTGTAGTAAATCCCACGTCCCCTGTGCATATTGCAAGTAAATCTGATTTAATTTTGATAATCGGGTCTTGTCGGGTTGACCCGCTAACCCGACAAAAATTATTATGTAACCCTAACCCGACTCGATAACACTAGCGAGTTAGCGGTCGGGTAAAAAAAATCCACTTAAATTTCTTAACCCGATTTAACCCGATCCTATAAGCTTAATCTGGTTCGGATATGGGTTCAGGTCGACCGGGTCAACCCGACCCTACTGACACCCTTATCTACAATGCAAGTAGGTAACAAATTTAATACAAAAACAACTCGTTCTACATTGGTGTAATACGATTGTGAGTTGAGTTTCTCTTAACACACCTCTATTGAATGCATTATGTGAGTCAATTGTTGTACTTTTTTATTAAGTTAATGTATTTCTTCCTTATTTAGTTGTACTATAAATTAATCAAATAGTACAAGAATGTGAATTTGTTAAAGTTTAATGGATTGTAAGAAATTTAAGCTTTGAAATATAAATGTGATATGATGGTGATGTGTCAATCTATTATACTCAAATCGGTTCGATGCATCTAGGATTTGATATCCAGAAGTCCAAAGGATTGTGAATCCGACTCGATACAAAAATTTACCTAAACAAGAACCACTTTAATTTCAGTTTCGAGTCGAACCGCTATTGAATATAAAAGAGTATTCGTAATGTTGGATGGAAAGTAATGAGATCTCTTTTCATATCTTTTACATAGTAAAACAAGACCGTTTTGCGAGAATTCGTTATGTTTCAAAAATCAATTATATTTTTAATTAGTAATATTTTTTTAATTAATTTTTTTCTTGTTTTTTAAAATAATAAAAAACAATTTATTTTCAAATTTGGCTAAAGAAAATAAAAAAATAAAAAAAATTGGTGGAGAAAAAATAACATAAATTTGTAATTGTCAAATTTATGAAAATCAATTTTTTTTAAAAAGTATGTAATAAAACTTTAATAGTTAAAATTTACATAAATTAGATTAAGTTAAGTTAAACTAATATTTTTTCATATTTTTTAATAACTTTACAAAATAAACAAATACTAGTACCACATATACTTATATCCTCTAAACTTTATATCTAAAACACATACATAATAATTACCTGTATTAAACTAAAATATTAAAATATTTTATAAAACCTATCTAAACACTCGCACTAAATACTAAGCATATAAATTTTTTTATATACTTATATATTAAATTAAAATATTAAAATAATTATAGTTTGTATAAAAGCATGTAACTAATATGGAAGAAGAAAAACTTAGGTGTCAAGTGAACTTTGGTTTGGTAGTTCAATATAGAGTAGTAACTCTTTTGTATTTTGCTTGAATATAAAGTCAAATATTTCTTGTGCTATGGTAGTAGTTGTTTGCCACTTGGTTATACATTTCATTAGTGACGGAAAATTTTGCTCATATTGATAATTACGGAGTATATTTTTTTACACTTTTTTTCAGAATGATGTGACATTTTCTGCTTGTTTAGTCATTATTAATGAGTTAAACGGACGTATATGTAACACATTAAATATTTCCAATTAACGTATATATATATATACTAAATAAACTACTCGATAAATCTTTTATATTTTTGTTCAAAAACCTAGAAGGAACATGTACGATACACTTGAATATGGTGGGTATGAAAGTGAATAACTTTGGTTGGGTAGATGGCATTAAAGTATAGTAGGTAAGATTGAGCGGGAAATAAAAAAATAGGTTTTGGGCGAGAAAGAAATTGATGCTGATCATTTTTGCAGGCTGTGATATGGGTTTGTTTCTTCTTTATTGTGGTTGGTATGAAAATTTAAGGTTGCAAACTCTAGTTCTTTTGGATTGTAATGGGATACTAGTCGGGTACCTGTGCTATACAGCAGCGGACACCCGGTGACTAATTTTGCGGTGAGCCAATATTTTTTACGCTTTACATTTTTTCGAACAACAACTTTACTAATGAATGACAACTTTTAACTATAACATTATAAAGAATAACAATGCACACTATTTCATATCAAAAAAACAATATGTTCGAATTAAAGATAGTAATACCAGTATCATTTTTTAAACATAAATTAAAAATAAACGTCATTTAAAAATGAAAAGCAGTTTTGTATAAACGCAAATATGAAATTATTGATATCTATCATTATTTACAATGTATTTATTTATAAGTTACGATTTTATTATAAATTATACTATGTACAATAAAACATAATCATATGATAGGTGACCTTTAATTTATACAACACTTATTTAATTATTAATTATGTAGTTTTAATTTATAGCCTTTATTAATTATTATATATGTTGGATTTTTTTGGATACAAATGACTTGTATCATGTCAAAATTTTGGTCTTATGCGCGTCAAGATTCAAACCCACACGATGTGGACTCCTCTACACTATTGTATTTCCATCTCTTTCAGCCACAACCACGTTTCTTCGTAGGGATGGCAAAAAAACCCGAACCCGACGGGGAACCCCAAAATAATTGGGGTGGGGCGGGTTAACTTTATTGGGTTATGGGGCGGGTTTGGGGCTTAAACGGGGATTTTTAATCGGGTATGGGGCAAACGCGGGGAATAAGGTCCCCGACACGCCCCGCCCGATTAATATACACATATACAAATATAAGTATTTTTATATAGTATTTTCTTACTATTTACGTCATAATAAATATTTCTTTAGTATTTTATCTTTTCACTATTGCAAATTATTATCACAGAAACTTGTTTCATGTATTTTAAGTTCTTTGTGGTGTAACATATCATTATTTATGTATAATAGTATCGTTTTAAACTTATAAGTCTTGTTTGTAATTCATTATTATATAATTAGTAAGTTTTTAATACTTCAAGCTTATTTCTAACAGTTTAAAAATAATAATAAATGTAAAATGATGCGGTTTTGATAGAAAATTTCACCCAAAGAGGACCAAATTGGTCCAAAGCTTTGGACCGAGGACCAGACCGAAATTGTTCGGTCCGGTTCAATTTTTCGATTCGAGTCAGTTTTATATCTACACCGTACTCAGGCCTAGTCAAGTAAACTTGGGTTTGATCGTTCAATATAGAGTAGTAACTCTTTTGTATTTTGCTTGAATATAAAGTCAAATATTTCTTGTGCTATGGTAGTAGTTGTTGGCCACTTGGTTATACATGTTGTTGGCCACTTAGTGATGGAAAATTTTGCTCATGTTACTAATTACGGAGTATATTTTTTTTACACTTTTTTCATAATGATGTGACATTTTCCTGTTGTTTAGTTATTACTCGTATTAATAAGTTAAACGGACGTATATGTAACACAGTAAATATTCTCAGTTAACGTATATGTAAAATACTAAATAAGATACTCGATAAATTTTTTATATTTTTGTTCAAAAACCTGAAAGGAACAAGTACGATAGACTTGAATATGGTAGATTGGTAGGTATGAAAGTGAATAACTTTGGTTGGTGGGTAGATGACATTAAAGTATAGTAGGTAAGATTGAGCGGGAAATAAAAAATAGGTTTTGGGCGATAAAGAAATTGATGCCGATCATTTTTGCAGGCTGTGATATGGGTTTGTTTCTTCTTTATTGTGGTTGCTATGAAAATTTAAGGTTGCTAACTCTAGTTCTTTTGGATTGTAATCGGATACTAGTTGGGTACCCGTGTTATACGGCGACGGGTATCCGGTGACTAATTTTGTTTTCACTTACATTTTTTCGAACAACGACTTTACTAATGAATGACAACTTTTAACTATAACATTATAAAGAATAACAATGCACACTATTTCATATCCAAATAAACAATATGTTCGAATTAAAGATAGTAATACCAATTAATCAAGTTGAGCTTTCTCCTAAGCCTTGTTATTAAACAAAGAACTAATGAAGTAAAAAAGTACACATTATTAAGCGGATGTTTTTTGTAAAATAAATGTAGTTGTAGCAAACTTTTTAAAATTTGAGTTTTTTTTGTTTGGAATCAAATCGTACAATAGCAACGAATTTTCACAAATGTATCAATATGGTATGTGAACTTTTCTTGTTGCATTTAATGTTATGTACTTTCATGTTTGTGTTAATTTACACGGTGAAACTTGTTTAACTATCATACGGGCTAACAAAATAATATTAGTTAAATAAATTTATATGTTTTCACATATTTTTATAATAAATTTATTTGCTTTCACATATTTTTAGGAGGTTTTTAGAGTAAAGTAGGTAGTAAAATTAGCGTAGGTGTCTAATTAACGCAAATTGGGTCCGAGTCAACCTGGGTTAACCCGGTTTTCAAGAGAAATAATTATATTTTTAATAATTAATAAAATTTATATAAAAACCATAAAAACTTCCCAGTATTAAGGATTAAGGATATAAATTCTTTGCCAGCTAATATAATATATAAAAATAAAATTTCGTTACAAATACGTAAAATTTACATATTTTTTAAAAAACCCCGAAAAAATCAAAACCCGGCCGTGTCTCAAGATCCGGGTCACCCAAGATCCGCCTGGTCAAGCCGAGTTTCGAAAATGTGAAACCCGGGTCAAAATGACCCATTTTTAATAAAAACTGAGTACCAGTTGACCCGGGTCTAAAAACATTGTATAAAACATAAAAAATGAAATAGCCAGTTAAGTCATACCATTATTTTAAATAAAACATAAAAACTGTTTCTACCTAAAAATAATTGAAATTATTTATTAATTAAAAACTTGAAAGTTAAAAACCATACAAAGTTTCGCTTTAATTTAAATTGATTAAAAGCAGTTTTAACTAAAAAAAGGTTTATAAAATCTTTTGTAATAAAAAAATATTTGTTTATGTTCAAATTTTTTTATATTATAAAAATTAGTTTATAAAAAATTTGGTAATTTTAACAGATAGAAATATTTCATGATTAAACTTTTTTAAAAATTTTTGTAATTTAAAAGTCTTTTAAAATATTATTATTTTTTTAAATCTAATTTTTTTAAATGTTAATTTGAAAGTTTTTTAAAATTTCCGTAATTTAAAAGTTTTTTTTAAACTTACGTAATCTAAAAGTTTTTAAAATCAGGTTTATAAAAGTTTTCGTATTTAAAAAGATGTCTATAAATTTTCATATTTAAAAAAGTAGTTTATAAAAAAATTCGTAATAAAGAAAGTTTTGGTAATTAAAGTTTTTTAAATTATTTCATAACTTACAATTTTTTTGTATTTTAGAAACAAATTCATTAAAATTTTCGCTAAAAAGATGATTTTTAAAAACATCGTAATAAAAAAAATTTATAATAATTTTTCGTAAATTTAAATATTTTGTAAAAAAAGGTACTTTTTTGCGAAGCAAATAGGTTTATAAAAATTTTCTTATTTTTAAAAGGAAAGTTTATAAAATATTTGTAGTTTAAAAAAATATATTTTGTCTTTGTAACTTTAAAGATTTATTTTATATTTTATAAAATTAGTTTATAAAAAAAATGGTAATTTTAATGGAGCATAGTAACGAAAGTTAAGTCTAAGGACTATGGGTGTAATGTTTTGCACTCTTAAGAGAAATTTATGCAATTTACTCAAGTTAAATATGACATGTAGACATTTTTCCCTGTTTTTATACTTTTAACACGTGCGGGTAAATGTTGGTGCAAGTCAAAGACAAAACATAAAAGTATGCAACATTAAGTAGAGAAAAAAATAATTCACGTATTAAATCAATACATTTGAGAAATTTTGTTGCTATTGTACGACTTAGAAAAGATTTTTTGAGTAATGTAATGTGTTAGCAATGACGAAATCATGATCACATATAATCGATTGCATAAATTTGTTTGAACCATAACGCTAGGAACACGTTTCTATAGTACAGTTGAAATGCATCTAGAAAAAACCGATACATTATGGGGTACTCGAGATCCCTCGAGACCCAAGATGTTAGTGAGAATAACCGCAACTTAACCCATCAACACCAAGGCACCAACTGATCATTCGATCATCTACGATAATCGATATGATGGATCTCTCGACTTTACTTCCCGTATGATTTTATATGGAGAAGTCCCAACTTTATATTTGTAATAAAGGATAATCAATCTCGAAATTATTTCTTTTCAGCTGTGGAACAAACCATAGCTCAATCTAGCGAGCCTAAGCTCAAGAAGTTCCAACCAGAGGTGGAGACAGAGTATAAAATCATCGGGTGCACAAATTTTTTTAATACATACGTAATTTTAGGACCGAGTTCGTTTTGAAGAAATAGAGACTTTTAGTTAATATATACACTACGTGACAAAATTCTATCGGTTCCCGTGCATCCCCGGGAACCCCGCCTCCGCCACTGGTTCCAACTAAATACGAGTTATACCTTTAGGGTTTAATCCCTACAATCCTGGTTAACTAGATGCGGAATACACAATCTCGAAGTCACAAACCCACAAGTAGAATCGACAGAAAATAAGGCGACCCCCACAAGGTAAATCCCTAATCGTTTCCGATTAGTTTATTGAAAGAATGACATAAATGGTTTGTTCCCCCTCACCTCCTTTTATAGAGATGAGGGGGAACCGACTCTTACAATGACTCCGGGTCGGGTTGGGCTTAGACATTGCCAACCGACCTTTATTCTTAGTTATTAGGCTATACGACTCTTATTACCCTAGACACGACTTAGGCGAAAATATAAGACTAGATATAACAATTTCCACCTTAGGCTTATATTAGCCTATCCCAACACTCAGCAATTCCAGGCAGCGTTGTAACTTGCGTCCAGGTACCACCTTCGTCAAGGCATCCGCATCATTGTGTTCAGTACCCACCTTCAGAACTTTAACCGTCTTTGCTTCCAAGACTTCTCTGATAAAGTGATAACGCACATTAATGTGCTTAGTCCTTTCATGAAAAACATGATTCCGCAATAAGTGAATCACGCCCTGATTATCACAATTAACTGCAACAGTGTTGAGCTTCACGCCCAACTCTTCCAAGAGTCCCCTTAGCCTAATAGCTTCCTTCACAGCCTCCGTAAGGGCCATATACTCTGCCTCTGTAGTTGAAAGAGCCACCACGTGTTGTAGCGTTGCCTTCCATCTTACAACACATCCTTGTACTAAAAATGCGTAACCAGTGAGAGACCTACCTTTATCTGGATCCTTAGCGTAGTCTAAATCAACAAAACCTGTTACGTCCACATGGTTGCCACGATTTGTCCCATACACCAAACCCACGTTTACAGTGCCCTGCAAATATTTCATAATCCACTTCACTGCTTCCCAATGGAGTTTACCTGGATTCGCCAAATATCTGCTAACTACACTTACTGCATACGCTATATCTGGCCTCGTGCATACCATCAAGTACATCAAGCTCCCAACCGCATTTGAATATGGCACCCTACTCATTCTTTCAACATCACAATCTCTAACCAGACAATCCTTCAACGACAGCTTGAAGTGCCCATCCAATGGTGTCTGAACCGACTCCCCATTGTCCATTCTAAACCTTTTTAAAACTTTAGAAACGTACCTGGATTGTGACACCCTCAGAATCTTGCGACTCCGATCTCTGAAGATCTCCATTCCAAGAATCTTCTTTGCTTCCCCGAGCTCTTTCATGTCGAACTCCCTTTTAAGCAAAGACTTGGTAGCCACGATCTCAGCCTTGCTTTTACAAGCAATCAGCATATCATTTACATATAACAATAGATAGATATACTCCCCTGGTGCATAACTCCTGTAATATACGCAGTTGTCGTAACTGCTACGCTTAAACCCGTTGCTCAGCATATACTCATCGAACCTCTTGTACCATTGCCTAGGTGACTGCTTCAAACCATAAAGAGATTTCTTTAACAAACATACCTTGTTACCTTGTTCAAATCCCGGTGGCTGCCTCATGTAGATCACTTTCAAGATTTCCATGTAAAAACGCCGTCTTTACATCAAGCTGCTCCAACTCATAATCTTTACACGCAGTCAATGCAAGTATAACCCGAATAGATGTGTGTCGAACTACCTGCGAAGATACTTCATTGTAATCAATACCTGCTCTTTGTGTGAATCCACGAGCCACCAGCCTTGCCTTGTACCTAGGCTTTTGAACACCTTCAATCCCTTCCTTTATTTTGTACAGCCATTTGCAGCTCACCAACTTTTGCCCAGCTGGATGATCTACTAACACCCAGGTCTTGTTCTTCTTCAGAGAATCCATCTCTTCTTTCATAGCAGCTTTCCACTTAGAATTGTCTTCACAAGCAACTTCTTCCTGGTATGTCAATGGTTCATGAGTATCTTCTTCCTCTGCTGCAGTGAACACGTAAGCAACCATATTACTCTCATCCTGAAACCTTGTCGGTTTCATTCTTGTCCTTGGCTCTCTATCCCGAACCAATTGATAATCTGTGAGATCCGGTGGATGATCAATTTCTTGAACCCCTACACCTTCATCATAGCCATCTTCCTGATCTGTTTGGTCATCCTGATCTGTCTGATCTTCCTGACCTGTTTGGTCTTCCTGACCAGTCTGGTCTTCCTCAGACGTATGATTATTTAACCTCTGCAGTTCCACCTCAACCTGTAATTCCTCAACAAACTTATCTTTACATGCACCAATATCCTTCAACGTGTCTTTGTACATGACACTTTCATTGAAGACCACGTTCCTGCTTGTAACTATTTTAGGTGATTCATTATCAAACCTATATAGTCTGTATCCCTTCACACCTTCAGGATACCCCAAAAGAACGCATTTTAAGCTCTTGGCTCGAGCTTACCTTGTTTAACGTGTGAATACGCGGCATAGCCGAAAACTCTCAACATCCCATAATCATTTGGATGTCCCGACCACATCTCCATAGGTGTCTTCTTCTCAATCGCTGTCGATGGTGACCTATTTATAAGATATGCGGCCGTACATGTCGCTTCCGCCCAGAAGGTCTTGGGCAATCCAGACTGTATTAATAAACAGCGTACCTTGTCCATGAGAGTTCTGTTCATCCGTTCTGCTAACCCATTTTGCTGCGGTGTCCCGTCAACCGTCAAATGTCTAGCAATCCCACTCTCAGTGCATAGCTGATTAAACTCCCGGTTACAGAACTCAAGACCATTATCCGTCCTAAGCTTCTTAACCGTCCTCCCAGTCTGATTTTATACTAACTGCTTCCACTCTTTGAACTTCCCAAAGCTTCGTGTTTGAACCTGAGAACATAAACCCATACCCTTCTGGAATAATCATCGACAATAGATAAGAAATACCTCTTACCTCCCAATGATTCCACCTGAGACGGACCCCATAAGTTTGAATGAACATAGTCTATCACTCCCTGAGTAGTGTGCCTTCCTACACCGAAACGGACTCGATGTGACTTTCCCAGAACACAATTCTCACAAAAATCGAGCTTACCTAGACTCTTCTTGCCAAACAAGCCCTTCTTTTCCAGCACGTGTAGTCCCGCCTCACTGATATGTCCCAGTCTTTTATGCCAAACATGCACAATACTGTCTTTCTCTTCAACACTAGCATTAAGCTCACCGGCCAATGCATGGCCATCCAAAGAGTACACATAGTTCTCCCTTCTAGTTCCAGATATAATAACCCTAGAACCATTAATCACCTTGACTTTGCCCGACTGCAATTTTACGGTATATCCCTCTTTTTCAAGAGTTCCCAGCGATATCAAGTTTCATTTCAATTCAGGAATATACCTGACATTGTGTAACACAAAACTTGACCCATCTTTCAGTTGTACCTTTACCTTGCCAATACCCCTGATCTTGCACTCCCTGTTGTCGCCCAATAGTACGATGCCCCCATCGCATTCTAGAAAATCAAAAAATACATCTAACCTGGGTGACATGTGATATGAACCTCCTGAATCCATGATCCAGTCTTGCAGTCTTTCTGCACTCATCACCATCATCACCTCAGAATCATCGTAAATCGAACCACTGAAGCTTGGTTGATCATCTTTCTTGACGTAACCTTTTTACTTCTTGCGATTATTCTTCGGACAGTCTCTTCTCAAGTGCTCCTCAGATTGGCAAATAAAGCATTTGAGTCTTCCACCTCGAGACTTCGATCTTGACTTTCCCTTTGACTGATGCGAATTCCTGCGATCAGTTCTTCCCTTCACATATAACCCTTCACCATCATCCCCCTTCGCCTTGAACCTTTCTTTGATTTCCTTTGAATTTAGTGTGGCCATCACGTCCTCCAAAGTCAAATCTTCTCGTCCATAAAGCAAGGTATCCACAAAGTGTTCGTATGATGCTGGTAAAGAAGTGAGTAACAATAAAGCAAGATCTTCATCCTCGAATTTTACCTCAATATTTGCTAAATCAAGAACGATTTTGTTGAACTCATCTATATGCTCGAAAATCTTTCGTCCAGTCGGCATGTAGAATGTATACAACTTCTTCTTCAGGTACAACTTGTTGGCCAATGACTTTGTCATATACAAAGACTCGAGCTTTGACCAAACCCCCGCTGCAGTCGTCTCCCTAGTAACCTCTCTCAGGACCTTGTTACCTAAAAACAACATCATGGCACTGTGAGCTTTCTTATCAAGCTTAGATTTTTCTTCAGCTTCCATATTCGCGGGGAAAACCTCCAGAGCTGCTTCACATCCGTTCTGGATTAATAAAGCACGCATCTTGATTCTCCATAACCCGAAATTACCAGTTCAATCGAATTTCTCGATGTCAAACTTGGCTCCCGTCATTCTTTATCCCTTTATTAGTTTGCTAAACCTTGTGAAAAACCTCACAATCACAAACGAATAAAGTCCCTTCGGTAACTCGCTAAACCTTGTGATACGTTAAACCTCACAATCACGAATTACGAAGTCCCCTTGTGTAAAAATATTACAAAGTGAATCCTTTTGTTTTTATTAAAAACAACAATAAAATTAGATTTTAATGTATTAAGCCCAAATTATACTTTAGACTAGAGTATAATACACCTTGGCCCAATTTTTAAAAAAAACCTAACCCACACTCCTTTGTAATATCTGTTTTGTTTTGGCAAATAAAACAAACAGTCGTTGTCTTCTTCCTTCTATCTTCTCTCTGTCACCTCCTGCGACATAAACAAAGACAGAGAAAAAAAAACACCCGTCGATCTCCAACTAGAAGATCAACACCCTTTCCAGTCGATATCTCGCTGCTTCCTTGATGATCTAAACCTGATCACCAATAAACCCTTGTCCCGATCGATCCTAGAAAACCAGTGCACCTTACGAACCTGGGCTCTTGATACCACTTGTAGGGTTTAATCCCTACAATCCTGGTTAACTAGATTGCGGAATACACGATCTCGAAGTCACAAACCCACAAGCAGAATCGACAGGAAATAAGGCGACGCCCACAAGGTAAATCCCTAATCGCTTCCGATTAGTTTATTGAAAGAATGACGTAATTGGTTTGTTCCCCCTCACCTCCTTTTATAGAGATGAGGGGGAACCGACTCTTACAATGACTCCGGGTTGGGTTGGGCTTAGACATTACCAACCGACCTTTATTCTTAGTTATTAGGCTATACGACTCTTATTACCCTAGACACGACTTAGGCGAAAATATAAGACTAGATATAGCAATACCTTTCGATCGATAGTCAATAAATGAATTCGTTATGCTCTTGATCATAAAGTACAAGACGTTGACATATTATGGCATGGTCTTAACCATGTAGAGGGGTGATTAGATTTTGTTAGATTCGCTTTTCGTCAACTCGTCTCTCACTAATGTTAAGCTCTCATGCGACTTTGTTAATCCTACGGTCGGTCTCTTCAGATGGAGAAACCTATGTCTTTGTCTCTTTCAAACAAAGCAAGACTTAGATGACAATTCTCTTGAAAATATATTATCCGGAACTCCTGTTCTCAAAACATTCGAGTTAAACGACTGCTATGGCTTTTCTAGGATAGATATTACTTCAAAGAGTGTTAAGAACTTTGTCATATCCGGACGTGAGAGGCTTGATGTTGCATATGATGTACATCTAAATGCTCCTTATATATTAGCAAACCTGGTCCTATAATTCCTGATGCATTTGTTACCGAGGCCGACCGTGCACTCTCTTTGTACAGTCACTGCTTGTGATACGAGCACATATGGTGGATTCGGTGCTTCGTAAGCATGCTAATGAGTGCTTACTCACCTTGGTATATTTCTGATCTCGTCTTTTTTACTGGTTATGTAATTTTGTTTTGTTGTTCTAATTATTGAATTCTTATACTCACTTTTTCAAGACATGACCCAGGCCACACCTACACAAGAATTCTATGTACGTGGACGTGTGTGTGTATCGTCCCCTGATGATGCTTATTCTGACTTGCACAGGGAGAAGCTAGTTTATTATCGCAAATCAAGTTATTAGAAGGGTGTTGTGTATTCTTGGGGCCACCAGTCATTGGTATGATAAGCCATGTAGCCATGTAGGTATTCACGCAGCTCTCCACTTTCATACCATTGGCTGATAACTATAACATGTTATTAATGACGTTGCAGATATGCAAAAGCATAGCAAGATGGGTCACATCACCGTTGTTGGACCATCAATGGGCATTGTGAAAGCACGGGTGAAATCATTTCTGAATGAATGAAGTGCAGAGCATATTTCGGGTATAAGGAATGTGAGTAAAAAGTAACAGGTTTAATGTCTTTGGAGTTGCATGACACAAGTCACGGTAGTCGGTTTTTATTGGTTGAATAAGCAAGTCATATTGTGATTATTGTTTCTTTATGGGTCGAATAATCTGTTTTTTACGGGTCGAATTATTGTGCAAAAAGTCATCGGTTTATGGGTCAAAATTTTGTTTTCTTTGTAAAATAGTATGGCTGCTGCTTACCCTGCTCCGGTGGCTGGTGTTGTCTTTAAGATGCTGCCTTTGCAGCTTGCTTGCTGTAGCCTTGTGGCTTGACTGCTGCTACCTTCGCAAATTATACTTGACACCTTATATATTTGATTTTCGGTAGTAAAATAGATACAAAATGATCATTTGACTACCACGTCGGCTTGCTGATGCTGGTTGCGCTTCGGCTTGCTGATGCAAACACCAAAGATAGGGTTGTCCTGGTAAACTGAGTGATTGATTTCCTCAACCTTATCCAAATGTTCAAGCTGCTAGATTATTAGTTTTTCGGGTTTGTCATAGGTGTTCTAGTTTTTGCAAAAAAAACATCCACGGAATGTTATCATCGTAACCGATCTGTTCCAAGTAGATAGTTAGTTATTCGGGTTTGTTCTGGTTTTTGCTCCTAATTTTGAGCAGCGGTTTCTATTTCTGAGAATAATGTCAAAATTTAAATTATAAGATGCTTTATAGTCCGTAAGTGTGACAACATTTTCACGTGTATAAATTAAAGCAATTACTAATTGTCTTCTGGTTTTTTTCGTGTATATATCATCTTCTTTCCTACACGTAAAGGCTAATTTGTGAATGAATTGCAGATCAGGGAAGGTCTGCACTATAATCCTCGATTTCCTGGTGGAGCAATTGTTATGCCTAAAATGCTTATGAACGGCTCTGTTGAATACGAAGACGGAACTCTAGCAACAGAGGCCCAGGTTGGATGATCATTTTATGCTAATGGTTAATGGCTTATTGTTTAAATCTTTTTTTCACATTTGGATGTCTTTCTTTATGTTAATTGTAGATGGGAAAATATATCGTCTTCTTTTTGAGTTGGTATGCCAAACCAGATAAAGGAAACTGTTGATGCGTTGTTGATTCAGGGTTCACTGATCCCGTTCATGTTTATGCAACTAATATGGGGGTTGCTGATGCTACCTTTCTGAAAAAAATATGCGGGGGTTGCTGATACTGATGCTATGTTGCTGCATCTTGCTGATAGTATGATCCCTTTTTAGTGTCCTATCTTGAGCAGGAAAGTGTTCAGTAGGAAAAGAAGAGAAGAAATGGGATTTGAACCCATGCATGATGCAATCTTTTTGTATGTCGATTTAGCAAACGAATGCCTTAAGCCCTCGTGCTATCCACCCATGATCATATCTGACAGCCCTGTTGGCAACCGACCCATTTCGCTCCATCATTCCTTCTTTCTTTCCTAACCTACTCAAAAACTATTTAGGAAGGGCTATCGTTGATGCAACTGATACAATACAAGTAACAATGTTTTAACAACAGCGATCGTGGTCTCCTTTGCACTCCACATGTAAAGCATAATCCAAATCTTGTTTGTATGAAAAAGGATAAACCTTTTGAAAAGAATCTTAGAGTATGTGATGTTTGATTTGTCGCTTGTACGGACAATGAGTATGAGTTTGATAATAGGGTAGAGTTCGAACGAATTCGTAGAAGAAAATATATACTAGTGCCGATATAGTACAAAGTAGTAAGTTGAATACCTTCAACATTTATTCATCAAACGCAAGACTAGTAAAATTCTATACCTTGAAAGTTGGGGCATGAACAAAAAAGTCACCTTGTATGAATTCTATTTTGTCTTTGACCTCATAAATTTCTGCATTATGTTTTGCATACTCGATCTTCTCAGGATCAAGATCAATAGCAATGACTTTTTTGTAGGTGCCTCTGGAGGTTAGGAGATGCAAGTCAGAACTCAGAACTCATAAAATATGTAAACAGCACGAGCAATAAAAGTTGAATGTCCTTACTTTGAGGCAAACTGAATAGCATTACCGCCAACCCCCGTAAAATCATCCAGAATAACTCTACCACCGCAGCTATTTGCATGATGCACGGCAATCAACTCTGGAGTGGCTGAAAACCACCCCACTTGGTCCATTTTGATGCCGGCATCATACTTGGATAAAATCAGATGTCTTTGTCTCCGAAATTTTCTAATTTTTTCAAAGTAATCTTTATTCAAAGGACCCTCATCAAGTTCTGTTGAAAGTAAAACTGCTTTAATCAAACAAATAAAGAATGAAAACGACGCAATACATGTGTAAAGTGTTTGAGCAACAAAAACTGTATATGCTTAATCTGAAGCAAACCGAATAGCATTACCGCCAACACCCGTAACAACAAAACCCTCGGCACACCGAGAAGCATAGTGGTTGGCAATGCACTCCGGGGGGGGCTGAATACCATCCTTCATCATACTCTGAAGCAGAACTGGCGTGGAAAGTAAATTTGTCAGTACTTTAGCAACAGAGAATCTTAATACTATAGCAAGACCACACATGTCCATGGAAAACATAAGCAACATACCTGAATTGGTAACAGATGGGCCAAGAGAGATAGCACCCGCATAATCACATTTTTCTGCATATCACAAAATTGTATACTAAAAAATATTAGCAAAACAAGGCCAATAGGTGATGTAGCCAACAACTAATTCTTAATGAGATCCGTCACAAAATACAGTAATCTTTAATTAGATCCGTCGCAAAATATAATAAACATTTTTTAAAACAATATTTGATGCAAGAGGTGAGCCCGAACCCTGCCCTGCTCGAAGATCGTAGATCGAAGAGGCAGTGGCTTCCAAGTTGGAATTTTGAAAAACTAGTTTATGTGGGAACAAACTAATTTTGCTAGTAGAATAGCATACATGCTTATTTTGCTTAAAATTAGATTGGCTTAGAAATGAGTGAACAAATACAGTAATGGATTAATTTGTGAAATCATAAATTGTACTTTAGTATTAGTAGAAACAACCACCCAAAGAAATGACTAGCCAGTTTGATATTTATGAAATTAAGCTAAATCAAGGACGACAACACCGTTGTCAAGACAAAAAGAGGCGAATGTTGATGGGATCGCCTTATTAGTAATATCATCATTTTAGAAAATGAGTTAACTAATGAAATGCTTGTTTTAACTCACGTTTCAGCGGCGAGATTAAGCTTCTGAATCTGTCATTGGCAAAAGAACTAAAACAGATAAATATTCTCATGTGACATGGTATGGCGGGCAAATTTCAATACACAAACATTACTACTTTGGCTTTTGATCAGTTTTTGTGATAATGACTTTTTTTTTCCAAATTTCTTGTTATCAAAAATTTCCTAATTCTAACCAGATTGGCCGATAGAATAGATGAAACTGCATTTTTTTCTTTTAGAGCTACTGTTATTAAGGCGAACTTCACTACATAGCAACGTACTTGAATGCATCCTTGAAGTAATTATTACTAAGGCGAACTTCACTACATAGCCAGGTATCTGATGGAACATTGTGAAAGAGCAATTGATGAATGGAACATTGTAAAACATATGGAACCCAAAAGAAATGATTATGATATTACCTACGCCACTAATACGCCACCAATGGGTAAAACGCCACCGCACCACAATTCTAAATAAGGCCTACACATTTCACATGACGCACGAAATTAAACATAACGAAATGTAATAAAATTAGCTCTTATTTAAAAGTGGATATCTCGAGAAAAGTGCACTTACATGCTGATTAGATTAGCAAATATTTGAACGACTACTTATGGAACGTCGTCTTATCACAACCAAACAACAACAAAATTATCACCCTCTGAGTTGAACTATATAGCCTGAATTCCTTTATCATGTGCAGGTTAGACACCATTGGTTTATACAATTATAGGTAAATGAATTAAAGGCAACTTATAGAGGAAATCAACCAATACAAAGTGTCACCTAATTTTAGATTTGAATTAATTTAAACACTAAATCCTAAATTCTAAGAAAGAATAAGAAGAGTTATTGAAATCCCGAAAAGTAATTAAATCATAAGGGTTAATCCCATATTTCCCCAAGTTAAACATATAAATGTCATATTTACCCAACTAAAACTCATAATGCCATATACACCCAATTAAAACACAAAATTTGACATATTTATCCATTTTAATATTAAATCAATTAAAAACTTAATTTGCATTATTAAGTACCCATTATACCCTTTATATAAATACATTTCCATGTTATAACAAATCATAATACAAATCTGATCAATCGCTATAAGATAATACTAACATTTTTCTTAATCTGGTACAAATCTTTAGTTAAGAATCTTGCTTCATACACTGATATCAATCTTTGAAATGGCATATAAGTAGTTGCTTTTGGCCCATTACCAATTGCAAACTGTATTTCGGTGCCACTAAGCACTAACACCATTAATATTTCGCATTCAAATACTAACTACACAGTGACATGTATAAATAAAGCCCAACTAATTTCAAGAACACTAAAATACACGAAAGGTCATAAGAAACACAGTAAATAATACTCACTTTTTGATGTCTAACATTAAGATGAACTCATGAAAACTCATTTTTAAGAAGAGATTTTAAGTCTAGTTTACGTTTATTAGGAAAACAGATTATGTGGTGCATGATCTTGGTTAGATGCGCAAAATCGTTTGCACTCCTCGTATTATCACATGGAAATGTATATAAAGGGCATAATGGGTACTCAATAATGCAAATTAAACTTTTAATTGATTTAATATTAAATTGGATAAATATGTCAAATTTTGTGTTTTAATTGGGTGTATATGGTATTATGGATTTTAGTTGGGTAAATATGACATTTAGGTGTTTAATTTGGGGATATAAGGAATTATCCTAAATGGGGAAATTTATCAACATAAATAAATAATCTTACCAAATCAAATTATCCAATGATCGATCATACATTTCAATCTTGTGTTGGTTTTCTAAACCATTCAAACTTATGAGATTTGAATCAGATGGTTTCTGTTGATGTTTTTTTTATTGAATCCGATTATTCTGGGCAGAAGTTTGTGTTTGAATGATTTTTGTGATAGTTGAATTGTTATGAGTCGTTGACTATTGGTTAGTAGATACAACAACACAAATAATAATAGTAATATACTAATATATATTGATTTAAGATAAGATAAGTTCCTTCTCAGCTTTACAATTTCTAATTTTTTTCCTTTTAAGCTTTACAAACTTTGGCAGCTGGACAGCAAGAACATATCAAAAGGCAACACACCCTGTTTTCCCAGAAATCAAGGTTAGCTGACGATTGGGTTGAAATCAAAAAAACACTTCTGTCACGTTGGAGGTAAGCGGTTAACCGATTGACTCCAACGTGAACCGCTTGCCTCCAACGTGACAGAAGTGTTTTTTTCATTTCAACCCAGTCGCCAGCCAACCTTATTTCTGGGAAAAGAGGGCGTGTTGCCTTTTGACATGCTCTTGTTGTCCAGCTGCCAAAGTGTGTTCTCGTTCAATCATATACATCTCCCAGTCATCATGTTTTTTTACAGTCAAACAACTCTTTCTCCGGCAAAGACATTTTTTTCTCTTCTTCCAGTTGCTTCCCTTTCTCAACCCCGTAAGTGTATTTTCACGCGCCAACAAATCTATCTCACGCTCCATCAAATAATTATCCACCGCAGTAACAGCCTCCAAGGTCACCTGCGCATTCATTTCAGGCTCCACCACTGGTACTCCTCATCTCGCTCAAAGTAGTCTTCATCGGAAACAAATGAACCATTTAGCGCGTCTCTTTCTTCCTCCCAAAAGCCATCTTCAGTCAAACCTTCTTCAGTCCTCTTAACCGACGAACCGACAAACTTAGAATCAGCAACGGCACCCAAAGCAGGCGAATCCGTCACCGGAACATCCGAACCAGCACCCAAAGCAGAAGAACCGGTGCCTCATAAAATTTCCGCATTATGTTTTGCATACTCGATCTTCTCAGGATCAAGATCAATAGAAATGACTTTGCTGTAGGTGCCTCTGAGGTTAGGAGATGCAAGTCAGAAGTCATAAAGTAGGTAAAACAGCATGAGCAATAAAAGTTGAATGTCCTTACTTAAAAGCAAACTGAATAGTGAAACCATCCAGGACAACTCCACCACCGCATGTATCCGCATGATGCACGGCAATCAACTGGGGGGTTGCTGAAAACCACCCCACTTGGTCCATTTTGATGCCGGCATCATACCTCGAGAAAATAAGATGTCTTTGTTTCCAATATTTGCTAATCTTTTCAAAGTAATCTTGATTCAAAGGATGGTCATCAAGTTCTGTTGAAAGTAAAACTGCTTTAATCAAACAAATAAAGAATGAAAAACGACGGATATCCATAGAAAACCTCATAAACGTACCATCGCTAGTGTCAGCACGGGTAAGCTGAGTCCCAGCAAGAGGACTCGATCGACCAGGTCCCGGTGCAAGTTTTAGCAGATAACTTTGAATTCCAATTCGCCCAACTGGTCCCAATGTTGATGTTGAAGTTGACTCTTGTGCGATACTGAGCTGTCTCTTAGAGTAATCGGCCCAACAATGCATCCAATCTTTTCGATTGAAATCACATTTCGCACCAGCTGCCTCTAGTTCGGCTGTAATCATTCTTACAGTATCCTCATCCTCTTCCTCATGAGGCTGTATCACAAAATTGTACATTAAAGAATTAGCAAGATAACAATAAGGCTTATGATAAGAATAGGTTATCGAGCCAACCACTTGAACTCAGAAAACTTATTTTTTGTTTTGTTATATCTTATTTATAATTAAAATATACTCCGCAACAGTACATATTATGAATGATTGATTAATATACTCTTAACCACAGCCTTTAACCTAAGCAAAGTCTGATTATGATTGAGTAAATATCATTTCTTACATTAAATAGTAGGGAAAACCACAAAAATATACAATTTTTTTTAACTAATTTCACAAAATAACCAAAAATTTTGACACCCTTTGCGAAAAAGAAAAAAAAATCAAATTTTTACACCGAGAAGCATAGTGGTCGGCAATGCACTCCGGGGTGGAAAGTAAAATTGTCGGTACTTTAGAAACACAGAATCTTAATACTATAGCAAGATCACACATGTCCATGGAAAACATAAGCAACATACCTGAATTGGTAACAGATGGGCCAAAAGAGATAGCACCCGCATAATCACATTTTTCTGCATATCACAAAATTGCATACTAAAAGATATTAGCAAAACAAGGCCAATAGGTGATGTAGCAAAATATAATGATCCTGTGTATTTCCAGAGTAATGGTAGATATTATAATAAAAGCAATGTGTTGAAAACTCATGTAAACATTTTTTAAAACAGTATTTGATGCAAGTAGTTGAGATTTTGAAAAACTAGTAGAAACAAGCACCATTCAAAGCCCAAAAGAAATGACTAACCAGTTTGATATTTATGAAAGTAAGCTAAATCAAGGACGACAACACCGTTGTCAAGACAAAAAGAGGCGCATGTTGATGGGATATTGTTACTGTCGTAGTCACGCGTAGTATACAACATCATAACCTACTTAGCTAATTTTGTGAGATAAGAACTAGTAATTGTTGGATAAGTGGGTATGTAATATGTGGATGGAGAGTGATGAGATATTTATGGGAGAAAAACAAGCGGGAAAGGAATTTAGCATTGGCGCCAAATAAAACCATCCTCTCATGTATGTTTTGTTTACTTTGGTTCTAATTTCTTTTCTAGTTTTGGTTCTTAACTTTTTTTTTTTTTTTAACTTTTAAGTGTAACAGTTTAAAAGAATAATTTGTTATAAAGCTTTTTAATCGACACCAAAGGCGGAGCCAAGATTTTTCTATTTAAGGGAGACTAACCATACTTAAGACAAAAAGTAATACTATGAAGGAGGCTCAATGTAGAAACATATTAGAAAAATTACTTGTAATACACATAAATAATACATAAAATACATTGATTAGAGGAAGCTTAGCACCCACTAGTCCCCTACTACCTTCGCCCTGATCGACACCCGGATACAAAAAGTTTTATTTAAGCATCAGACAAAGTTTATTGTCAATTACTACTTTTTACTATAAACTACTAGGAACTAAAATTTACTACCAAGTATTCATTTGTTTTTAATGGTAGAGATTAATCAAATATTTAAAAAACACAAAAAAGTAAAATTGTCAAAATATATGAATGTTGTAAAGAAAAGACAGGAAAAAATAAAATTTTAAATATAACAAAATCTTGATTATCATTAATGAAAAAATATCACTAGTGATAAAAGTAACAAAATACCATTGGTGATATTTTTATTATTAATAATAACTAATAATTTTAGTCCTTTTGACTTTATTTATAACTTTTAAATATTTTGGTAATTTTATCTCTTGCATTTTTTTTTCCAATCAATAGTCAAGATTGATACCTTGTAATGTAACTAAATATAAGTACTTAAAATGACTCATCTCTTTTGTAACTGTTAATTTTATTCACTTAGACTTTAAATAGTTTAATATATTTGATACTTTTTTCCCTAAATAATATGTGTGTTACATTATGTCGTATCTTGACTGATCCAACATGTCATGATTCGATCTGATCAACTCGACATTTATAACCGTTTAAAATTTCAGCCTCAATCAAATTAGAAATTGTTTGTGTATATGACGTGACGGATCTAGATCTCAAAGACCCATATTTGAACAACAAGTTCTAGAAGAATCACAAGTAAAATGAGTCAAAAGATAAAAGCGAATACATAGACCCAAAATCTTAAAGGTCTGGTTCCTTAGAAAATATATATAGCCTAATAAGAGATCATACAATATGATTAGGGCATCTACAATTAGGACTGTTATCGGGTCGGGTTATAGGGTTATCGGGTCTAGTCGGGTTGGGTTAAGTCGGGTTTTGATTTTTAGAAACTCACCCGCAACCCGACCCTATAAGAAATCGGGTTATCGGGTTTGGGTGGTAATCGGGCGGGTTTTGTCGGGTCGGGTGATTCGAGTTAGCGGGTCATAACGATTCAAATAAAAGTACAGTATTTAGAAAAGAATTCATTTTTACAAGTTCACTAAAGGCATTACAATTATTCATATCATTTATATTATGTACTGTATAGGAGGAGCAATGTTACTGAGCAACAAATTACTACTCTAAACTCACGCCAAAATGTTGTTTTGTTCTGTACAATTAATATAAAGTAAGCAGAATAGAACAATGCATTTAAAGTAGCATATAAATCAAACTTGTGTTACTATAAAGCAAGAAAAACAGAACAATGCAATGCAGTATTATAGATGGCATCTTAAGTTCGGATAATATTAATTAAAAGAAGCCTAGCAAGACTTGAAGTAACAAATTTAGAAATACTTCATGATAGTAACCATGTGTGCTGCATTACACCCCACAACATTACAATGGCCTTATAAGAATTCATAATTAAATAGATTAACGAAATGTCCCATGCATATTGTAGTAAATCCCACGTCCCCTGTGCATATTGCAAGTAAATCTGATTTAATTTTGATAATCGGGTCTTGTCGGGTTGACCCGCTAACCCGACAAAAATTATTATGTAACCCTAACTTGACTCGATAACACTAGTGAGTTAGTGGTCGGGTAAAAAAAATCCAGTTAAATTTCTTAACCCGATTTAACCCGATCCGATAAGCTTAATCGGGTTCGGATACGGGTTCAGGTCGATCGGGTCAACCCGACCCTACTTACACCCTTATCTACAATGCAAGTAGGTAACAAATTTAATACAAAAACAACTCGTTCTACATTGGTGTAATACGATTGTGAGTTGAGTTTCTCTTAACACACCTCTATTGAATGCATTATGTGAGTCAATTGTTGTATTTTTTTTATTAAGTTAATGTATTTCTTCCTTATTTAGTTGTACTATAAATTAATCAAATAGTCAAGAATGTGAATTTGTTAAAGTTTAACGGATTGTAAGAAATTTAAGCTTTGAAATATAAATGTGATATGATAGTGATGTGTCAATCTATTATACTCAAATCGGTTCGATGCATCTAGGATTTGATATCCAGAAGTCCAAAGGATTGTGGATCCGACTCGATACAAAAATTTACCTAAACAAGAACCACTTTAATTTCAGTTTCGAGTCGAACCGCTATTGTATATAAAAGAGTATTCGTAATGTTGGATGGAAAGTAATGAGATCTCTTTTCATATCTTTCACATAGTAAAACAAGACCGTTTTGCGAGAATTCGTTATGTTTCAAAAATCAATTATTTTTTTAATTAGTAATATTTTTTTAATTAATTTTTTTCTTGTTTTTTAAAATAATAAAAATCAATTTATTTTCAAATTTGGCTAAAGAAAATAAAAAAATAAAAAAATTTGGTGAAAAAATAACATAAATTTATAATTGTCAAATTTATGAAAATCAAATTTTTTTAAAAAAAGTATGTAATAAAACTTTAATAGTTAAAATTTACATAAATTAGATAAAGTTAAGTTAAACTAATAATTTTTCATATTTTTTAATAACTTTAAAATATTTTATAAAACCTGTTTAAACACTCGCACTAAATACTAAGCATATAAATTTTTTTATATACTTATATATTAAATTAAAATATTAAAATAATTATAATTT
Organism: Glebionis coronaria; assembly: GCA_025667525.1. Lineage (NCBI taxonomy): Eukaryota > Viridiplantae > Streptophyta > Magnoliopsida > Asterales > Asteraceae > Glebionis > Glebionis coronaria. The sequence continues at coordinate 404,377 of JANFOE010000237.1, forward strand.
GTATAAAAGCATATAACTAATATGGAAGAAGAAAAACTTAGGCGGGAAATTATGGCACCAAATGGAAGTTGGTGGTAAAATTAGGTGTCAAGTGAACTTTAGTTTGGTAGTGCAATATAGAGTAGTAACTCTTTTGTATTTTGCTTGAATATAAAGTCAAATATTTATTGTGCTATGGTAGTAGTTGTTTGCCACTTGGTTATACATTTCATTAGTGACGGAAAATTTTGCTCATATTGATAATTACGGAGTATATTTTTTTTACACTTTTTTCAGAATGAAGTGACATTTTCTGCTTGTTTAGTCATTATTAATGAGTTAAACGGACGTATATGTAACACGTTAAATATTTCCAATTAACGTATATATAAAATACTAAATAAACTACTCGATAAATCTTTTATATTTTTGTTCAAAAACCTAGAAGGAACATGTATGATACACTTAAATATGGTGGGTATGAAAGTGAATAACTTTGGTTGGGTAGATGGCATTAAAGTATAGTAGGTAAGATTGAGGGGGAAATAAAAAAATTGGTTTTGGGCGAGAAAGAAATTGATGCTGATCATTTTTGCAGCTGTGATATGGGTTTGTTTCTTCTTTATTGTGGTTGCTATGAAAATTTAAGGTTGCTAACTCTAGTTCTTTTGGATTGTAATGGGATACTAGTCGGGTACCTGTGCTATACGGCGGCGGGCACCCGGTGACTAATTTTGCAGTGAGCCAATATTTTTTACGCTTTATATTTTTTCGAACAACAACTTTACTAATGAATGACAACTTTTAACTATAACATTATAAAGAATAACAATGCACACTATTTCATATCCAAATAAACAATATGTTCGAATTAAAGATAGTAATACCAGTATCATTTTTTAAACATAAATTAAAAATAAACGTCATTTAAAAATGAAAAGCAGTTTTGTATAAACGCAAATATGTAATTATTGATATCTATCATTATTTACAATATTTACAATGTATTTATTTATAAGTTACGATTTTATTATAAATTATACTATGTACAATAAAACATAATCATATGATAGGTGACCTTTAATTTATACAACACTTATTTAATTATTAATTATGTAGTTTTAATTTATAGCCTTTATTAATTGTTATATATGTTGGATTTTTTGGATACAAATGGTAATATATTCATCGACTTGTATCATGTCAAAATTTTGGTCTTATGCGCGTCAAGATTCAAACCCACACGATGTGGACTCCTCTACACTATTGTATTTTCATCTCTTTCAGCCACAACCACGTTTCTTCGTAGGGATGGCAAAAAAACCTGAACCCCACGGGGAAACCCGAAATAATTGGGGCGGGGCGGGTTAACTTTATTGGGTTATGGGGCGGTTTTGGGGCTTAAACGGGGATTTTTAATCGGGTATGGGGCAAACGCGGGGAATAAGGTCCCCGACCCGCCCCACCTGATTAATATACATATATACAAATATAAGTATTTTTATATAGTATTTTCTTACTATTTACGTCATAATAAATATTTCTTTAGTATTTTATCTTTTCACTATTGCAAATTATTATCACAGAAACTTGTTTCATGTATTTTAAGTTCTTTGTGGTGTAACATATCATTATTTATGTATAATAGTATCGTTTTAAACTTATAAGTCTTGTTCATTATTATATAATTAGTAAGTTTTTAATACTTTAAGCTTATTTCTAATAGTTTAAAAATAATAATAAATGTAAAATGATGCGGTTTTGATAGAAAATTTCACCCAAAGAGGACCAAATTGGTCCAAAACTTTGGACCAAGGACCAGAACGAAATTGTTTGGTCCGGTTAGATTTTTCGATTCGAGTCGGTTTTATATCTACACCGTACTCAGGCCTAGTCAAGTAAACTTGGGTTTGGTCGTTCAATATAGAGTAGTAACTCTTTTGTATTTTGCTTGAATATAAAGTCAAATATTTCTTGTGCTATGGTAGTAGTTGTTGGCCACTTGGTTATACATGTTGTTGGCCACTTAGTGATGGAAAATTTTGCTCATGTTACTAATTACGGAGTATATTTTTTTTTACACTTTTTTTCATAATGATGTGACATTTTCCACTTGTTTAGTTATTACTCGTATTAATAAGTTAAACGCACGTATATGTAACACAGTAAATATTCTCAGTTAACGTATATGTAAAATACTAAATAAGCTACTCGATAAATTTTTTATATTTTTGTTCAAAAACCTGAAAGGAACAAGTACGATAGACTTGAATATGGTAGATTGGTAGGTATGAAAGTGAATAACTTTGGTTGGTGGGTAGATGGCATTAAAGTATAGTAGGTAAGATTGAGCGGGAAATAAAAAATAGGTTTTGGGTGACAAAGAAATTGATGCCGATCATTTTCGCAGGCTGTGATATGGGTTTGTTTCTTCTTTATTGTGTTTGCTATGAAAATTTAAGGTTGCTAACTCTAGTTCTTTTGGATTGTAATGGGATACTAGTCGGGTACCCGTGTTATACGGCGGCGTGTATCCGGTGACTAATTTTGTTTTCACTTACATTTTTTCGAACAACGACTTTACTAATGAATGACAACTCTTAACTATAACATTATAAAGAATAACAATGCACACTATTTCATATCCAAATAAACAATAGGTTCGAATTAAATATAGTAACACCAGTATCATTTTCTAAACATAAATTAAAAATAAACGCCATTTAAAAATGAAAAGCAATTTTGTATAAACGCAAATATGCAATTATTGATATGTATCGTTATCTGCAATGTATTTATTTATAAATTACAATTTTTATTATAAATTATACTCTGTACAATAAAATATAATCATATGATAGGTGACCTTTAATTTATACAACACTTATTTAATTATTAATTATATAATTTTAATTATAAGCTTTATTAATTATTATGTATGTTGGATTTTTTTTGATACAAATGGTAATATAGAGTTAAGATCTATATAGAGACTTAAATAAGCATAGACCTATCCAACCAATCATAATCACCAATTTAAAAAAAACCCACTTCCCGCCATTTTTTAAAAAATTAAATATCTCACAAACGGTAAATCGTCAAACAAAAAAAATACACAATTGTGACGAGAATTAAATCATCTATCTACCGAGGGTCACATGTATATACTTTCGACGAACTTTTTTTTCGACTTTTTTTCTTAAGTCACGTCTGGAGAGAATCATATATGATTCGTCACGAATCATGTATGATTCGTCAAGAATCATATATGATTTTCAGAAAATCATATATGATTCGTGATATGAATCATATATGATTTTCTGAGAATCATATATGTTTCGTGACGAATCATATATGATTCTCTCCAGACGTGACTCAAGAAAAAAAGTCGAAAAAAAGTTCGTCGAAAGTATATACATGTGCCCCTCGATAGATAGATGATTTAATTCTCGTCGCGATTATATGTTTTGTTTTACGTAATAATGAACGGTTTGTGAGATATTTAATTTTTTAAAAATGAGTTTTTTTGTTACATAATAAAAATGGATGGTTGTGATTGGTTGGTTGAGTCTATGCTAAACTAAGGGTCTATGGAGATCTTTTTCCTGGTAATATATTCATCGACTTGTATCATGTCAAGATTTTGGTCTTATGCGCGTCAAGATTCAAACCCACACGATGTGGACTCCTCTACACTATTGTATTTCCGTCTCTTTCAGCTACAACCACGTTCCTTCTTCATTCAGATCAACAAGATCACAACACCCACATTTTTCTCGTTTCTTTCTTTGGTGGCATACCATTATCATTACACTCAATTAGCATTACACTCAATTAGCAGTGATTATTAGAACTTGCAAAAAAGAAGTTGAATCTACATCATTGTTTATCTTAATTGATTCCATAACTTCAAAGAACATAAATACCGGTAGAAAGCAAAGTTTTACTCAAACAAACCCACACTGTATCGCTTCAATTATTTTTCAAAGAAAACAACATAAAATAACACATAAGAGCCATGCCTCGAAGAACTAATAAAAAGATGCCAAATCCAAATATTCAAAACAGTTACAATAACATCACATTTCTTTTAAATTAAACAAAAATAATTAACAGTATATCTCTTAAACATAAGTTCTTTCAATTGCGCCCCCACTAGAGTAGTCGCAACACGTGTCTTCAGCTTTGGCGGACGCCGTCTCCCCCGCCAATCACCCGGTGGTAGAAGAACAAGAGTATCAACAACTTTCTTCTTCCCCGACGTGGATGGTCGGCCATGCTCATGGTTCTAGCCATTCACCGTTGGAGTGGCTACAACAGCAACCAGCGCGGACTCTTCCCGTGGCTTTGTCGGCCGACCTCTAAACGCAGAGTAGATGCGCCAGTACCTTCGAGAACCGGCTTCTTGGAATTTGCAGGTTGGCCACTACCCCTTGGAGGGGCATTCGGTTCGGTTATAAACTATAAGCCATTTCTTTAAGGTGTGTGTCAAAAAATGTAATGTATGATAGATGGACCTAATTCGCAAGTCTATAAATAGACCTAAGCCTACATGTCATTTTGTGATTGATGGAATGCAGGGTACCCACTATTTTATATTTTCTCTTTCTTGATCTCAGCATTTTATTCAGACACTTGTCTTAATCCTATGATTATGCCTCATTTTAAGCTTGAGAATTAGGTCCATCTATCATTTTTCTGTAAAAAAACCTTCTGTTGAGTTCCTTACTTTTAACACCTATATAGCAAATCGAAGTTTATGTTGAAACAATGGTATAAGTATCAAAATATGTTATTCTTTTCAGAATATTTTGAAAAAAAATGAAAAAGTTAATCGTACATATCCAACAACAAAACATTTGACTAGGTTGTTACATATTTACATCTTAAATGGACATTTACATATTTACATTTCAAATGGGTTCTACAAAACATTGATTTGAAATATGTTATTACTTGTTTTTAATTTGCTGTTACTACTTGCTTTTTAATAGAGAGGTTACTCACATAAATTATGTTATCAATTTATTTAAATGGTTGTTACTACTTGTTTAATTTCTCGGAACAAGCATTAAGTCTATATGATAATATAATGTAGATTTTCTTAATTTATTTTTATAGAAATGTTTGAGGCTTAATATTTTAAGACTTCCTTATTTAGAAAGGGTGTAAATGTTTTATAAAAGAGTATAGAATAGATATATACTACTGGATTTGAGTTTCATTTCTTATTTGGTATAGTGGGCTTATGTATTTTGGGCCTTATATCAATTAGAGGTGAAAAAACAGGCAGACATGCATAGGCACTAGGCGAAACGGGTGATGGGTAAAATGGGCGACAAGCAAAATAAGCATGGACAAACGGGTGAAACAGCGTAGGTTAAAACGTGAAAAAAACATATGAAAAACATAGAAATAAAATATAATATTAGTTGTTTGAAATCCGGGAAAATAATAAATATAAAAGATTTGCTTAGCTTATTTAGTATTTTACATGTGCGCCGATTGAGCCAATTAGTGTGTCACATGTGTGTCTGTTTAGCCCATCAACAATAATTAAATGGACAAAAAATGTCTTATCCTTTCTTAAAAGTGTCAAAAGCGCTCATAATTAGCAATATGAGCAAGATTTCTCACCTCTAATCAAAATATTTAAGCGATAGTTTTTACTTTATTTTGTTTACTAGCTTCACGGTTTTGTCTGATTGATGGCTAGCTTTGACAATTTTTATTAAAAGTTAAATAACAAGTAAAATATTTGACGAAATAAAGTTAAAGATACACAATATGGAACAACAAAAATTAAGGTAAAATGTTATTTAAAAACATTAGTGGGAAAAACTACATAATTATGATTGTTTAAATAAAAAGTAGGCAATAACTCATCGTTCTTATACTTATCAAATTCATAATTCATTGTGATCATTTAAGCAACTTCCTTGAAGATTGTCTCTACAATTTCAACCCCCAGGATGACTTTTATATATAGAAGTTGGATTTTGAAGTTAAGTGCATACACAACTAAATATAAAAATAAGTATCGTCGTTTTGTAACTCTGCAAGATAAAGCATGTTCGTCACTACATTATATTGTTCATTGTCAAACATAAGTATATTTTATTTGAGTCATCTTCAAAATAAGTTTATGTAATGCAGAGGAAAACTCTCATAAAAGAAGGCTACTGGTCTAGCAACAACAGGTGATCCGCGATAAGAACTAATATTTTCTAATATAAAGTTATATATTTTATTTATATATTACCGGTTAATGATTCTTTTAGTTTTATATTTTGCTTGGACATACACATAACATACGTGTAAGATTTAATATGTAGTATCATGAAGTTGGTCTGTCAATCGGACGAGCTATGAAGCTATGATCCTTATGTATATATATAAAGCCTGCTCCTATATCTTATAACAACTTGACATCTTTAGTCCTTGAAAATAAAAGACCTTACAGACCAAATTACAGTTTTTCCAGATCAAACTTCTAAGCATAAGCCAAATAAAGTTTATATAAACCCATTATACTTTTCATAAATTGTATAATAGTTTACTTTCAATAATAATCAAGTGGTGTTATAGACAATTTGCTCATTTAAGGTATACTGTTAACAACTTAACACAAGGTAAAATAAACCTTTTTGTAAAGTTTTTTTTCTCCTCGTATTTTGGCCTAATTTCTATGTTTTTCGGTCGAATTACAAAAATTATTTTTTCAATAGTTTGACCTAACAAACTCAATTTTCATTTTGTATTGGCAAAAGAGCTCATTATGGCGAAAAAATCGAGTTCTCAATTGATTCAGTTGAGTTTTCTTCAAAAGGCTTGTTTTAATTTTGTGTTCTCTCGTTTTATAAAAGATTTTTTAGTGATGCAATGCTAGCAAAGACGAAACTAGTATCAAGTATAATCGGGTGCAAAAGTTTTTTTTAACCTAGAACTAAGAACACATTTTTACGAAATGCATACATTTAAAGTGTAATAAAAAATCAATGTTTTTTCCAACAAAAACTAACTAAAGCTGTGTTTGTTATTCTAAAAAACCTCTTAATAACATATTAATCTGAATCAATCAGACGTATTCAATTATTTAGACCAAAACGTGAGTTTTTTTTCTGTTATTAAAAGACGGTGAGAGGTGGTAAAGATTAAGACTGTTTGTTTTAAGTTGATCACTAAAAGATAATAAGAGGTAAAAACATCTTAATGAAGTAGATGTTTATGAGATGTCTTAACACCTCTTAATGTCTCATAACATTTAATTACTTTTATAAAAACAAACACTTTTATAGCAGTCAAAATCAAACTTGTCATTCACGTATTCACATTAAGATGGAATCATATTCAGATTTTTTCAACCACACATTTAAATTCAAATGTACGAATCAAATTCAGACTTATAACTTTTTAATAAACAAATGTCACCTACACTACATCAAATATATTTATAGGTGCCCAAGACCCTTGATCCCGCCCCTAAATGTTAGTAAATGTTAGTGAGAAACACCGCATAATGATTGATTAGTACTCCTAGTCTCTTATCATTAAAATCTATCTTAAATGATTGACTGTTAAGGATATATTTCATAAGTATCATATAATATCCAACTAGAGTTTACATAGTAACTGTAAACAGATAACTAACTAGTGTTGGGGTTTACTTCGTTCCAACAGAGTGAAGATAATCAATAGCCTAACTACGTACCAATGAATGGTTACCGGATATCTCTTGGAGTCGTGTAATCACTTTTCAAAGAAGATTATTCGACCCTATGCCTGGGTTAACACGAATACCTCCTTGGGATAAAACCAAGAGTTAGTTCTTGTTTTAGGCACAAATCAAGAACTCTGTGCGTGTAAGTGTTTCCTGTTTTCGTATATCTCATCATGCAAAATATGATCACTATTTATAGTGATCCTATTCCTTAAGGAATGTAACTCCTAGTCAAAGGTATTAAGAGCATTAATCGGCCTATTAATCTCATAATTACCTTCATAAAGCATAGTGGTTACATGACCATAAACCTGGTCATCAAGTCAATATTCAACCCTCAGTAACTGGTCAAAGAGGCTACAAAGACTTTGTGCATCACCAGGAGCAACGTCCTAACCAGGAGCAACGTCCTAACCAGGAACAGCTTCCTAACCAGGAGCAGCTTCCTGACCAGGAGCAACTTCCTGACCAGGAGCAACTTCCTGACCAGGAGCAACTTCCTACTGATATCACAACCACTATATTGAGTCCAGGGAGGTAAGGGACTTAATGGGTGTACACTCCGTACCTCCAAACCTATTTACAAGTATTACCCGTTCCCACAATTGCACTAAATTTCCAACAATCCTCCCCAATTTAGTACAATTCCTTTTTGCATGAAAATCAACTTTAGCAAAACCAGTGCATAAATGAAAATGTCCTGAGGATTGAATTTCCATCTTAGTACATCACTCCAAATATTCGAGAATCAGGGTGTTCTAAGAATTGAACCCTTCAACTACTTTGAACACCTGAAGATAACATACACCCAAGTTTTCAAACACTTAAAACGCTCCTGACACCATACAAGCCATGTGTCCATATCCAATTCATAAATGTTGTAAGAGCCAAAGTCCATGCTCCTTGAGGCGGCGAAACCTCAACATTTACATAGGTGGTTCCTCTTTAGTTCATGCTCCTGCTTAAGCACTTTTTCAAAGAAATTAACCATTAAGAAGTTTATAACTTCATCCTCCTTTCAGCAGGTACAAGCACATCCTTGGGATGATATACATGTGCTTCAGTCCCCTGAATGTTCAGCTTTCCACATTGAACTCAGCTCCCAAGTTTCCTCAGGAGGGAGTTGGGTGTCCTAGCATTCAGTGTCTAGAGTGGACTTTTAAACCCATCCCTTTACCAGACTTTATAACCAAGTCTCTAGCCAATCCCTTCGTCAAGTGATCAGCTAAGTTTTGTTGAGACCTCACAAACTCTATTGAAATCACCCCATTCGTGATCAACTCACGAATCATGCTATGTCTAACACCTAGGTGTCTAGACTTGCCATTGTACATCTGGCTATATGCCTTAGCCAATGTAGCTGCACTATCACAACGGATAGAAATGGGTGCCATAGGTTTGACCCACAATGGAATCTCAAGAAGCAAGTTTCTCAACCATTCAGCCTCTTTACCAGCAGCTGCTAGAGCCATAAATTCAGATTCCATTGTTGAACCAGTAATGCAACTTTGCTTCTTAGATGCCCAAGAAATTGCACCACCACCAAGAAGGAATACCCAGCCACTTGTGGATGAATTATCCTCAGTATTGCTGATCCAACTTGCATCAGTGTAACCTTCCAACACTGAAGGATATCCAGTATAAGACAAACAATAATCCATTTTTCCTTTCAAATACTTCAGTACCCTCTGAATTGCTTGCCAATGCTGAGTACCAGGATTACTAGTATACCTACTCAGTTTACCCACAGCAAATGCAATGTCAGGCCTAGTACTAGTCATGGCATACATCAAGCAACCAATAACCCTAGAATACTCAAGCTGGGAGACAGCCTGACCATTGTTAGGCATTAGTTTCTCACTTGTATCCATAGGTGTACTTACTGGAGTACAATCAAAGTGATTGAATTTCTTCAGCACCTTCTCAATGTAATGAGACTGAGAAATTACAATACCATCACTTTCATGTTTAATCCTTATGCCAAGGATAACATCAACCTCCCCCATGTCTTTCATGGAGAACTTTGATGACAAAAAATCCTTTGTCTGATCAACCTTAGCTTGGTCAGTACCAAAGATTAACATGTCATCAACATATAGGCAAATGATGACTCCTTTACCAGATTCATCAAATTTGCTATATACACATTTGTCAGCTTGGTTAAGTGAATAACCATTAGACGAAACCACTTCATCAAATTTCTGGTGCCATTGCTTAGGTTCCTGCTTCAGTCCATATAAGGACTTAATCAGTTTACACACCTTACCTTCATGACCAGGCATGATGAAGCCCTAAGGTTGGTTCATATAAACCTCCTCATCCAAGTCACCATTCAAGAATTTTGTCTTCACATCCATCTGATGAATAATCAGATTGTGAATACTTGCTAGAGCAATCAGCATTCTTATGGTACTGATACGTGCTACTGGAGCATAAGTATCAAAATAGTCTATCCCTGACTTTTGTTTAAAGCCCTGAATGACTAACCTTGCCTTGAACTTTTCAACAGTTCCATCTATCTTCATTTTCCTTTTGAAAATCCACTTGTTACCAAGTGGATTATAACCTGGAGGTAGATCAACCAACACCCAAGTGTTGTTGCCCATGATGGAATCCATCTCATCATTGATTGCTTCTTTCCAGAAAGCAACATCCTGGGACTTCATTGCTTCATCAAACGTTTTGGGATCATCCTCAACATTAAAGTAATAGTAGTACTGGACAGAGACCTCATCCCTTGTTCCTTCAACTAGGTATAGTTGACATTCAGGCCCCAAATTCTTTGGAGTCCTATGCCTTGTGCTTCTTCTAAGCTCAGGCTCAGGTTGCTGAACCACAACCTCATCAGTGACCCTTTCAGGTTCCACTGAAACACCAGTGTCCTCAGCTCCTATAGGAGTCCTAAGGCTTGGTCTAGGGACTGATGAGAACCTAGTCTCATCAAAGTTAGCATCCCTTGATTCAATGATTGAGTTTATTGAAACTGAATCATTAGGTTCAATAACATAGAACCTATAAGCCTTGGAATGCTCAGCATATCCAACAAAGATGCATTCAATGCCTCTTTCACCCAAGGTTTTCACCTTTGGATCAGGGAGTCTTACAACAGCCCTACAACCCCAAACTTTGAGGTAGTTCAAGTTTGGTTTCCTTTTAGTCCAGAGTTCATAAGGGGTAATCCTGTTCCTTTTATTAGGAACCCTATTTAATAAATAGCAAGCTGTTAACATAGCTTCTCCCCAAAACCCTTGACTCAGTCCTGAGTAGGACAACATGGAGTTAACCATCTCTTTTAGTACTCTATTTTTCCTTTCTGATATACCATTTTGTTGTGGAGTATAGGGGGCAGTTGTTTCATAGATTATTCCAACAGACTGAAAAAACTGAGTATTCATGTACTCACCTCCCCTATCAGTCCTAAATCTTTTGATTTGGACTTCTTGTTGTAATTCAACTTCAGTTTTAAATACTTTAAATTTATCTAATGCTTCATCCTTAGTATGCAACAAATAGACATAACAAAACCTTGAAGCATCATCAATAAATGTTACCAAGTATTTCTTATTCCCTAATGAGGGAGTAGCATGCAAATCACATAGGTCACTATGGATTAGCTCCAAAACTGTAGTTACACGTTTTACATCCTGAAATGGTTTCTTAGTAATTTTATTCAGCATACAAGTCTGACACTTATCAGTGTCCATGTCAAAAGCTGGAATTAACCCATCCTTAGACATATCTTGCATCCTTTTATAGTGGACATGGCCTAGTCTAGCATGCCATAGTGATGAATCATTCAGTTTAGTGGTAGTCATCAGGACAGAATCAACATTTATACTAGAATAAATATTAAGCCTAAACATTTGATTACTCAAATAGCCAAAACCAATAAACACACCATGTTTAGATAAAACAAATTTATTAGATTCAATCACTTGTTTATAACCACAATTATTCAAAACACTACTAGAAACCAAGTTCTTCCTAATATTAGGAACATGTAAAACATTAAACAAAGAAACAATCTTTCCAGAACTAAATTTAAGATCTACACAACCACGTCCATGTACTAGGGCTGTTGACTCATTTCCCATGTGAAGAATAGATCCATCATTCATTGACTCATAAATCTTGAACCAGCATCTATCTTTACACACATGTACTGTTGCTCTAGAGTCAACCCACCACGCAACATCATCATCCTGCACAAAGTAAGCTTCAGATACATATGTAACATAATAAATCTGGAGAGATTCATTAAACATATTCTGACCTTTTGTGCCTGATCCATTAGCTTGGTTGCCAATGCAAACACCTTTGCAATCCCTTTTGAAGTGTCCAGGTTTCCCACACTTCCAACAAGCCACTGATGACTTCTTGTTAGGATTAGGTTTGGTGTTATCATGATGCTTACGTTTGCCCTTGTTGTCATTGTACCTGGTGGAGTTGTTATGCTCCACCATATTGACAACGGATGAACCAGCAACATTGTTGCTCTTTGGCTTATCACTTTCATGCACCCTGAGGGATTCCTCAATGCGCAAATGACTGCCCAACTCAACAAGAGTTAACTCCTCCTTCTTATGTTTCAAGGTGTGCTTGAAATCTTTCCAAGAAGGAGGTAGTTTGTCAATGACACACGAGACCTGAATGGTCTCATCCATGTTCATTTTATGTTGTGTAAATCTGCCAAGTATTCCAAGAAGTTCATTGTATTGTTCCATGACTGGTCTTGAATCAGTCATTTTGTAATTTGTGAAATCACTCACAAGGAACTTCTTACTTGATGCATCCTCAGCCATATATTTGGCTTCCAAGGAATCCCATAGTTCTTTAGCAGATTCAACATTTTGGTAAATATCAAATAAATAATCATACATACCATTGAGAATTATGCCGCGACACACATAATCATCATTCTCCTATTTGCTCCTTTTCCTCAGTTCCTCCAAAGTAGCATCATCACCACCATCAGGAATGGGAGTGGTCAGCACGTACACCACGTTCATGGTAGAAAGAAGAAAGTGCATCTTTTTCTGCCATCTCCTAAAATCAACCCCTTCAAACTTGTCCAGTTTGGAGAAGTTAGCCACCATATGCTTCATTGCCGCCGCCATTGATTATCACAAAATAATCTTCTTTGATTGTTGGGGTTTACTTCGTTCCAACAGGGTGAAGATAATCAATAGCCTAACTACGTACTAATGAATGGTTACCGGATATCTCTTGGAGTCGTGTAATCACTTTCTAAAGAAGATTATTCGACCCTATGCCTGGGTTAACACGAATACCTCCTTGGGATAAAACTAAGAGTTAGTTCTTGTTTTAGGCACAAATCAAGAACTCTGTGCGTGTAAGTGTTTCCTGTTTTCGTATATCTCATCATGCAAAATATGATCACTATTTATAGTGATCCTATTCCTTAAGGAATGTAACTCCTAGTCAAAGGTATTAAGAGCATTAATCGGCCTATTAATCTCATAATTACCTTCATAAAGCATAGTGGTTACATGACCATAAACCTGGTCATCAAGTCAATATTCAACCCTCATTAACTGGTCAAAGAGGTTACAAAGACTTTGTGCATCACCAGGAGCAACGTCCTAACCAGGAGCAACGTCCTAACCAGGAACAGCTTCCTAACTAGGAGCAGCTTCCTAACCAGGAGCAACTTCCTGACCAGGAGCAACTTCCTGACCAGGAGCAACTTCCTACTGATATCACAACCACTATATTGAGTCCAGGGAGGTAAGGGACTTAATGGGTGTACACTCCGTACCTCCAAACCCATTTACAAGTATTACCCGTTCCCACAATTGCACTAAATTTCCAACAACTAGGAGGTGTGTGTTTACAAATCAATCGATGAAATGAGAATAACAATTAGAACATCTATTTATGCTACCACAGATTAAGGCGTCAAAGTTAGTTAGGGAATTGGTTGGAGTATTGTCATGTGCAACTCACGTGATTAATATTCAAACTAAATTCACGTGCATCTCCCGCCCATAACATCTCAATTCTGTGACCTGGTTAAATATTTGTGGGCTTATATAAGTTTACGAGTTTATTATAGTATAATGAACTTATATAAGTCTATACTACTTTTATTAGGGGCTATAAAATATAAGCAAAAAATAAGCCATATTTTGACTTATTTTTCATAAGTCTCAAGTATGCGTCTTATTCTGAGACTTCAAGGATCATACAAGTCATATAAGCTCACAAGTCTTGAAACAAACGATAAACAAATATAAGCCAAAATGAGCTTATGTTTCATAAGCGAAACAAACACCCTTTAGGTTTATACTTTTCAAGTTATTTTGAAATAATCTTAAAAAATGGACATTATGGTTAGGCAAAGCTTTTCCATCTCTTTTTAGTGTGGGTGGATGTATTTTCTTGGTGACTAATGCTACATTCACATAATTAGTGTGTCACAAATTGATAAAAAAAAATTGAATTTATAAATAGGAAAAAGAAGTAGTATAATTTTTATTAGTTACAAATTCATTTTATGAAATTCTTATGGACGTAGCATTTTCATTTCTTGGTATCAATATAATGTTGCATCCTTTAAAGAATGCCAAAGTTATAAATAGCCCTTATCATACTAGACATAAATTATTGTAAACGAATCGTAATGTAAAGCAAGACATAAAAGTGCCTATCCAAAAGTTTAAGTTACCTTATTGTGTGTGAACCGGATTCACTTTTAGTCCATCTATTCTAATATTATTATCTACGTTTATTTTTTATGACCCAATTTAATTATGCGCTACTAATAATGAAAGGCAAATATTATAAAGAGTATTCCTAACGTATATCCAATTTCAATTTAATGTATCCTACTTATTTTTTCTCAATTTAATGAACCAAACTTGTTTTTGATTGCAATGTAAAACTTTCAAGCCATTTAGCAGGTTATCAAGGTTTCCGGCGACCTTTTTCGATGATCCACCACCAACATCTTCATTTTTCACCTGTTTTTTATTGCGTGTAAAATTAACATACCAAATTTTTATATTGTGTATTCGGTCCATCAAACTCGAGGTTTATATGTTGTAAGATCCAGCCAAGAAAAGTAAAAGTAGCTATATCATACGTAACATTAGTATGGTTGGTTTGATAAGAACACGCATCCTATTTATAGCATATAACAAGGCGAAAGATAATATAAACAAGAAACGTCATTTTTTACTTCAAACAGATTTCATCAAGCAACATAATTGATTTAACTAGGTGACTAGAAACACATAACTAACTTTCAGGTAAAACAAACTAAGCTTGTGACTATGTAAGGCTCACATAAGTCAAGATGAATTAAATCACCAAGACATTTGGACTTATGATCAAACAAAAGAAAAGGCTCCCTAGTCTGCTTAGCCCTATGATAGATCTCACAAACACGAACAGAGGAAGACTTAGATATATCAAGATCATTACGAAGAACATACAAGACTTGGTCAGCATGATGACCAAGCCTTGTATGCCAAAGCAGTTTAGACACATAAAAAATCATAACCATATTGGACTCACCCACAGAGCATTTAGGAGACATATCAAACAAGTAGAGACCACCAGTTTTACTAAAAGTCCTCAGTGTTATCTTGTTTTTCAAATTCTGAATATAACATTTTTCCTCATCAAAACAAACAAACATTTTACTATCTCTAATCGACTTGTTAACAGACAGAAGACTAACACAATAACCAGGGACAACAAGAACATCATACAAAATCACATTATTAGTAAGCTTCAGATTACCCATATGACTAACAACAGCAAAAGTACCATTAGAATGACCAACAATAAGATTAAGACTAGACACATCAACAACATGAGTCATCCCAACAACATGAGTCATCCTAACAGTAGAAATAGTTAAATGTTGATTAGCATCATAATCAATAATCCAACTAAGACTCATAGTTTGCACATACAACTTATTATTAGCAAAGGAAAACCTAGACAAATTAATGTTAAACCATGTGTTCCCATTAAAGAAAGAACATCTACCTGCCATATTAGCATAAATCCACCAGAACTAGTCCCATGATCACTAGTCAAGGACAACAACTTTTGAATCTGCATAGAGGTAAAACCAGTAGACACACTAGAACCAGTTTTATCAGACTTAACTTCAATGTTAGCATTAAAGCTGGGTTTATTCACATTAGAATTAGTATCAACACCAAAGTTAAACCTTTTAAAACCAAAGGGAAATCCAACCAACTCATAACATCTTTCAATAGTATGACCAATCTTGCCACAATTCTTACAATTAAGATTATGATTGGGTCCTCTATTACCAATATTATTGTTAAAACGTTATTACTTTTAGTGTTATTGTTATTGAAATTTCTTCTATTACCATTTACATTAATTAGATGCCTAAACAGCAAAAGAAGAAGCATTCATTTTAGACTGAGTAACACTAGAAGTCTCAGGAACCCCCCTATGAGACTCCTCCATTGAAACAATATTATAAGCCTCCTTAACTTCAGGAAGAGGATCCCTAGTTAATAAAGAACTCCTAACAGGTTGATAACAATCATCAATACCCATCAAGAACTGCATAAGCTTCATAACATTCTGATGCAACACTAACTCAGTACTAGCAGGACAACGACACTTAACTTTACAAGAACATTTAGGCAATTTAGTGAGAGACAATAGATGTAAAACCTTGTTTAACATAATTAATATTTTATAACGGATTACATATCACAGATCCATCTACTTTATCATATGTTTCTTCTAATTCTTTTCAAACAAAAGCACAATTATCAGAATAAACCAAACCCATATACACATCTTGAGACACGGGGTTCATAATCCAAGTCAAGGCCATAACATTACATCTATCTCATTGAGCAGTCAAAACATCATTAGTAGCAGAATATGTTTTTCTAAGACAAGAACCATCAACAAGACCAAACTTATTTCTAGCCTGTAAAGCAAGTTTCATAGCACCACACCAAATTCAATAATTCTCAGTACCAAGCAACTTATGAGAAATCAAAGCAGAACTACTATTATCACTACTATGAACATGTAGAGGATTACCAGCATCTAAACTACTAATAAGAACATGATTATTACTAGAACTAGCAGATATGATGAACAAAAAAGAAAACACACAACAATAACAAGAACAATAGAACAGATTTGTGGCTATCACTCCAAAGTGTGTGAGGTCTCAATTTCAATTCTCACTAGGTGCAAACAACCTTGAAGTGGCCACACTAACCTCCTGAAAAGGGAGGGCTTTACCTGGTTTGAGTCTGTGTGGCGGTAGGCTCAAACCTCGTAGATTAGTCGGCCAATGAGTCAGAAATCACGGTTACAAAAAAAAACAATAGAACAGATAAGACAGTCAATCAAAAGAAAGCTATAAAACTGAAAACAAATCAACAACAAGATCACTAGGAATGCAATAGGGTGAACTGGGGCTAGCTAAAGCAAGTATCCACACCAGTCAAGGATGGAGGGTCAAGATGTTAACTGAGCCCGTTTGCACCCACCTCAATTGCAACGATAATCAAGGTAAGACCAACTTACAGAGTTCAAGAACCTGCAAAAACAACCAAGAATCAATCGAGGCAAGAAAGCCCCAAAAATCAAATTAGGGTTTCAAAACCCTAATTTCACCAAAACCAAATTAATCACTACAATCAATGAAACCCCCAGAAGGCCCAAGAACCACAAGAATCACAAAACCCCCAAATTTTTCCAAAACCCTAATATTGAAATCACGATTTATACCATGTAAACAATATCAAGATAATGAACAAAATCCTTCAGATGCACTCAACCAACCATCCTTTTAGTGCTTATTAAGATCAAAATCTGTACAATACGATCAAGTCCACAAATATGTGCTTGATGACAAAGATAATCCCCACTAGGTGGATCTTATCACTCACATACAAAACACTTAATCACTCAGAACAATATGAACACTCAATCAATCAAGAAGATTGATATGAATGCAAAACAAGAAGAGATTAATCGTAACTGAACGATTAACCTACTAACAAACTTAACAGAACTAGAGAGAGAATCAAGTATGTGTGTGTATGTAGAGAGAGAAACAAAATGGCTGAATCAAAACCCTAGCTAAGCTCCAGGCTTTATACTCCAGCTAAATTCTCATCCTTGCACTCCACTCCTCCAACTTATAAACTTGGCAAGTAAAGTCCATGCACAAATACACAAAATACAAACCACAACAAATGCAACAATAATTTCAGCACAATTCTCTTGAAAATATATTATCCGGAACTCCCATTCTCAAAACATTCGAGTTAAACGATTGCTATGGCTTTTCTGGGATAGATATTACTTCAAAGAGTGTTAAGAACTTTGTCATATCGAGACGTGAGAGGCTTGATGCTGCATATGATGTTCATCTAAATGCTCCTTATATAATGTCGTTAACAGTTGATGGAGCTTTGACCTCATGCTCTCTTTACCTTGAAAATGTGTTATCCTTAGTCGAAGCTAAGTTCTGTTACCATGTGCACGATAAGTATGGTTACATACCTTTTTACAGCGAATATGAGGGACAAGATGCGTTTGAAATACATTTCCGACTACTTTGCCACCATGCCAAGCACGGGCTTAAACTTAAACTTGGGATAAGGTGTAAAGAGGTAGAATGCCCCTTCAATATCGCAAGGTACTCACTGGTATTTTTCGTTTGCAGGTTCTTTCCGTTTTGGAAGCTGAAGATTTCGCTGTTCCATCAAACATCAAAGTCGTAGATGATGAAGAGTTTTATTGATAGATGGCACTATAAGTTCATGTTTAACGTAGAGCAGCAGAGGCTTATCTTCGCAGGGAAGCAGCTAGATGATGACGTCCACTTTCAGATTACAACATTCAAAAGGAATCATCCTTGAATTTGGTTCCTCATCTTAGAAGTTGTATGCAGAAGATCTTTGTCAAGACGTTAACGTGAAATACAATCACACTGGAGGTGGAGAGTGCAAATACCATCGACCTACCCAACAGTTGGTTCAAGAGGACCCCTGGCTTGGACAGTCACCTAACACAAGCTGAAAACAGTCGCACCTAATGCGAAGGTGATTGTGTTTTTACATATGAAATCAACTAGCTTTCTTTTTTAAAAATCATAGTGTTCTCACTTACGATCATCTATTTATCTAACAGCGCAGTCCCTGTATTAGGTCAAGCTTAGCTAAGCTAACCCAGCCCAATACATCAACCTGAACTTATTTCTACACTTGATCAATCAGTCTAATCCGTCCAACATCACACCTTTAAACCTAAAACCTGACCCATCTAGTTTTACGGGATCAACAAAACAATAAAGATAAACCTATTTTCATATTGATGTTGGAAGTTCAATTCTATACATTGTGTGTCCAAAGTCTTATTCACTTACATCACACCCAAGCTATAATGCAACATATTTACCCATCGCTGTAAGTGCGATCAAGTGCCTTAAATGGCTCAACATCGTGCTACAAATATGTGTTCCCTATCTATACGTGCCAACTAAAGTTCTTGTTTTCGTAAATCAATGTTACTGACCCGTCTCAGCTTGTATATGTTGTGCAAGCTCTTTTGTTAAGTTGTCAGCACGCTCATCTTGTCCGCCTGCGAAGGAATACACCCGAAATGCAAACTGAAATGCCTTCCAAAGGACTTTCCCTGAACTCGCTTTCTTGCTGTTCTTTTTAGATGCACTTGACAATTTTTTTTCCTGTTCAAACACGAAAGGCCATCACCGAGATCAAATTACAGGTTTAAATCGATCAAACATTTATCATACTGGATTTTGTATATAATTTTTTTTAAAAAAATTAGGCTATGTTAGCAAGAAAACGCATCTAACACCGATATTTGTATAGTTGTTTTAAGGGATCTAGTGTATCTATACTGACATAACAGATCATGAAATGGATCAATCTGCAGACTGAAACTACGCCTTTAATAAAAAAATATCTCCTATTCAACATTATGTTAAAAATAGTTGAAATGAATACCTTTAGCGCCACTTCCATACAGTTTGAGGAAACATCTACCATCAGTTCTTTGATTCTGATAAGTATACCGAAATCAAAATGGATCTTTTGACTTTTGAATTTCTTTACTTCGTCATCCTTTGTTCGGTCTAGTGTGTCCAATTCCCCTTTAATCTTCATATGAAATTGTATATCTATTAGGGATGAAATAAAACATAATTATAGAAATGAGGACGCTGATGATTAGCATGGTGTTACCTTATCGAAGTAATTCTCAAGTCTATCTAGAACTTGATTCACTGGTGGCTCTATCTGCCACTCTTGCAAAGTAGTGGCGATTGCATCAAGTTTTGAGTATAGTGCTGCAGCCATTCTCAGCCCTTCCAACTTTTTACTAGGGAAATCTTCAAATCTTGCCAGAATCTATTGACCAATCAAGTATATTAATTACCGATAATGGTCTTCAACCCGCTATAAAAATTAGCTTTGCTGTGTGATCTAGCAGTTACTTTGATCTTAAAGGGTTGTTCATGTTTCATATGTTAAATTCGAATATTTGTAATAAACTTTTTCTATCAATTTCACAGTTGTTTATCAAATTATGTCGCATTTGTATTCTATTACCTGTGTTTCATCGGTTAGTTTCTCAAGATGGGATTCTACATACTTGTGGAACTTGATCAACTCATTCATGTCTGTTGTTTGGAATGCTACCAATGCAGCTTTAACCTCTTTGATGGCATCTGTATAGTTTTTGACATCTTCTTCGATTTGCAAAAAGTAAGATGATCTGAAAACAAAAAGCGTTACAATATACAAATTATAAAGAAAGATAAGCTTCTGAATATGCATTGAAAATTAAAATGCTTGGTTTACCGTTTTGTCATCTCTGCTAGTGCATCAGCCATTCCCTTTTTTTCACCACCACCACCGCCAGATGCCCCGACTTTGCTGCCTTTCTTTTGTAACGTTTTAGTCTTTGTACCCGATCCTTCAACCTTTGCTTTGAGCTGACGGTACAGGCATCCCATCTGAGACGATCTCTTCAGTTTACTAACTGATTTACGTAGCAATTTGCCACCGCTGCCAACAGCAGGAGGTGGTGGCGGAGCACCCCCTTTCCCTTGTTGCCCTGGAGGTGGTGGTGCTGGGCCGACCCCATCCGATGAAGCTATAGATGATGGTGGAGGTGGTGGAACATTTCCATTTGCCATTGGAACCGGTGGTGGTGGAGGAGGCGGCGAAACACTTCCGTTTTCCATAGAAACCGATGGCGGTGGTGGCGGAGGAGGTAATCCGGGTGCCACAGGCATGGCATTATTTGACACCATAGGTGGTTGTGGCGCAGGTGGAGG
Source organism: Glebionis coronaria (assembly GCA_025667525.1). NCBI lineage: Eukaryota > Viridiplantae > Streptophyta > Magnoliopsida > Asterales > Asteraceae > Glebionis > Glebionis coronaria. The sequence continues at coordinate 425,427 of JANFOE010000237.1, forward strand.
TTCTAGTGAAATTGGAAAAGGTGCTGCTACGTTACTTGTGGTCAATGGGGGTGGTGGAGGCGCCGGAGGTGGTGGAGGCGACAATGATGTTGCATTACTTGTGACCATTGAGTTTGACGGTTGAGGAAATGGTGGTGGTGGTGGTGGAGGGGAGAGTGATGTTGAATCAGTTGTTGTCACTGAAGATGGAAGTGCAGGTGCCGATGGAGGTGGAGGTGGTACTGGTATTGTTATATCACTTTTTCCCTCCGGTGGTGGTGGTGGAGGTAGTGGTGGCGGGGGTGGGGGTGGAGGACGAAGTATTCCTACTTCTGTGGTCGGTGATGCTGATGTATCGCTTCTGGCCGTTGAAGGCATATGCTCGGAATTATTGGGAAGTGAAACTGGTGGTGGTGGTGATGGCAGTTGTGGTTGACTTGCTTCTGAATCCAATAGTTGTGGCGGTAGTGATACGATTGATGCTGAAATGGAAGGGCGTTCAGCAGATGATGACGGCGACCCAGCTTCCGGAACCAGCTGCACATTCGCTGCACCCACAATAGATTTTAAAGATGACGGTGGTACTAATATCTCGACTTGCACTCTCACATTGCCATCTTTATTCTTCCCTTCCACATCTTCAGCCACTTGAGGGTCCATCTGGAATCACAAAACTCTTTATATCAATGACATTTAATTTCTCGACACCTTGAACTCGAGTGACAAAAGAAACAAGTAAAGAAAGTGTAACTTTTGACCATGCCTTTGCAGATTTGTTATTTTGCAACGCTGTCGTAACTGAAGTTGGTGAAGACTTCTCGTAAGAACAAGAAGGCGAGTCTACATTTTCCTTCGTATCTTTGCTATTTTCCGTATTCATCTTATTAAACATTCTTTCTCGCGCAACTTTGATTATGTCATCCAGCAAAACCAACACTAATAGCAGTTTCCATAGTCATAAATCAGGATCATAAACAAACTCATTTGCAGATTATTTCAGTTATAAATGATAACTTACCATGTTTTTCCAGATCATCGTTAGCTGCATCATCCTTTTTGGACTTGACCATCCATTCATCACTATGCATCCAATGCTTCCCAAGTGACTTGATAGACACACAAAGCTCGTTGATTGCCTATTCAAGAATCTCCTTAATTACTATGCATAAAATAAACCATAACCTTTAAGTCCATAAAAACTAACTAGTCTACTTTAGCAGTTAGCAAACCTTATTCCTAGCTCCTTCTGAATCGGGTATTGAATAACATTGCACAACATTAGGATGCAACTTATGCAATTCTTTCACGGTCTCTTTCACCAACTGCAAATATGCAAAAGAAGTAAGCCACGCTAACATTTCCTCACAACTTCTACAACGATTCTACTAACTCATTAACGAGAATTTGCATCAAAGAAAAGACTACTCATGCTTGAATCGCACGTTATAAGGGAAATAATCATACCTCAATAATGGATGACGAAGCGGTACAAGGAGGCAAATCAAGAAACTCTCTAAAACTCATGATCTTCTTTCGAAGCTCAATCGCCGTGCTGTCAGCCACCCTAGGTGACTCCCTTCTCGAATCTCTAGCATTTCTTGATGACACAGACCTTTTACTACTCCTTGAAAGATTACTTTTACTCGACCCCAAATTACTCTTACCCGTCCGCAAATTACTCCGACTTGTCCCCAGGTTACTCTTACTCGCCTCCAGATTACTCTTACTCTTCCCCAAGTTACTTTTACTCGTCCCCAAGTTACTTTTACTCGTCCCCAAGTTACTTTTACTCGTCCCCAAATTACTCTTACTTGTCCCGAGATTACTTTTGCTCGTCCCCGGATTACTCTTACTCGCCCCCGATGTATTTTTTCCTTTCTTTCAGATTAATAAAACTCAATTAGGGGGTGTTTGGGAAAGCAGAAAAACAGTTTTTCATATGCAGGTTGGGACCTGCTTTTTTTTCTGAAACCTAAAATGGACTTTAACTAATAGTTTAGTTCAAAGATTACTATACGACTTCCAAGTATGTAGTTGGAGAACGCATAAACAATTCAATGCAAGACCACTCTTTAGAGTGTAGATACGGGTTGAATCTAGGACTACATATCATTAAGCAACGAGACATGATTCCAACTACCACGTATTTAAGGGAAAAATAGATACAAATAGAAGTTTGGACATTAACAATTTGTTATTGAATTTGTTGTCAGGTAGCTAAGGGATTGAGAACAATGAGCTAAATTACTACTTGGCAAAAACGAGCCCTCCAAATGTCTTTGAAATGCAAAGGATGCAATTTCAGAAGGACTTTACAGCATTTCTAGAATCACGTTCGAAAGAAATAAAAGATGGAGGGCATATGGTTGTCGCATTTGGAGGACAAAGTGACACCTACCCAAGTTGCAATAGTAGAAGTTGTTTATGGGAGAAAGATCACTTGTTATAAATCTGAAATCTCTGATCGATAACTAAAATTTTCACGAATCTAAATTATATTCATGGCAGGGATTGGTTAGAGAATCTGATATTCAATCGTTCAATGTGCCTATGTACAATCCAGGTGAGGACGAAGTTAGGGGTCTTATTCACAAGCACGTATATTTAACTCTTAATACATTGGCATCATTTGAAGCAAACTGGGATCCAAATGACATTAATTTTGCAAATATGAAAGCTTCTGATGAGCCAAACTTTGGAAAGAGGGTTATCGATAAATGGCATTCTTTTAACCTAATGGTCGCAGCTATACCCAAACCTAACATGCACTATACGATGAGCAAGGAGGCGTAGTACCGCAAAGAGCACTCTTGCAAAGATCGTAAGGCTGCCGCAGAACCAATGTTGGTAACTTTTTTGTAGAGTCTGCAATTGACTTGGTATTTCAAAAGCTTTTATCATTTAGATTAATCGTACATGCCATCCCTACGCTTAAATAACTTAACAATATGTAACAAAGTGGTAATTTTACCTATCATTTGCTTATTTGTAATCAGAAGCACTTATTTTTTAGCAAAAGCACAAGCAGAAGAAAACACCCTCCAAGACTATTAGATGTTTCGTTAAACACTTTACGCGCAGTAGGATAAAAGCTACATTTCACAGCATGAATTTTTCTTCCTTATTACATCATACTAATTACATTTCATGAGCATATATGCATCAATAAAGTATAAAAATCAAAACTTTTTTGTGAAAAAGAAGGTTTACCTCAAATCGAGACGGCTTCTTTCGAAAAAGACAGCCGAAACATGCCATTCGGAACGACTTAGACGAACCCGTATACCGGACCGGAGCGAATCATTTCACTAGTAATTAGGGTTTGAACAAGAACCCTAATTTTCAAAATTAATTAAACAAAATAAAAACCATTTGATGATAAAAAAAAAAATTAAAAATTTTGAACAAATTATTTGATTATCAAAGAAATCATTTTCTGGACTCTCTTCATTGAATCAAAGAGTCCAGAAAATTGAAATTTTTATATAAATTTAGGGTTAATTTTTTTTTATAAAAATTTAATAAACTGTGACATGAATTTTTTTTCCATGCATAAAGTTCGCGCGCTTTTTGTTCTTGAGTCCAACTGCCAAATCCCCGACATGTTTTTTTTTTATGTTTTTCAAAGGTTTGCACTTTTGGACCTTTATTAAAGACTGGTTTCCTTTTACATCCTTAACTTAACACGGTTTGTCGGATCTAAGGTATCGATAATTGACAATTTCGGATTGGACCAAAAACCGATTGGGTCAAAAAAAGCTTGCTTAAGGATCGTACTGAAATGTTCGGTTCATGTCCAGCTTGGTTCGTTCCATTCTGGTTCATGAGTCATGGGGTGTCGTTTATCAGTCTAGTCTGGTTTAACGATGCATAATGACCGAGTAATACGTTAGACAATTATGGTTAGTTCCATTTAGTGCTATATATGTTTCTTAAGTATGAAATCAATCGCTAATGTCATTTAACAAGGTTTGTTACTTTTATTTACCTTATCCCGCATCGATAGAAAGAAATAATCATGAAATATTTATAAATTCATGTGACATTCATTTAATCAACTATTCAAGTAAATGCACAGTAAATTTGTGTTTGTTGTGTCTTTGTTTGCTTGAATTTTTGTATTAGTGTAACTTCCCGTTTCATGTTAATATTTTGTGTAGATTTGTCCGTTTTTCTTAACGTTAGTTGCAATTAGAGATGGCAATTAGCATACCAAACTAACGGTAAAAACCAACAACTAAACCGGTTGGGTCAGGTTTGGGGACGAGTTTGCGGTGTAAAAAAATAGTCGGGTTTGGTGACAGGTTCTAGTAATAGCCGTCCCGATTATCCATACTCGTATTCATATCCGATTATCCGAATTTATACCCGCTTTATATCTACTAGGCGAATACCCGCGCTAAACGGCGGGATTGCGTGGCAGCGTATAAATAACGATACGATATTTCGAGGTAAGACTTAAAAAAAAAAAGGAAGGCCTCGCACCATATGAGATAAATTCCTTAATACCATACTTTAAAAAATGTGCGAGAAAAAAATGTATAGTTTAATGTCATACTAAAAGAATGCAAGTAACTTACACTACAACATTTGAAGCCTTCCCCATCGAGATATTCCCCGGCGACAAATATTGAAGGGGAAAGCCGCTAGACGACAACCCAAATTTGACGTGGCAAAGATTTCGGGCAAAAAATTTAGTCAAATATTGACTAATGTTTCCCCGGCGACAGGTTGATGGGGAAACATTGACCAAAATTTCACAAATTATTTTCGCCAAAAAATTGGAGGGAAATTATCCCGCCAGAGTATCCCCGGCGACAGGTCGCCGGGAAAAGGTTTTGAATATAATTTGGAAGAGGATTAGTGCTAGGTTTATCATTTATTGTGTATTAAATAATCCCCGGCGACGTGTCGCCGGGGAAACTTACAATATACGACAAAAGTATAAACATTAAGGGGAAATAAATAGCGGGAAATTTACCGCCATATTATCCCCGGCGACGTGTCGCCGGGGAAACTAAATATATATTTTTTGGATTTTAAAAGCTTAAAGTTTAACATATATATTTAATTATATTGCGCCATTTATATACTTAATTATTAAGATTTTAATAAAAGCAAACATTTATTTTCAGAATATTATAAATAAACCTTGTGGAATCAAATGGAAAACTTACAAACAGACACTTAAACATAGTTTTATTCGACACAAACACTTAAACACACGCTTAATTAAACATGAATATTACAACGATAATAGATTCCTAAACACGAAAACGGAAACATCAATAATGTTCCCCGTGTCATCTTAAAGTTCGTGAAGTAGTGTAGCTGATTACTACTCAACGCTAAGATTTGATCTTCAAATGATGACTCGGTTTGTTATAGTTATACGTTTGATGTTCAATGGATGACTCGGTTTGTTATGGTTATACGTTTGATCTTCAATGGATGACTCGGTTTGTTATGGTTATACGTTTGATGTTCAATGGATGACTCGGTTTGTTATGGTTATACGTTTGATGTTCAATGGATGACTCGGTTTGTTATGGTTATACGTTTGATGTTCAATGGATGACTTGGTTTGTTATGGTTATACGTTTGATCTTCAATGGATGACTCGGTTTGTTATGGTTATACGTTTGATCTTCAAAGGATGACTCGGTTTGTTATGGTTATACGTTTGATCTTCAAAGGATGACTCGGTTTGTTATGGTTATACGTTTGATGTTCAATGGATGACTCGGTTTGTTATGGTTATACGTTTGATCTTCAATGGATGACTCGGTTTGTTATGGTTATACGTTTGATGTTCAATGGATGACTCGGTTTGTTATGGTTATACGTTTGATCTTCAAAGGATACGTTTGATGTTCAATGGATGACTCGGTTTGTTATGGTTATACGTTTGATCTTCAATGGATGACTCGGTTTGTTATGGTTATACGTTTGATCTTCAAAGGATACGTTTGATGTTCAATGCATGACTCGGTTTGTTATAGTTATACGTTTGATGTTCAATGGATGACTCGGTTTGTTATGGTTATACGTTTGATCTTCAATGGATGACTCGGTTTGTTATGGTTATACGTTTGATGTTCAATGGATGACTCGGTTTGTTATGGTTATACGTTTGATGTTCAATGGATGACTCGGTTTGTTATGGTTATACGTTTGATGTTCAATGGATGACTCGGTTTGTTATGGTTATACGTTTGATCTTCAATGGATGACTCAGTTTGTTATGGTTATACGTTTGATCTTCAAAGGATGACTCGGTTTGTTATGGTTATACGTTTGATCTTCAAAGGATGACTCGGTTTGTTATGGTTATACGTTTGATGTTCAATGGATGACTCGGTTTGTTATGGTTATACGTTTGATCTTCAATGGATGACTCGGTTTGTTATGGTTATACGTTTGATGTTCAATGGATGACTCGGTTTGTTATGGTTATACGTTTGATCTTCAAAGGATACGTTTGATGTTCAATGGATGACTCGGTTTGTTATGGTTATACGTTTGATCTTCAATGGATGACTCGGTTTGTTATGGTTATACGTTTGATCTTCAAAGGATACGTTTGATGTTCAATGCATGACTCGGTTTGTTATGGTTATACGTTTGATGTTCAATGGATGACTCGGTTTGTTATGGTTATACGTTTGATCTTCAAAGGATGACTCGGTTTGTTATGGTTATACGTTTGATGTTCAATGGATGACTCGGTTTGTTATGGTTATACGTTTGATTTTCAAAGGATGACTCGGTTTGTTATGGTTATACGTTTGATCTTCAATGGATGACTCGGTTTGTTATGGTTATACGTTTGATCTTCAAAGGATGACTCGGTTTGTTATGGTTATACGTTTGATCTTCAATGGATGACTCGGTTTGTTATGGTTATACGTTTGATCTTCAAAGGATGACTCGGTTTGTTATGGTTATACGTTTGATGTTCAATGGATGACTCGGTTTGTTATGGTTATACGTTTGATTTTCAAAGGATGACTCGGTTTGTTATGGTTATACGTTTGATCTTCAATGGATGACTCGGTTTGTTATGGTTATACGTTTGATCTTCAAAGGATGACTCGGTTTGTTATGGTTATACGTTTGATCTTCAATGGATGACTCGGTTTGTTATGGTTATACGTTTGATCTTCAAAGGATACGTTTGATCTTCAATGGATGACTCGGTTTGTTATGGTTATACGTTTGATGTTCAATGGATGACTCGGTTTGTTATGGTTATACGTTTGATGTTCAATGGATGACTCGGTTTGTTATGGTTATACGTTTGATCTTCAATGGATGACTCGGTTTGTTATGGTTATACGTTTGATCTTCAAAGGATGACTCGGTTTGTTATGGTTATACGTTTGATCTTCAAAGGATGACTCGGTTTGTTATGGTTATACGTTTGATGTTCAATGGATGACTCGGTTTGTTATGGTTATACGTTTGATCTTCAAAGGATGACTCGGTTTGTTATGGTTATACGTTTGATGTTCAATGGATGACTCGGTTTGTTATGGTTATACGTTTGATCTTCAAAGGATACGTTTGATGTTCAATGGATGACTCGGTTTGTTATGGTTATACGTTTGATCTTCAATGGATGACTCGGTTTGTTATGGTTATACGTTTGATCTTTAAAGGATACGTTTGATGTTCAATGCATGACTCGGTTTGTTATGGTTATACGTTTGATCTTCAATGGATGACTCGGTTTGTTATGGTTATACGTTTGATCTTCAAAGGATAACTCGGTTTGTTATAGTTATAGTTAAAATAAAATAAAATATAATTTTATAAGTATTAGTAAAGTTTAAATATTATTTTAGTTATTAATAGTTATACTAAAAAGATAAAATATTATTTTATAAATATTAGTAAAGTTTAAATATTATTTTGTAAATATTATTTTAATTATTAATAGTTATAGTTAAAAAAAATATAATTTTATAAATATTAGTAAAGTTTAAATATAATTTTAGTTATTAATAGTTATACTAAAAAGATAAAGTATTATTTTATAAATATTAGTAAAGTTTAAATATTATTTTGTAAATATTATTTTAATTATTAATAGTTATAGTTAAAAAAAATATAATTTTTTAAATATTAGTAAAGTTTAAATATAATTTTAGCTATTAATAGTTATACTAAAAAGATAAAATATTATTTTATAAATATTAGTAAAGTTTAAATATTATTTTGTAAATATTATTTTAATTATTAATATTTATAGTTAAAAAAAAATATAATTTTATAAATATTAGTAAAGTTTAAATATAATTTTAGTTATTAATAGTTATACTAAAAAGATAAAATATTATTTTATAAATATTAGTAAAGTATAAATATTATTTTGTAAATATTATTTTAATTATTAATAGTTATAGTTAAAAAAAAATATAATTTTATAAATATTAGTAAAGTTTAAATATTACTTTAGTTATTAATAGTTATAATAAAAAGATAAAATATTATTTTATACATATTATTAAAGTATAAATATTATTTATAAAATATTATAAATAGTATATTATTTATATATATTATTTTAGAAATATTACGTATAATAGTTATTGTTAAAAAAAAAAAAAATTCTGAACCAAAGAAACCCCGGCGACTGTCGCCGGGGAAAGTGCCCACCAAAATTTTTTAGATAACGCGCCTTTTTTGCTAGATGACAAAAACCTAAGTTTCCCCGTCGACCTGTCGTCGGGGAAACTACATGAATAGGATAAGGTATCTGCTTTTTGGAAATCATCTCATTCATTATTAAAAAAAAAAAACAACCGAAACTTCATCTTCTCCATTATCACCTAGCTATCTTCATCTCCATTATCACCTAGCTATCTTCATCTATCTTCACCACTGTCACCTCGTCACCACCACCGTCACCTCGTCACCACCACCCGCCGTCACCCCGTCAACAGCACCACCCCGTCACCCCGTCAACAGCACCACCACGGTCATCTCCAGCACCACCACCCGCCTTCATCTCCATCAATCACCACCAAATTACCCACTGCACTGCATATTGGTTTGATTATTTAGTTAATTTTAATATTGTTTTTTTAATTTTGATAATTGGTTTTGATTTTTAATTTTGTTTTTTTAATTTTGATAATTGGTTTGATTATTTAGTTATAACTGATAATTTAATATGTTTGTTTTATGTTATTGTAGCCTCGTCTTTTTGCCGGAGCCGCATCCCCGATCACAACCGGAGCCGCATCCCGACACAGCCGGATAAGTATGTTTTTTCTTTTTTTTAATATGATTTTGTTATGCTTTTTAAAATATTTTTTTATTTTGATTCCCCGGGGACATGTCGTCGGGGATGTAGAAACTTGTTAATTCGTGTTAAACGTATATCCAAACACTCCTTCACATTATTCTCATAAGTTTATTATAACAACTTATTTTAAACAGTTTATTATGATAAGCTGTTTCTAAACAGCTTATTAAAATAAGCTGTTTTTAAACAGTTTATTAAGCTATTTTTAAACAGCTTATTATGATTTTAATAAGCTGTTTTTAAACAGTTTATTAAGCTATTTTTAAACAGCTTATTATGAAAAGCTGCTTTTAAACAACTTATTAGAATAAGTTGTTTTTAAACATCTTTTTTAAACAACTCCTGTATATGCGTATATTATTTATTTTTTTATTGAACTAAACATTTAGGAATGTTTTAGGATTTTAGCGATTAATTTCGGAAAATTCCCGTCTGAAATTAATTATCCTATAGAAAACCCGTCCGAAGTTAATTTATTAGGAATTAACTTCGGAAAGTCCCCTGTTTGGGACTGCTTTTTGAATGTTTTGTCTCATTTAGGATATGAATGCGTATAATGGGTTTATTATTTGAGATGATTTCGACAGTGTTTCTCCTTTACTCCTACGAATATGTCTTTAAACACATATTTGGGGAGTTGAGGGGAAATGCTGTCGAAATTTTCTCAAATAGTAAATCTGTTATACGCATTCATATATGAGACGGAGCATTCAAAGAGTGGGTTAGGATTGCTTTCCATAGTTGCACTAGGTGAACAAAACATCTTGTATACTTGATAATTATATCTTTTATAAATAATATTATATAATTATATATACTTTATAAATAATAATTATATCTTTTATAATTATTATTTATAATTTGATATAATACTAATTATTATTTATAAAATATATAATTATATTTTTTAGTATTCCTCGTTTGAACGTGTTTAATTAAGTTGCATAGAATAACTAATTGTATCGTTAAAACGCAGTTATGGTAATTGATAAGGGTTGGATACGTTTTGGGAAACATGAACCAGCATTTTATTACGGTCTTGCAAAGTTTATCGAGCATTGCAAGCAGTTCGTGGATAAGCATACCGGTTTAATAAGATGTCCATGCAGAAAATGTATAAACGCATTGTGGGTGTCCCTTATTGACCTTAAAATTCACATTTCAAATAATGGGTGGAACAATAGTTATCAAACGTGGGAATACCACGGTGAACCAAAACTTCCTCCGCCCCCGCCAGTAATAGATAACACAAGAGAACCTCTGATAAGTGACATGACAGCGTGCCTTGATGATCTTAGCTATGTTCCTCCAATCATTAATGAACAAAATGAGCCAACTCAAGGTGAGACAAGTAACAACCCGACTCCGACTCCAGCTAAACGTACCGAGTTCGAAGCATTATATGCCAGTGCCGAGGAGGAGCTGTACAAAGATTCTCAATACACTCGATTAGACTTTATGGCAAAGTTTTCCTATTTTAAGGCTAAAGGTAAAATCACCGATACTATATTCAATGAAATCCTAAAGTTTTTAGCATTGGTATTTCCCACCGATAAAGGATTCAAAATGCCACCGTCATACTATGCAATAAAAAAGACATTTAAAACCATCGGGTTAGGGTACGAATCGATTCATGCTTGTGTAAATGATTGCTTCCTCTTTTGGGGCGAAACAAACATAAATCTGCAATTCTGTCCGGTGTGTAACACGAGTAGATGGAAAGACAGTAACACACCGGGTAAGAAAGTTCCTAAGAAGGTTTTGCGTTACTTTCCGATTATTCCTAGACTACAACGTTTGTACAAGTCTAGTCACACTGCAAAGGAAATGATTTGGCATGCTACCGGAAAGTGTACGGAGCCCGGTAAGATGCAACACCCGGTTGATGGTAAAGCATGGAAGGAATTTGACGCTAGGTATTCAGAGTTTGCTGCAGAACCGAGAAATGTTCGACTAGGGTTAGCTGCTGATGGTTTCAATCCGTTCGGCAACCTTAGTCAGTCTTACAGCATGTGGCCGGTGATACTGACAACATACAATCTGCCTCCGTGGTTATGTATGAAAGAGACTTCTTTCATGCTGACGTTGTTAATTCCTGGCCCTAAATCCCCGGGCAAGGACATGGATGTTTACTTGAGGCCGTTGATCGATGACCTAAAGCTGTTATGGAAAGGTGTCGATACTGTAGACAATCATAAAGGCGAGAACTTCAAAATGAGAGCAATGGTTTTATGGACCATCAATGATTTTCCTGCTCGTAGTAGTTTGTCTGGGTGGAGTGGGCAAGGTTACCGGGCATGCCCTACGTGTAATGTAGACACTCCATCTGAGCGTGTGTTAGGCAAAACAGCTTATGTGGGCCACAGAAGATTCTTACCCAAATCTCATAAATATAGGAAATCACTTGATATGAACGGTAAAACTGAACACGGAGACGCGCCTAGAAAATTTGACCGGGGTGCTATCTTGCGTCAACTTGCTAGATTGCGCGTGCGTAAGCCGGGTAAACATCCGTTACATGGGGGCGTGAAGATTAAACGTGATCCTGCTGTCGAGCTGAACTGGACTAAAAAGTCTATTTTTTATGAGCTTGAGTATTGGTCTTATCTTACGTTAAAACACAATTTGGATGTCATGCATATAGAAAAGAATGTGTTGGAGAGTATTTTGAACACTTTGCTAATGAATGACAAATCTAAAGATACCGCCAAGGCAAGACAAGACTTGGAAAAGCTGGGCATTCGAATGGGCTTGTGGCTCGGCAAAAACAAAAACGGGAAGTGTTCGAAGCCTCAAGCTGTCTATTCCTTGACACCAGAGAATAGAAAAAAATTTTGTCAGTACATTAAAGGAGTTAAACTACCGGATGGTTTCGGCTCCAACTTCAAGCACAGAGTCACCGATAATGATACGAATATAACGGGCTTGAAGTCTCATGACTGTCATATAATGATGCAACGTTTACTTCCTTATGGTCTTCAGAATTACTTGCGGGCTGACGTTGCAAAACCACTTATGGAGCTATGTTCATTCTTTAAGCAAATCTGCTCTACAACTTTGATGGTGGATGACATGGTGAAGGCTCAGAAAAAAGTGATCGATATTCTGTGCAATCTTGAGGCCATATATCCTCCTGCTTTCTTTGACATTATGATTCACCTGGTTATCCATTTACCTGAAGAGGCCATATGGGGCGGGCCTATTCGCCCACGGTGGATGTATCCATTTGAAAGGTTTATGAAGACGCTAAAAAACTTTGTACGAAATAAAGCTAAGCCGGAAGGTTCTATTGCGGAGGGTTATGTTGCACAAGAAGCATTGACTTTCAGCTCTAATTATTTTCGGGATGTTACCACCAAATTTAATCGTCCCGACCGTAATGTGGATGCCCCTACTCCAGAGTTTCAGTTTCAGGTGTTCAAATCATCATGTAGACCGCTTGCGGCCCGTTCGATTAGTAGATTTGATCCTGAAGAACTGAAGAAAGTGAGGTGGTATGTACTTCACAATAGTCCTGAAATCGACACGTACCGGGCCAAGTTCAAGAGGTACGCGTTTTTATTTTTAAACCTATTTTTCTTAACTTGTATTTTCGACGACTTATTCTAACACCATGAACATCTTTCAGTGAATTTCCGAACAAAAACGACAAAGACATGGCAAAGGAATTTCCCGGCTGGTTTGAGGATAAGGTATACTTATTCTAAAATAAATAAAAAATAAATAAAAAATACAAAAAAAACAAAAAATTGTAAGTGTATAAATAACGACATGATATTTTGTGTTCATAGGTCCGTCGACTTAGAGTAGACAATGACCCACGTGTTACCGAAGACGGCGAGTTATTCGCTTTGGCTTGTGGGCCAACATCAACTCCATTCTCACTCACCTCTTGTATAGTTGATGGTGTGAGGTTTGTCGTGCACAGCAAAGATGCACGTCGTACAACTCAAAGCAGCGGCATTTGTTCGCCTGGTCCACGAGGAAAAATGTATTATGGTCAGCTTGAAGAAATCCTCGAGTTCGTGTACTTTAGGTACTCTACTTTGTTGTTCCGAGTTAAGTGGTTCGACACTGAAGAAAGAAGACGTGTCAAAAGATGTGTCATTAGAAACAACATGATACAAATCCGGACAAATGCTGAGAGTTTTACAGAAGATCAATACATTCTCGCAACACAAGTCAAACAATGCTTCTACCTTGAGGATTTAGCAAGACGACCACCCGATTGGAGGGTCGTCGAACACATTAGTCATACAAAGTTTAACAACGGGGGTGTCATTGAGGTAGAGGACGCCATACATGCCACCAACTCATCTGATCTCACACTTTCTACTAGTACTGACGACTTGGATATACCGGCCTTGCATATAGAAGGTGAATCAGTAGATGTTGACGCACCACCAGATATAGATATCATTGATGTTGATGTTGATGACGATATTATTGACGAGGAAGACCCCATTCCTCATGATTTAGCAGATTCGTCCGACGATGAAGGTGTCAACCTTGATCTTGATGATGGTCAAGACAAAGTTTATTCTAGTGAAGAAGAAGATTGATTTTTAGTTGTAACTTGTAAAAGACATTTATTTGAATGAATGCAACTATTGTGGATTGTTTAAAATGTGTATATTTATTTGGATGTGTGCATGCTTTGTTTATTTTATTCTATGTTATCCTAATGCTACTGTACAGATGTCGGCAGATGTTGCACGGGGTCACGGCGGTGACGGTGGAGGTGAGGATCGTCGCCCCCCATCTCAGAATCCCACCGGGGATTGCTTCAATAACCGAGGTGAGAAATTCTTGATTATTGTAATACAAGCTTAAACTTGATACATTGAATTTGCTTGCTTTTAATTTTTATGATTTTATCACTCACTTGATTTTGCAGGCAAAGGCAAGCGAAAGCCTAACTTGGGTGGAAGGGCCGCGGGCAGGTTGAATACCCGCTCAGACACCCGTAACTTAGCAACTCGCCTCGCTGTTCAAACAAGTGGCCGCTTGCCGATTCAGTTTGATTTGGAGGACCAGAAGACCCGGATGCCCACCGGTCCGAATGCCGGCAGATGGGGCAACGTCCTTGGGGAAGCGATGAGAAAGTTGCCCATGTACTACCCTACTTGGGAGGCGATACCGGAGCATATAAGGGCATCCGTCACCGCGGAATTGGCGGTAAGTGATTTCATTATTATTTTATGTTTATATTTCATTATCATATTTATTTATTCCGTTGTGCACATTTATCTAAATTCGTTTATGTATTTTATATGATATAAATACAAATAAATAAATAAATTTGGATAAATTATTTATTTGAATTCGTTTATTTATTTATATTATATAAATAAATAAACAAATTTGGATAAATCATTTATTTAAATTGGTTTGTTTATTTATATCATATAAATAAATAAACAAATTTATATAAATATGTAAATTATATCTCTTACTGTGTTTTTGTTGTATATGGTTGTAGGCGCTGTTTGACCTCCGTCCCCACCGGGAATCACCAGAATGGACGAAAATCAACAATGGCATAACTGCTCACTGTACGAAATCATACAACACAAGCAAGACATCATTCAAGACGCAGTGGTGGGTCCGTAACGCTGAGGGCAATGTTGACGTGGAGCGGATCCGAAGCAACCCTCCCTCGGGTTATGAGCAGGAAGAGTGGGATAAGCAGATAACTTTTTGGAGTGATCCTAAGAACGCTGCCCGGGCTGCACAGAATTCCAAAAACAGGTCGAAGAGCAAGACCGTAAGCCGATAAGGATCTCGTTCTGTTCCTGCTTTCCGACATCTTATGGTAATGAACATTAAAATCATTTTATAATTTTTTTATAATTTTTTTGTATTTTTTATGTAGATTTTTTTTTTATATATTTTTGTATTTTATTTGTTGCGTCTTATATACGTGTGTATGTGCAGATGAGTAACTCAGAGACACAGGAGTATCCGTCTTTGATTGACACATTCTTCCGTCTTCATACAGTAGGCGGCGCCTTCCAGGACCCCGGGGAGCAAGCGTTATATGTAAGTTTTGTCTCAAATAATGGCACTTTAATTATTTGTCGAGAAACCATACCCGGGAAACCTGACTAATATATCAGCTAACTTGTGTTTTTTTTTATTACGTAGGATGAGATGATCAGGTTACGGGATTTAGGTTCAAACACCCCCAGCGGTGTCCCGTACACAGAGGAGGAAATCATGATGATAGTTCGCCCATCGAAGGGTCGGGGGCACCTCCCGGGTATTGGTAGGGTCGTGTCTGACCGCCACTCCTCCTCTTTTCCTGATCACGCCTCAGAAATTGATAAGCTGAAAAAAGATAATAAAAAGTTAAAGAAAAAGAACAGCCAGATCACCAAAACGCTAAATATGATCACCAAGTACTTCAGGCAAGACCCCAGATTCTCTGACATGCTTACAGCATCTAACTCAACTCCAGCGGTAGGTACTAGTAGCAGTACCGGAGGGAACGACAACCCGGACCCCTTTATTATCGTTGATGATGATACCGACTCGTCGGATGAGGATTAGGTGTTTGTGTCGGGTAAGCATATGGTATTTGTGACTTGTAGTTTATTTAGGCTTTCCTACCATTAACAATTTCTTCCCGGTTTGTTTAATTAGAACATGTTATCGATCTAGCTAGGTGAATACATTGGTCACCCGTTTTGAGACTATTTCTTTGTTTAGTAAGATTTTGGACGATTCTATGTCTAATATATCGAATGCGTTGATCCGTTATATTGTTTTGTGTATTTCGTATGAGTTGTGGTGTATGTGTATAGATTACATATTGTTGCATACAGGTTTCAGGTTTTGGTAGATTTTTTCCGGAAAAATTCCGGAAAAAATCTGGAAAAAGCATGCTGTGCAGGCTGGGCATAAAAAAAAACTACCATGTTTCCCCGTCGACGCGTCGCCGGGGAAAGTTGTAAACAAAATTTTGACTTTTATTAGTCAACAAGATATCTTTGACTTTTTAAAAAGTCACGAATCTTCCCCGGCGACATGTGGCCGGGGATTTGTTGGATTTAATTTGACTTTTTTAAAAAGTCGTTAAAACATTTAAAAATTTAAATATAATCCAGGGTTATCCCCGGCTATGTGTCGCCGGGGAAAATATACAATTTACGAAGATTAGCATTTGCTAATTAATTTTTTTGTTAAGTGCACTTGCGTTTCCCCGTCGAAATGTCGCCGGGGAAAAGTCGTCCAGCGTGGCACTTTTTTTGATTGCTGAAAATGGCGTGGGTCCCGCTTGTCGATGGGGATTGTCGATGGGGAAGCTATCCCCATCGAATCTTGCCCATCGAAGGATCCCCATCGACATGTCGATGGGGAAACTGTTCCCCATCGAAATGTCGCCGGGGAAAGGTCAAAAAATTCGATGGGGAAGGCCTCGAATGTTGTAGTAATTAAACAAGACATTCTGCTGTTTATACTGATTAACATGAAATACATTCAAGACATATGCTTAGAACATGCACATAGTTTTTAACACTACATTAACCGAATGTTCTAATACAAGAAGTCACACCTTCAGTTCTTAGTAATCCAAAAGGTACATAAAACAAAAACCATAGATAATTGTACTTTGACATGAATAAAGTATCTTAAAAACCCACACATAGCGGCAAATTGCCTAGCGGCAGAAAACTAACGATACGATATATCGTGGTAAGATCAAATTGTAATTGCAAAGTGTCTCTAAACAATAATATGGTTTTTGGAATATCCATAGGTGCTCACGAGTTCATTCACATCCTTTGACCATACGAGATTGCATACCTGCCATAGTAACAACACAAGGAGTTAGCAGTCTATTTACGTATTCCTAGCTACTACTCTAAATCAGAGACAACCATGGATAAGAGTTATCAACAGTGTGCTAATGACAAACTTGGCCTACTACTACTACGTATAGGAACATTTATTAAGAATTCTAAAACTGGAATGCAACAGTTCTGATAGTTAAATAAGGCATATTATCAGGATCTTATATTTAGGACAATTCTGATCAATAAGCATCATCATGATTTAGACATTAATAAAATGCAAAGTGCAAGAATATTACCTGGCTATCAGTATCCATGCAGATCAGGTGAGAATTAGTTGGTGTTCCAAAAATCGTCTATATCGATGTGGACCTCCACCAGAAGCTAAGAGCCCATGAAAAGATAACAGGAACTCCATATATGTCATTGTGTAAAGACTTCAATTGTTAATTACAGTTTGTTGTAAACAAACTTACATTTTTGTCATTCAATATGAAGCAATGTTGCATCGATTTGTACCTCCACCAGGCAAAAATGTATGGTAAAGATGACATATGAAAATAAAGATTTTACGTAAGAAATGAATGTATGCAATAAATGATATACAAAGGTGAGGGTTTAGACCTCGCATTTCTTCTGGGCACAACAATGACGAAACCAACTGATAGATACTACAACCCTTCTACTATATTACACGTCTTCAAAGCCTTCGGATAAACTGTAGCCCATATATGAAATTTGAAAGGTGATGTTTATGGATGAAGGCGTTTAGTTTGTGGTTCGTACAAGTTTAATGAGGTGGTGGATTCATTTGCGTGGGTAAAATGAAGTCTAAAGGTTTAGAACGAAGGTGGAATATAGTTGAAATAAAGGAGGTTTATAGTTGTTTGTGTTACTGTGTGTATCTTTTTGGCAAGTGAAGGTGAGGGAAAGGCTAAAGGGAAAAAAAAGGTGTTGTTTGGCGTGTGAGGGGGCCCAAAACGATCGCACCAGTAATATGCTAGAAAGGATGTACTACGGTAGTAGGATGATGGAAGGAATGCATGTGGGTTGACTTAGTTTTGAATTCGAGCTTTAGTCTTGGCGGGTAAAAAGAAGAGAAAGGAAATGTGTGGCATGTTATTTTATATGCAAGTTGATAAGTGAAAGCCATGGTGTCATAGTTAGTTGCAAGAAAATTTTATCAATGTATGTATAATGATAAGATTGGGTACACGGTGGGTTGAGGTTCGCGTTCTTTTTAGAATCGAGCATCTCACGGTAGTATCATGACGGCGAAAAATTAACGATATAGCTAACGAAAAGTAAAAGTTGAATAGAGGCTCACGTGTCCTACTCGATACTTAATATTAATGTTTACATAAAACACACGGCACATAAGTCACGTATCGTAAGCGAATAATTCTAAAGGTAATGAGTATAGCTTGCGAGCGCACAAGGTCAAAATTTAACACGCACAGTGTTCACATAGGCATTGACTGAGTGCAGTCTGCAACTAAAATCAATTTAGCACATAAAATGACATATAGCATACTCGGGGTTAAGAACTGTAAATATAGCAAGGTCTGGAAAATTACCGATTGTTACATTTAGGGTGTCATTGTGGGTTTAATGGGTGGTTCGATCCACCAGTGTATGTAAGGAATGTGGTAATTATACCTAGATTGTTGAGGAATTTGAATGAGCTTCGAGTATTTCTGATGCAAATGCTCTAAAATCTAAAAGGATGAAGTTTCTTCTAGCTTTTAGTTGGTTTCTCTTTATGCTCTGAATGTTGTTCATTTTAGTGGTTTTCTTGTATTGTCTTTTGGTACACTGTCTCTCTTAGTTTAATAGGACCAATGTAATGTCTTTTGGACTTGTTGTTTGATGTAATGGTGGTCCCTGGTTATGAATAAACTCATGTGTTTTCATGTTGTTTACATGGTTGAATGACATAAATGGTTGGACTTGATTGAATGGTTAATAACTGTTTTTTTTTACACCCCGTAAGAAAGTTAAGTGTTAAGTTCGTTGATGTGTTCTAATCGAATTGATCTTAGTTCTCTATGTGTGACTTAGTTGATCTTTGGTGGAAAAGAATATTTTTGGTTGGTTTTATATTTAAATGTGCAAAGACTTAAAAGTAAATGTCGTTAAAGTTAAGGGCAAGTATTAAAAGAGTGTGAAAATAAATCTAAGTCTAATTAAACGAAAGTGTGCAATATTTAAAAACGTGACGGAAAGTAAATCGATTAAATGACTGGAAATTGAAGTGTGACGGAAATTAAAATTAGACAAGTATTAAAAACTTAAACTAAAAATTAAACAAGACAAAACATAAAAGTTAACCCAGATCGGAATATATTCCGATCAACCTACCATCGGAATGAACACACCACCTATCGAAATGTTGAAGAAACCCAGATCGGAATATGTCACCTTTTCAGATCGGAATAGCCCAACACCCTCAGATCGCAATGCAGTCCAGATCGAAATGTATGCTATCGGAATACCAAGATGTAACCTGTCGGAATGTACCTATCGGAATGAGGTCCAGATCGAAATGTGGCTAGGGAAAATTGGGCAGCACTTCGTCTAAGCAAGCCTCAAGAGCCGTTGGAAAGAGCGATCGCAATATGCGATCGCAATCCCCAGATCGGAATGAGGAAAAGTTCCACCTATCGCAATCCCGGATCGGATTGCAAAACCCTTTTGTCCCAACACTGTCACTATCGGAATGTGGAGTTGCAACCGTCGCAATGTGGAAAACCCTAGCTTTCCGATGGAGTACCAAATTCGTAATAAGCACAATTCTAAATAAGCTACTTCTAATAAGCCGTGACCAAGAACTTGAATGAAATGGAATCAAAACATGACAATAAGCTAAAAAGTTAAAAGCTTTTAAAATTTTAAATGACGAAATATAAATGGAATTCAAGCTTAAAAATCGGAACTTTAAAGAAAACTTTCAAAACACTTAAACAAAATACCAAATAAGCACACAAGGTTGTCAATCTCGTGGCTTATTTCGTATGAGGAGATAAAAAGGACGAAGCTTTAATCAAAATAAGCAAATGGATTAAGCAAAACTTGCTTAATCCGAAATGTAAACCGTAACAAAAATGGAGAAAGGTAGAACGAGATTGATAAAAAGAACTTGATCAAATGATAAAGAAAGGTAAAGACAAGAATTTAAAGAACACAAATTAAAAACTTACTTGGAATTAAAAGGTAATTAAGGTGCAAAACATGTAATTAAAAGTGACAAGTAAATATAAGTGCACAAAATAAAGGTGGAAGAACTAGTTTGTCAATCTAGCCAACAAGAGTAAATGAATGAAAATGAGGTGTATATATAGGTGATTAGGGAGTGGTTAGGGGAAGCTTCCTCTCTCCTTCCTTTCTTGTTAATTGCACCATCAAGTCCTTCCTTCTTAATCTTTTTGTTAATCTTGGAATGTGATGACTTTTGGCTCGGGATTTCTTTGGACTCATCTTTTAATTCTTCGATAAATAAGACTTGAGTTCCTCGGCTTTAAGTAAACTTTCGTCTTTTGACTTTTTCTTCGATAAATCTTCAGAATTGGTCTTGGACTTCCGTTCTTTATCCACTTTTGACTTCTTGACTTCGTCTTTCATCCTTTTCTTCAATAAAAGTCCGTAAATGCCCGTGAATTCCCGTGTTTTCTCCACTTTTCACCTTTTCGTCCTAAATCACAACAAAAACACAAACCACGCATAATTCCGACATAAAAGACATAAAATACACGTTTTGGTCCGGTTATTATTGTAATAAAGTGGTAGAAAAGATGGGTGTTTACACACCTATCAAATCCCCTACACTTGACCATTGCAATGTCCTCATGCAATGTATTAGTTACAAAGCAAGATTACACTTTTCATCATAATCAATCCTCGTTGGCCTTTATTAAAGAGATAGAAACTACGAACATTCAAAGTAAAGAAATCAAAAGCATACCTTGGGTTTTGAAAATGTCATGAATATTCATCATCCTCAACTTTTCACTTTCTCCAAACCAAGCTTAAAAACGAGATCATTGTTATTATAAGTTAGTAAACTAACACGAACTCATGTGGGCCAATTACTCACTTAGACTCCCTTATTCCTAGGTGTATCTCTTATATTTTATTATTTGTCTTGAATGATCACGAAGATGCATTGTTCGACTTATTTCGATAATTATTAAGTCTGAAAATAAAGTGCACGATTTAATCAATAGTTAGCTAAAGGACCAAATCTTTTAAAACTGCTTCTCGGGATATCAGAAAGTTCATATCTTGGCATAACTTGGTTCGCGATTTGAGACCTTTCTCGGGCCGATATTTGGCAGCGACTTCATACTTCAAATCTTGAGAGACGTTCATGAAATAATGGTCTTCTCTTCATATTTGGAATTTCTTCACTTGGAATTTTTGAGAGATTCTTCATATATTGACCACGACTTCTTCATTTTTCTCCAATCTTTATTTTGGACTTTGATATACAACGATCCGCCTCCTTTTACGACTTGGATCTATTTATCCTCATACCTTGTTAGGGTCTTTTCGGATACACTTCTCCATGACTTTTGGGGAGTTTTGCTTTACGTCGTGTGTCTCGATCCTTCATATTGATTTTCGATAAATGATTCTTCACATCACTTTGGATCTTTAGCAACAAAACATAGCCCTCATGCCTTGTTAGGGCCTTTTCGGACTCGCCAATCTTCGCGCCCCGCTTCATAAGTTATGCCTTGGCTATGAACTCTCGTCATTACCGAGCAACTTTTAAACGATCTGGGGCTAGAAGCTAAGTAACTTTTCAAACCGTACAACCTTATTTATTAGCAGATAAATTTATTAGCAAGCGATGGGAGAATAGGCTTATAATTAACTCACATAAATTCACGAAAGAATACCGACTTATAATTGGCTCTATCATCTCTCGTCCTCCACAGTTTAAAATCTCAAGTAATGAGACTCGTGGATACTTAGCCTATTAAATCAAAGTTTTGGGTTTTCGAGTCGCCTATAGGATCTTGCAAATTCTTAGACTTTTTCAAGTTTAGAAATTGCTTCTTAAAGTTCCCTTGATAAACGACTCTCTAGGATCAATTATAGGAACTTGCGAAAAGTTCTTGTTCTTAACCCGTGAGAGTTAAGACTTTCGCGTTTTATAGCTCCCTATATAAAAGCCTAGCAAAACTTGACTTAAACACGTTAAGGATACTAGCTAGAGTAAACTCGGGTTGAGTAAAAAGATTCACAACGTTTGAAAATTAAAACCACTTATTAAACATTTATTCTAATGAGGAAAGAAAATAACTATACAAAGGGAAAAACTAATAGGCCAAAATAGATCAAAAATTTTGAAAAATGTCGAAAAATTGATTTTCCGGTTAAAATGAGGACAAAAACAAGGAAAAGGCCACTTAACTTCGATAGAAGTCCCCCCTACACTTAAGATAAACATTGTCCTCAATGTTTAAGCATGTGGGAGTAAACTCCCCTACACTTAGGACATTGTGCACGTTGTTTAAATCTCGCTAAGGAAAAGACAACTAAAGAGATTCCTATTGTAATATTGAGAAAATATAAAATAGTGAATCGAAAAGAGTTTAGGATAGAACCGGGAAGAAGTAGAACACGGAATCACGGGTCGTCAAGAATCATCAAGAGTGGAACATTGAAGCTCGAATCCCTGATTAAGAAGTGAGGAGAGGAAATAGCAATCCAAAGGGTCCCCCCTACACTTATGGTAAAGAAAGCGAAAAGATAGATGCATGGGTTGCCTCCCAAGAAGCGCTTGGTTTTTGTTTACCGAGTCGTGAGCCTGACTCGACCTTGATCATTAACGGAAGAAGCATGAAACATATCCACCAGGATCGAAGACATAGTTTTCATCCATCAATAAGCAAGAGCTTAAGGCGAACAAGGCAAGCCAAAAGAGAAATGGCAAGGTTCCCTTAAGCAGCGATGGAGCACGGTGGAAGCAAGTATGAAGCGGTGCAAGCCTGTCTTCCAAATTTCCAAAGATTTTTCCTTTTATTGCATCAGGTGGATACTGAGATGGCTTAAAGACTTCAATACCGGGGTCGAACACCTTTTCCTTTAAGGGAAAATAGCACTCAGGCTCAGCCGAGTGTGAGGAAGATCCGCAAAGAAGCACAACCTCGTCCTCAGAAGTGGGACAAAGAGGTGTCAAATCATAAGTGCAACGGATTTCGGTGTCAACCGGTTTCTTCTCCTTTGACAAAATGCTCGTCAAATCCAAAGTAGGATCAAGACGATAATCTTCAAAGTCATAAGGAGGAGCATCACTCTCATGAGGGAAGTATGTGTTGAGAAATTCAGAGAAATCTTCCTCGAATGAGTAATCGTCCAAAGTAGGATCGAGTGATGGCGGGGGATCTTCATCATGTGAAGAATAGCTCGAGAGAGTATCAGCCTCATCAAAATCGTCGAATGTGGGCAGCTCGGGATACTCAGAAGTACAATCATCAAAATCATCCGAATCTGAGCTAGAATCATCATCATCATAAGCATCAAAGATCGGTGAAGAATCATAAATGGGAGAAGCGTCCAGAGTGGAGCGAGAATCATCCACATCATCGTCAAAGAGTGGATTATCGATGTAAGAATTGAATAGAGGATTGTCATAGACGGTAAAGTCATCGAGCACATTTATCATATTCACTGATTCTCGTCCAAAAGATTTGCCGGTAAGCTTCCCCATTTTAAAAACTTTTGCATCATCCCCGACTCTTAAGATTAACTCACCTTCGGCCACATCTACTAAAGCACGTCCGGTTCTCAAGAATGGCCGACCAAGTATTAAAGGAATACGAGGGTCCATGTCATAATCAACTACGACAAAATCGACCGGGAAAGTAAATGTGCCAACTTTAATGAACACGTCTTCGGCTATACCAACGGGGTAAGCGAGAGTGCGATTTGCAAGTTCAAGAGTCATCTTTGTTGGAGTGAGGTCGGGCAATGATAGTGTTTTCCAAACACTCAAAGGCATCAAATTAATACTAGCCCCGAGATCAGCAAGGGCAGTAAATTCTTCAGTTTTGTTGAACACGCAAGGCAACACAAAACGACCGGGATCTCCAAGTTTTTCCGGAAGTTCTTTAAGAATAACTGCAGAGCAGTTTTCATTTAATCGTGTGTTGGCGAGTTCAATCAGCTTCTCCTTCTTATTAAGCAATTCCTTAAATGCTTTAACAAATTTGGGCATGTGGACAAGTGCCTCAAGAAAGCTAATGTTGAAGTTCATTTGAGAAATCATCTTGATATAGCTAGTCACTTGAGCGTCCTCCTTGTTTAGCATTTTGTTCTTGCCCAAGCGAGAAGGATAAGGAATAGTAGGTTTGGGTGGTGAGGGTGCAGGTGTAGGTAAAGGTTGAGATGTTGAAGGATCATTGGTGGGAACTTCATCACGTCGAGGCGGAGACGGTAATGGTGCACTAATACTAGGTGTGGGAGGAGTAGGGATACATGGTGGTGGAGGAGGTGTAGATGATGGGGGTGGTGTTGGTGGTCCTACGATGGTGACTCCACTACGAGTAGTAATAGCACTCACATTGGCTCGCGGATTAGTGACGGTGTTTGAAGGTAGAGAACTTGAAGAAGAAGGTTGAGCGGCTGGCAAGAAACTAGCAAGCATATTCTTCAAGTCATTGGTTTGATTGCTGAAGGAGGATTGAATGTTATCTCGAAGCTCGGATCTTATCTCATTTCCTTGCTTTGTGATATCTCCTTTCAGATTGATAATTTGGCTCTGCAAGTTCTTGATTTGCTCACCTTGGGTTCTCATGATGGCCTCAACATCCGGATTACTGGGTGGGGTTTGTTGGGCGGGTGGGTGATAAGGATTAGAAGCTCTTGGTGGGATTAGGTTGCTTCTAGTGTAGTTGTTGGCGGGGTTTTGGTTTTGAGGAGAAAAACCGGGTGAAAGGTAATTGTTGGATCGATAGCTCAGCAGATTTCTATCCCCTTGAGGTCGAGCTTGGTAATTTTCCGGTGAATAATTACCGTAAGCTGCATACACATTTTCCGGATTTCCTTGTGTAGAAGGACAATCGGTGTATGAGTGAGGACCGCCGCATGTTTCACAAAGAGTAGCAACCGCTTTAATTTGTTGTTGTTGTTGATTTGAAGCGAGAAGCGTAATACTTTTGCTCATTTCAGCCATCATGCGGGTGAGTTCGGTCATCTCAGGGTTTGCTGAGGTGGAGGAAACATTGACTCTCGGATTATTCCTTGAAGAAGCAGAGGAATCCCAGTTTTTGTGATGAGTAGTCATGTTCTCAATAAGCTCTCTACACTCCTCGGGTCTCCTTTTCATGAATGTGCCACCGGCGGCTGCATTAATCGTATCACGATCTCGAAAAGTCAATCCGTTGTAGAAAGTATCGATCAAGGTGACCGGAAGCATATTGTGGTTTGGACAACGGTCGATCAAGACATTATATCTCTCCCATGCATCGAAAAGAGATTCATCGGGATCTTGCATGAATCCGCTGATCTGATTGCGAAGGCTTGTGACCATGGATGGTGGAAAGTAGCGCGACAAAAATCGTTGAGTCATGTCATCCCAAGTGTGAATAGAATTCTTCGGGAGACGATCAAACCATTTCTCGGCATGATGTAATAGAGTATGTGGAAAGAGTTGTAGGCGAAGTTCATCCATTGTGGCACCAGCCAACTTCATGCTCTGGGTGATAGTAATGAACTTGTCGAGGTGTTTGTTGGCATCATCATCAGGCAATCCTCTAAATGGGTTTGTTTGTACTTGCTGAATCATGTGGTGCTTCAACGAAAACTCAGGAGCGTTGATTTGCATCGGCGCAATCGGTCCTCCTCGTCCAAACATTGTTGGTTGACAAAGTTCCTCCATGGTCCGAAGATCGGGCTGTGGAAGAGCATTGTTGTTGTTATTATTATTATTGAGGTGCGGTATTTGATTATTGTTGTTAACACCTGCCATATCTAAATCTTCTTGAGGCTCGGGCTCTTGATAGTTAGAAGATCTAGTACGCATACACCTGAAAATGCAAAAGAAAACAAAACCAAACACAAAGACAATATATATACACAAGAAAGATAAAATCTTTTTGGATTTTTGATATTTTTAATTTTTATGGTTTTTATCAATTTTTAATTTTTATGATTTTTTATTTTTTATGCAAGAAAAATAACGTTCACAAGTGAACGGATCCCAAAAAACAACGTGTCTCTCACAGAAAACTATTGATCTTAACGAAAAGAGCCGGCAGCGGCGCCATTTAATAACTGTTTTTTTTTTACACCCCGTAAGAAAGTTAAGTGTTAAGTTCGTTGATGTGTTCTAATCGAATTGATCTTAGTTCTCTATGTGTGACTTAGTTGATCTTTGGTGGAAAAGAATATTTTTGGTTGGTTTTATATTTAAATGTGCAAAGACTTAAAAGTAAATGTCGTTAAAGTTAAGGGCAAGTATTAAAAGAGTGTGAAAATAAATCTAAGTCTAATTAAACAAAAGTGTGCAATATTTAAAAACGTGACGGAAAGTAAATCGATTAAATGACTGGAAATTGAAGTGTGACGGAAATTAAAATTAGACAAGTATTAAAAACTTAAACTAAAAATTAAACAAGACAAAACATAAAAGTTAACCCAGATCGGAATATATTCCGATCAACCTACCATCGGAATGAACACACCACCTATCGAAATGTTGAAGAAACCCAGATCGGAATATGTCACCTTTTCAGATCGGAATAGCCCAACACCCTCAGATCGCAATGCAGTCCAGATCGAAATGTATGCTATCGGAATACCAAGATGTAACCTGTCGGAATGTACCTATCGGAATGAGGTCCAGATCGAAATGTGGCTAGGGAAAATTGGGCAGCACTTCGTCTAAGCAAGCCTCAAGAGCCGTCGGAAAGAGCGATCGCAATATGCGATCGCAATCCCCAGATCGGAATGAGGAAAAGTTCCACCTATCGCAATCCCGGATCGGATTGCAAAACCCTTTTGTCCCAACACTGTCACTATCGGAATGTGGAGTTGCAACCGTCGCAATGTGGAAAACCCTAGCTTTCCGATGGAGTACCAAATTCGTAATAAGCACAATTCTAAATAAGCTACTTCTAATAAGCCGTGACCAAGAACTTGAATGAAATGGAATCAAAACATGACAATAAGCTAAAAAGTTAAAAGCTTTTAAAATTTTAAATGACGAAATATAAATGGAATTCAAGCTTAAAAATCGGAACTTTAAAGAAAACTTTCAAAACACTTAAACAAAATACCAAATAAGCACACAAGGTTGTCAATCTCGTGGCTTATTTCGTATGAGGAGATAAAAAGGACGAAGCTTTAATCAAAATAAGCAAATGGATTAAGCAAAACTTGCTTAATCCGAAATGTAAACCGTAACAAAAATGGAGAAAGGTAGAACGAGATTGATAAAAAGAACTTGATCAAATGATAAAGAAAGGTAAAGACAAGAATTTAAAGAACACAAATTAAAAACTTACTTGGAATTAAAAGGTAATTAAGGTGCAAAACATGTAATTAAAAGTGACAAGTAAATAAAAGTGCACAAAATAAAGGTGGAAGAACTAGTTTGTCAATCTAGCCAACAAGAGTAAATGAATGAAAATGAGGTGTATATATAGGTGATTAGGGAGTGGTTAGGGGAAGCTTCCTCTCTCCTTCCTTTCTTGTTAATTGCACCATCAAGTCCTTCCTTCTTAATCTTTTTGTTAATCTTGGAATGTGATGACTTTTGGCTCGGGATTTCTTTGGACTCATCTTTTAATTCTTCGATAAATAAGACTTGAGTTCCTCGGCTTTAAGTAAACTTTCGTCTTTTGACTTTTTCTTCGATAAATCTTCAGAATTGGTCTTGGACTTCCGTTCTTTATCCACTTTTGACTTCTTGACTTCGTCTTTCATCCTTTTCTTCAATAAAAGTCCGTAAATGCCCGTGAATTCCCGTGTTTTCTCCACTTTTCACCTTTTCGTCCTAAATCACAACAAAAACACAAACCACGCATAATTCCGACATAAAAGACATAAAATACACGTTTTGGTCCGGTTATTATTGTAATAAAGTGGTAGAAAAGATGGGTGTTTACACACCTATCAATGGTAGTATACCATAAGCATACACATAAGATATGCAGATAATACCATAAGCATAGCCATAACACAAGACATGGTTGATTTTCCTTTGACATTAGCTCTTTTTGCAGCACCAATTGTAGCATTTTGAGTAACTTTAGCCTTTTTTGACCCTATTTTGGAACCTTGTGAAGATCTACCAACAGTTGTTCTACCTTTTTTGACCTAGGCGTGGAAGCTTGTGATCCACCAACATTAGAATCTTGTGATCCACCAACAGAACCCTTACTCTTAACATTTCCTATGCTAATACCTAGTTGATATTTTTGCTATAATTTTTATTTAAATGCTTTCACTGGAATACTAGGATTTGGTTTCATTATTTATTCTATATCATTTGCAAGCCAACTGTCTATGAGTGGTTTAACTTATCTTGTTTGAAGACAGTTGTGTTCATCATCAAAAGTTTTCAATATCAAATTTCTATCTTCTTTTGAGATGTGTCAAGACCAAAGACATGTGATATCCTCATAAACATAGTTCCCCTTTTTCCCACCTACTTTTATCCTCATCCCAATCACTTTGTTTATTCCTGGTCCATTACCACTTGTCTCTTGACTTTTGACCTTTACCCATTTCCCATTCACTTGTTTTAGATTTGCTTTACTTGGACTACTTAGCCCACTAGGCACACCAGATTTAAAAACATGACATTTCCCCTTACAAATTGCTCTTACCCTAACTTTGTCATTCTTTCACACATATAAGTGTCTCCAGGGGCGGACATACATTGTATGTTCGGGGTAGCGGCGCCCCCATAGCTCGATAAAAAAACGAGTTTTTAGTGTATTTTTTTTAAAATTTTGAGCGTTTATTTAAAATGCCCCCCACTCGAATTTCAAATTGCCCCCCCCCCCCACACACATTGAATTCGAACATTTAACACTGTAAAGCCTAAAAATCGTTAATTTTTAAGTTAAAATACTCAACTTTTTTATTCCGATTCTCGTTTTTCCGCCTTCCCATCATCAAAAAAAAATTTGCCCCCCACATTAAAATTTCCTGCGTCCGCCACTGAGTGTCTCCTAGTTTCCACAGCTTGACTAGCCACCATTGTTGTAGCCTCTTTCTTATCCTCAAATTCTCTATCGATAAAAAATTGGCCCCTTTGTTTTTCTTAAGATTATCCCTCCTCAATCCTCTCAAAGCATTCTTCTTTTGATTATTGTTTTCCATGTCACTGTCTGATTTAATATCCATGTCAAATTCATCTATGTCATAACCTTCATCAACCTCTACCTGAGTTTGGAACTTCTAAATTCTCATTTATGTATCTCACCCATTCAACATATTTGTCAATGTGTTTGTAGAATTTTTTCATATCAACTTCAAAATCATTAATAAAATTCTCATCATCAATAATAAAGTTACTATCTTGACTATCATCACTCTCATCAGACTCATCACCCTTACTAACAGTCTCTGCTTCATTAAAACTCTCCACTGCTCTAGAATAATTACCTTGATCACTATGTCCTCTATATCTATCCTCCTCAACAACCACATCATAGTCTGTGGGTTGTATATTAGGCAAAAGTACATCATTATTCATACTTGGTCCCTCTAACAGCAACTGTGGCAACCCATTTAGCTTTTTACCATGCTTTTTAAAAAGGCTTCCTAGCTAAAGCACTAGGTCATTCTTCTATTATTTCTTCATGTCTCAAATTATGAGGGGATTTAGAATAAGTATCTAAGTCTGAGTACTCAAGTTCAATATAAACCTCAATAAGCTTGTACGTATCAAAATAGGTAACTAGATTCATAACATCAACATCAATTCCTAGTTCTTGTAAGTCATAATCCAAAAATTGTTAGGAATCTTAAAATGATAGTACATAGAGCTTTGTTTGCTTTGGTAGCCTAAACTTTTAACCATGTCATTTAGCTCAATAACTAAAAACATGAGGGTTCAGTAAAAAGCCACCATGACGAATCTTCAAAGAGAAAAAATTTTGATCATATTTACCTGTGATAGCCAATTAACAAAATTAGGGTTTTGATCAATAAGTCAAAATTAGGGTTTTTGCTTAACAAATAAAAAACGGTTACAAGGATTGAAACTTACTGTACGCTTGTTGTTCATTCACTGGTTCTTGATAATCACGAATCTTCCATTCGACCACAACCATCTGAATGGATAATTATACTCTTGATTAATCTAAATCAATGATTGAATTGTTTATTGGGGGTTTTCTGATTTTTTGATCGTTGATTAAACATAGAAATGAAGAGTCAAGTTGAGTGTGTGTTTGTTAGTTGTGTTTTTTGTTGGATGAAAATGTTTCAAAGAAGTTAGTAAATAATGGGTCGTTAATGGGAGATGTAAAAAAACAAAAAATACCCCTCGAAAACTCACATGCAAAACGCGCGATGACATATATGTGCACCGCTCGTCCTCGAGGATGTACGGTGCACATTTTGACAAACACAATGATGTATGCTACATGAAGTATTACTGAGGGATGTAATTCAAACTTTTAAAAATCAACTTACACATTAATACATATATACTACATATAAATCATTTTATGCATTCTCTCCTTTATAAATGCACAAAAGTTAAGTAGTACAACTAAACAACATGATCATACATCCTTTTAATACACCAACTCAAATATGATTTAAGTAATACAAGTTCAAAAGTTAAATGTACAACTGTTTTAAAATACAATAATTACAAAAACAATTATTATCATCACTTTTCTAAAATTAATTTTTATTAATACATGTTATAAAGCATATGTTACAAATAATACATTAATTAATATATGAAACACCATAATTAATAATATTTTAAATATATCGCTAATTGAATAATACATCTTATTATACATATTGTACAACAATTAAAATACAAAAAAAAATTTATATAACTTACAAATTGATAGTTTATATGGTTTTAAAATCGAACTAAATCAACGAAT
The DNA here is from genome assembly GCA_025667525.1 of Glebionis coronaria. Classification (NCBI taxonomy): domain Eukaryota; kingdom Viridiplantae; phylum Streptophyta; class Magnoliopsida; order Asterales; family Asteraceae; genus Glebionis; species Glebionis coronaria. Next base: position 456,605 of record JANFOE010000237.1, read on the forward strand.
TTAATCTACAACTGAAAAAAACCCGATCGAAACCTATACAAATGAACGTATTTGACCAGTCGAAAACTATAAAAATAAGCGAACCACACATGATCAAAATTAATTTTTTTATCTTTCCCCCATCACATCACCTCTATGCGGTTGTGCATTAAGTTAAAAGCAATGTTTTAAAAACCGGTTCGACCTGGGCGGTCAAACCGGTTGAACCGTGAACCGGATCCTTAGCCGGTCCGTTGTAAACCGGGTTTCTGCTGTTGTTTAAACCGAATTATACCGATGGGTTTAAATCGACCCAGGTCAGACCACTGGACCAGCAACCGGATAGTTTAATTTCTATGATAAGAAATGAACAAGAAAGATGACAGCACATGATGTTACATGACATGTGGGCTATCTTCACCATATGCATCTTGATTCTTGATCTCACTAAAACTGACCGACTGTAGATCTAGTTTCTTGTAAAGACTAATATGTTTTGGTGGTGGTGACTGAAAATGGTCAAAAGGTGTGTGTGATAGAATGGTTTGGGTTTTGTAATCTCTTTTTTAGTTAAAATAAAATATTCAAAGCTTGGTTTGATCGTTTCAGGGCAATGTCTAAGAGAGAGGTGTCATGAAGAGGCAACCCCTCTACATTTTGGCCCCACAGCTGCCACATCACCACAAAACAACTAACAAAAATATCACTCACTCACAACCAATGTTTTAAAAACCGGTTCGACCTGGCCGGTCGAACCGGTTGGACCGTGAACCGGAGTATCGACCGGTCCGTTGTAAAGCGGTTTTTTGCTACTGTTTAGACCGGATTGAACCGCCGGGTTTGATCGACCCGGTTCTAACCGGCTGACCGGAAACCGGACGGTTCGATCTTTAAGAAGGAAAAAGAACATGATCGATGTAGATAAATGTAGAACAGATGTTGGCTAATGTAGTTGGATCATGCACATATTCATTTTGATAAAGATAGATCATGAATCTGAAAAAAAAGGTTACGGAAAATAGTAATAGACTGATACTAAAATGTGTATGCGTGGAATCATCTGGGTAAGGTATGGGTGAAAGGATCTGGATATGGATGAAAAGATTTAATCTTTGTGATATTTCATTTGATTAAAACAAAGGATCGATGAAGAATAAGTAGAGAAAATATTTGAAGTTTGGTTTAATGGTGAAGTTAATTAACATATCAGAACCAAATGGAATGGGAGAAAGTAAATATCCAGATCTATCTTTGAGGAGATGACTCTTGAAATGCATATGTAAATGTATATGGAAATGCATCTAGAATATTAAATGATAATTAATGGAATAAATAAATGGAGTAAATAGTCAAATGCAGTTTTCGATGATAATCAATGGAATAAATTAGTATGCCTGTATTGTATTGTACCATGAGCGCTTCAAATATAGGTAGTTTTTCAATTGTAGTTAAACCGGTTTGACCTGGTGGTTGAACCGGTTAAACCGGTGAACCGGTGAACCGGTGATCAAGCCGGGTCGATTAAAAAACCGGGTTTTAAAACATTGCTCACAACACACCCAATCCCTTTTCACTTTGGCCCACCACCATATTTTATTTTTCTTTTTTTCATTTTTACACAAATTTAAATTTATTTCATTCAAATTAAACACTTCAAATATGGAAATAAAAATACACTACGAAAATAAAAATATAATCCTAAACTAAAAACGTTTTAAAAGATTACAAAAATTAAAAACTTTTAACCAAAAACAATGATAAATATCAAACCATATGGGTAAAAATTGTAAATATAAATATTAAAAAAAACAATTAAAACCTTATCTCTGCCCTTCTTTCTTCTTCTTCAACGTCTCTCCAAAAATTTCTGGACTACCAGTTAATAAAAAAAAAGAATACCAGCAAAAAAAAAAAAGAAAAAGAAAAAAAAGAATAAACAACGGCTATTTTTTACATGTGGCTCGTCGTTCAGATTTCGTTTTTCTGAAATCTGGACGGCGAAGAGGGGGTGGGTGTGGCAACGAGAGGCGCCGAGCCTCGGCGAGCTTGCCACGTCGTTCCGACGAGCTACCCACTAACGTGACACCCTCCTCTCTAATAATCAATGGGCCTTAACCGATGATGTGGTATGACCAATGGAAAATACAGTGCAAGTACTCTTTGATACTCCCGCAGTTTAATAAAAACATAATTTTTTCAGCTTTGTTTCTCTTATTTTTTACACAAAGACAATTTTATCCTTAACCAATTAATTTATAACTTTTTTATTGTTCGTAATAATACCGAGTGATATACTAAACTTAATCTATATTTTTAATCTATTTTTGGACTGAACTAATAGAAATGATTTTATTTTATTATATATGCAAGTACGCTAGTTTACATACATGATTCTTTTTAAATTTTGATACAGTGTGCTACTTTAATATTGGTTTGACACTATATTTCTTATCTTACGAAATAAATACGAGCAACATTTCTCTTATATATAGCAATGTTTTAGAACACGTTTTTTTAATTAACCCGATCAAGTCACCGGTTTATCAGGTCACCGGTTTTTTTATATGCAATGCGGCATAATCTCATGGTTTAGCCAACTCCACTCTTACATTCGTGAACATAAGAATATACTGATGTGTTGTCTTTAGTTTGCATACCCACAATATTTGAATAATGTAAAAACTATCAAATTATAATCTTTAACAAACATATGTTTACTTTTTTAACCAAAATTTAACTAGCAAACTTAGGTGGTGTTTGATAAAAGCTTAATTGGTCTTAACTGTAAAATAAGTAAGTAAATTAAGTCAGTTAAGATTTGTTTGTTTTGGGCTTAAAACTTACACATGTTTTTTTAGAAAAAGCCAAGTGAGGAAGGGTCTCTATAATAATTAATAAGTCAGTGACTTATTTCATAATTTTACATATTTATCCTTTCACTCCTCACAAGTAACCTCCAAGTAACTTCCTTTCGAGATAAACTAGTAATTTTTTTTAATTCAGACACTTTATTCATACTCTAAAACAAACATCTATATATTTATTTATAAACTGACATCATATATTAATACAATCACTTTAGTTGTAAAGATTTTAATAAAAAATTCAAACAAACAGGCCCTTAATCTCTTCCACTTTACTATTAAACTTAAAAGTTATGTATTAACTAAACAAACTAGTTCAATATAAACTGTTACTCTTTACAACATTCAATGAAACAACATTCTTATAACAAAATTAATGCAAATCAAATATAGAAAAATTAATGACGTGAGAGGAAATGAAAGAAGTTATTGTAACAATTTAATGCAAACAGAATATACAAAAGTTAATGACGTGAGAGGAAATAAAAAGGCTTAGGTGGGGATTGGGAAATGAACCGTATGGATAAAACAAAAGTGAATTTATTAGAGTATTCACAATGGTAAAAGCTATCAAAAGCTTTTTACTATTCTAGCAAGTCTTTTAGAGAGGTTTTTGGCATTGTGACAAAAGTTTTTTAATAAGCTTTTTGCTAATCTATTTTATATAATAAAACAGAATATGTTACAACTCTTTTAAGCATGAAAATTAAATGCAAGAATTAAAACACATACCATAAATAAGCTAAGTACAACAACCCAATGCCACAATTGTTATACACGTCTGATTAAAATAGCCCAACAATTTAAGCAATAAACAAGCCCATAACATTCTTACACGTAATGTTTGCATCTGTAGACCAGGCTTTAAACGCTTGGATATATTAGGAATGTTCTTAATGGCTTTAAATTCAATACGCTCCTCTCCCATTCAAAACTAAAATCTTAGCCCTATATAAACACACTGCCAGTATCGTCTTCTGGTGCACAATGATTTTCCTAAATATGTTACAACTCTCTCTTCTTGATCTCCTATCTCTGATAAAATAATGCAATCACTTAGATCCAAAACTTTGACTTCTTACTCTTCTTCTTTTTTGTGCTGCCATAGAACGGAATGGATTGCACATACCATTCCTGCAACAGTACATGATCTAAGTGTTGCATTTGAGGTGAATCTTAATGGTTGTTATTCTAATGACAAACAAATCTTTCTTCTTGATATTCAATTAATGAAAAAAATGTAATTGAATGAAGATTAACCAGGTTTGACATATTTGAAAATAATTATTGATTTGATTTTTGATGTGGGTAGAATTATTATTGATTGTTTTCTTCTTTTTATTTTTTTCTTTTACAGGTTAGGTGTTTTCCTTAATGTTTGACTACAAAAGTTCATACTCATATAGGTCAGTTGCTTTATTGGTTGCACAAAATAAAATAAGCATGTTGTTATCACTCATGGCGATTAGAAGTGCTCTGTGATTGTTTTATTCAATTATGTTTAAATGTACATTTGCAAACATTTGTTTTCATACCGTCAATTGCAGGATACAACATTTGCTAACATTTGTTTTCATAAGGTAAAGGATCATCACCTATAATTCTGTTTTTTGTCTAATTGTCTAACGTTTCATCTCAGTTTAATAATGATTTTTTTTTTTGCATAGATCAGTTTTGATTAAAGATTTAATATTGGAATGGGGATGATGATGATTTGGAGCAAACTAAATTGATGACTTTTGTTATTCTTTTCTACCAGGTACAATTTTTTTTTCATTATATTATGTAACATGTTACTTTTATTTAGTTATGATAATGTATGATGGTTTAAGTAAAGTTTCATACCAGCTGTTCGATTAAATGTTGGAGTCTTGACTAGAGGTGCAAAATGTATGAATCGGGTAATTCGTTAATATGAATAGGTTTTCTTTTGTTATGAATCGTATGCACCAAACAGTTTTGTCCAAAAAATTTAGAAAATTTTTAGGTGTCAAATATGATTGTAGCAGTCATATTACTTTAATAATATGATATACGTATTATATGAGTTAATATTATTTTTTCCTACCCATTTTGCATCAAAACTGATCATGGTATTTTTTAATTGTCATGTATTAGTAGGGTGTCTTTGAGTTTCTTCTGAATATTAGAATTGCTAACATGTAAAATGCAGTGTTTTATCTATTAATTATTCTCAGAAGAATATATTGTATATATATATGTTAGATTTAGGTTATTACCTTTGTGCTACAAAGACTACTACTATTTTGTGCTATAATTACAACACTAGGATCAAATGGAAAAGAAATTGCTGTTTGTGCTGAAGCATCTGCACTTATTTGTTTACTCAGATTCTCACGACATATCATTTTTATACCCAAAAACCATGAAAAATTAAATAAAAAATAAAAGAAAAACTTACATAAAAATCGATGGTTCCTTCAAAAGTCCTAATAAGAAGTGAGTTTGTTGAGTAATTGGAAAATAAGGGTCAAAAGGCTGGACCAGTTTTTGAATGATTTCCACTACAAATAGCGGATAATAGTTGCTGGATGTTGTGTTGCAGGTGACTTCGGTATCCTTTCAAATGAATGAATTTCCAATACAACCGACATTATAGCGTGCGCCTTTTGGCAGGTGGATGAGTACACGCTGAAAATGCAACAACAACGTCGTATGCCGAAAGCAAAGCAGTGATTTTACTAACCTTAGTCCGAATGCATAAGTTAAAGTGAGTTTACTAACCTCACTTAATTGGCTTAATTTGCCGACAAATCCTTGCATAATTAGTAAAATCTTATAATGTAGGCTAACGCGGCATCTGGTATGTCCGTGATGATGAATGCATGCTAAAATTTATGAAGTTGAAGGCCAAAAGAACTTTTCGATATATCATGTTTAAGATAGAGGTAAAGCAAAATGAAGTGATTGTGGAAAAAGTTGGGGAGCCAACTGAAAGCCATGAAGATTTTGCTGCTTGCCTTCCTGATTCTGAGTGTCGATATGCTGTCTTTAACTATGACTTTGTCACCGAAGAGAACTGACATAAAATCAGTATTTTTTTCATGGCGTGGTAAGGATAAGATACTAGATCCAGTTTATTCCATACCTAATTCGGGTTTTTGATATATATTGAATCAATTAAAGTTTAGTTTAAAAGGTTACAGGTCGTAAAAATTTAGTTGAAATCATATAAGTAGCCATCAAGACGTTATTTCATGTTGTTGAATTTGTTGCATTTGGCAGGTGGTTGCGCGCATGTGCTACGGATTATTGAATGACCATCAGCTAATGTATGACCTCAGATATATCAAGGATATTTTCTATGTTATCAAACATAGTAATACAAAAAAAGGTTAAAACGATGCAAGTATTCAGGTGTGCCATTTGATCTTTGCTTAAGTTTGAATATTTTTACCTCACGTGTGTTACATATTATTTGAATGTAAAATATAATAGTATAACAAAGCATGTGTTCAAAGAATAACAGTGATTAGATTAAACCAATCCAAACACCCCTTTAGTGTCCAATATGTGTTGTGTCTTATTTTTGACAAATCAAATGGTAACTTAAAAATTTAAGTGAAGGTTCTGATGTTCGACCGATAAACTTGAACGATTTTAATTTTGCTTAGGAAGTGGTAAACACACTTTCCCTACCTTAAGACCCGTGATTCCGTGAATATTACGACATCAGATTAGATAAATCCAATAAATAAAAATATATGATATGTGTTTAGCATCCGAGATAGACTTAAAATCAAATTGGTTGTGGGTGAATTAAATGCTAAGAATTCCTTTTAGTAAAATCAGAGGTACATAATCGAGCATGTTGGGTAATTGATTGAAAAGGGTTGAGTCCGGCCTAATACATATATTTTCAACAATGTCTCAAATATTTTTGCTATATGCTTTAGAAAGCAATTCAGGACAACATCTTAGGAAATTTTTGCTATCTGATTAATGTGTGTTAAAAGGGTTGCATAAGCTACGGATGATTTCACTGCAAAAAAAGAGAACAAGTTGAAATTTTCAATGTATACAAACAAAATGAAGACTTATTCTAATACTATAGGTATTTAATCATACTTTCTGCATAGGGTGTTCCTTCCATTTTTTTAATGAATGCTTTACAAAAAGGCCTAAAAAAGTGTTTGTGGGTCAAGTGGAGAAGGATTTACCAACAGTAGTACAAACTACAAAGAGAGTGAGCATCTTGAGTCTAAATGCTTGGAGCATGACCAAAGCTAAGATTAGTACATGTTTTATGTATTTTATTACAGTGTTTGGCACAGGTTTAATATGACCCATTTTTTCGACCGGAATCGAGTTTCAAAACATTGCTGAAAAGTGTATATGTATTCATGAACTTATAGATTATATAAAAAAAACTATAATCGGATGAATTCCTGCTCATATAATACAAAAGCCTATAAAAATAAATACTGAAGTAAATCGTCAATTTCTGTTATTGGAACTTGAAAACTTGAAGAAGTTAGTTAATTGTGTAGCAAAAGACTATAAAATTAAATTATGATTATAATTAATAGAGTATTTCGTAGTTGTATGTAAAACAACTACAAATAACGTTTGAGAAATACTATACATATTGTTTACAAGGAAATGTTACACGGTCTTTGAAAAAGTTTATGATGTTGTTTTCTAATTATGCACTATTCAAATATTATTAATATAAATCTTAAGTATCATTCATATATCATTCTAATAAATTCTATTGTTCAACTTTTAGGTTTAAAGCATACAACTACAATCTTAAATATCATTCACATATTCATTCTAATAAATTTTATTATCAATCTATCCCTGATTGTATGTTGCATATATTATAATTTTGTTGATTGCCAACTGCCAAGTATCCCTAATCACATAGTCAGGCTTTTAACCTCTTATGGAATTTATAATTGCTAAGAAATACTTAAATTGGATTTTAAGTTAAAAAAAGGTAATAAAATATAAGTATATGAACGTTAAAGGGTTTATATTGGAATATAAAATAGGACTATACCTTATTGTGTCATTATTTTTAAAACACTTGACAATCTTTAACCAAGTTTATGCACAATGCGGGGATTTGAGTAATGCAATTTGGTTATTGATGATATTGAAATATAAAATGACATGTTTTATACCATTTTACGACTTTCGCATAATATTCTTTTCCTTTTACTTTGTTTTTTTAGGTGTTTACGAAATGAACATGGACTACTTAAGTGTCTGACGTTGACTACGTATATATGCTCTTCAAGCCTATCTACCATTTGGAGAAGACGATGCATGAACATTTGCTATTTTAATTGTTAAAAACTCATTTTTTTATCAAATAATTTGCTTATTACTTTTTATTATTTCATATATATTATAATGAAACATGATTACATTCGTTATTTTTCTTACTTAATTCATATATCTAATTTCTTAAAAAAAATATTTCTTTAAAATATCCCGTGATTCCACGGGTCTTTAAGCTAGTGACTTGATATACTCCAAGTCATTGTTGCAAGTTTTAGCTATTTAGTGGGTATGCATTAAAAGCATTAAATGTTTCAAGTCTTTCAAGACTTAAGCATTGTGGATGCTCTTAGTATTAGTTATTGGTAAAGACAAAACATCAATGGGTAGAGCGATTAAACATCATTGGATTTGAACCGGCCGGGTTTTAAAAACCGGTTCTAACCGGGTTATAGAAAACCGACCGGTTTAATCCGGTTCCGAAACTATCAAAAAACCGTTTACCTCTGGACCGGTTGAACCGGCCGGTTCAACTCGGTTTTTAAAACATTGAGGGGCTGTTTGGTTCGCCTATATTGAGTGGGTTTTGCGTTTTTGAAATAAAAAGTTGTTATATATTGTGTTTGGTGATACATAAAGGTGGGTTTTGAAAGTGGGTGGACCTCAATATTTGATGTATTGTAAAACTCGCTGCTAGGTGTTGAGTTAAAAAACTAATGTGCACAGTGACTTATCTTACTACTTTATAAAGGATTTAACTCCTTTCTATATTTAGTAGTCTTAATTTTTTAAGCCTTTAACATTTCCTTAATAAGAAACTAATAAGTGGTTAGTCAAATTTGTTCACCATATACACTTTTGAATAGAGTCCATTTTAATGCATACGCATTTTTAGAAATAGATAATAATAGCCATTTAAAAGGATTTATGATTATATAGCAAAAATGCATGCGTTTTGTCAATGTTGGTCAATAACAATCGTTAATAGTTATTAAAAAATAAAAGATGCTTTTAATTGTGTGTTTGTAACAACTTTAAGGTTTTATATCTCATTTAAGATGATTGTATGTAACTGCCAACATTTATGAAAATAAAACTGTCTACCACCCATTTATATAGCCCATTCTTGCTCTAACATTCACACAACATTCACACAACCCATTATAACAGCCATTTTAATTTCAAAACGATCTCTTTCTCTCTCTCTCTCTCTTAAAAAACACATTTCTGCTCTCTAAAATAAAAACCCTCAGCAGCCCTAGACACCAAATGGTTCCACCGTAGTTATGGTCATCTCTATCACCGCTAACTGATTTCGCCGCCAACACCGCGGTGTTTTGAGCTTTGTGGTTTTAATGGCATATTTTTTGTGGTTTAGATGGTGAAGTATATGAATATACCATATTATAACAAATTCATGTAAACAATGGTCATGAAAAAACGTTGCTCGTTACGAAATTTGTCACTTGGTACCCGCCGCCGCATTGCGCGGGTACCCGGCTAGTATTAGAATAAAGGGAGGTGATTTGCACACTCCACAAAATGATTGGCACACTCAAAATGTATGTGTTTTGCCATTTGTACCCTTCCATTAAATAATGTGGGTAACTTTTAACACAAGTATTAAGAGTACAAATGGCAGAACACACACATTTTGAGTGTGTCAATCAATTTGTGGAGTGTGCAAATCACCTCCCTAGTATAAAGAGACCAGATTGCCCTTCAATAAAATATCTTATCTCTTTATCTCTCTTATTTAATGTTGTCTTCTTCCCTGTCAAGATCTACACATTTACTTCCATTTTGAAACAGGTTTGTGTAATTTATTGTTTACAAAATTGACATCTCAAAATTTAATATATATCATGTTATTTTTTCTTCAATTATCTGCATGATTTTTAATTTTCTATTGTTAAAATAAACAAAAAAAAATCTGTTTTGATCTTTGGTTTTTTTACCAGGATCTTTGTTTTTGATATTCTATCTACCAGAAAAAAAAACCGTTTCTAAGTTGCCTACTACAGTATGTTTTTGTCCGATCTATTGAGAAAAGTTATTTTTGAGCCTTGTTTTTTGTTGGAAACCAAGGGCTCAATCCCCACCCTTCATTTAGCTTTCATCTAAGGGGGGAGATTAATCTAAGATTTAATTGGTTAATTCTTATTTTTTGTCCTAAAGCTTTTTATTTTAATTTCCACACAGTGTTTCACCAACCACCATTATCACACAGTCTCACCTCCATCATCTCCCAAACGCCTTTATTTTATCAACATAATCAAAGAATAAATCGATCTCACCTGTCATAACCGTATACCACCACAATCAATCTCATCTATAATCATCATCGTCATCCTCATCTACCAAATGCCTCTGCCACGTCATCAAACCACCACAACCGTCCGACCAGATGGATAATGAAGATGTTGATGATGAAGTGTTGTTGATTGATCTTTTGTTATCAAAACAAGGAGGTAGCTGACATGGTGTTTAATTGAATGAGAGATTTTGAGTGTTTTTCTTTCAGTTACGTATAATACTCTTGAGAATGGATTTCGTCATTATGGTAACCTTTATGAAGCACGTGAGTTGTTGAGAAAAGTTGGTGAGGTAGACGGATGTTCACCGGATGTAGTGATGTTTCTGCAATGACAAGAGTCGCTACACGTTACTGTGTAATATCATCAGTGATATTTTATCACCGGTGATATTTTTATTGTTTTATCACTAGTGAAGTATCACTAGTAATAAACCAATGAAATATCACGTTATTGTGTAATATCATCAGTGATAATTTATCACTGGTGATATTTTTACTGTTTTATCACTAGTGAAGTATCACTAGTAATAAACCAATGAAATATCGCGCTACTGTGTAATATCATCGATGATATTTTATCACCGGTGATTTTTTTATTGTTTTATCACTAGTAATAAACCAATGAAATATCACGCTACTATATCACCGTTGATATTTTTATTGTTTTATCACAATAAACCAATAAAATATCACGTTATTGTGTAATATCACCAGCGATATTTTATCACCGATGATATTTTATCACCTGTGATATTTTATCACCGGTGATATTTCATTGTTTTTATCACTAGTGAAGTATCACTAGTAATAAACAAATGAAATATCACGTTACTGTGTAATATCACCGGTGATATTTTATCATCGGTGATATTTTTATTATTTTATCACTAGTAATAAACCAATGGATTTAGAGACATAGTTAATGTAAAATCATAAGAAAAGCAATGTGAACGGGAAGGAATGGAGATTAATCTGAATGGCGAAGAATGGAGGTTAAAACACAATATCGAGTCCATAGACGAAGATTGGTTAACCATCATCGGTAATATTTATGAATCGGTTGGTTTTGAATCTTTTTTTTCGAGATCGGTTGTGCTTCGATTGTTCCATTTATGTGTTTGTTATGTGTTTTTTAAGGTTTTGATCGGGTTTTTAAGGTTACGGTTTGATATGATTTAAAGAGAGAAATGAGAGCTTTTTGATTGTTTAGAGAGAGAGAACGTTTGATCTGGATCTAAAAATGACGGTTGTTAAAACTTATTAAAGTTTTCAGTTTCAGTCCCTTATAAGAAGTTTCAAAGTTTGGCAGTTTTAGCCCCTCCATGTTTTTAATCATTTGATCTGGTCCTTGATAATGGATGATCCAGATCTGTCCCTTAGATTCCACCAAAATACAATGTTCTTTAATAACCGGACTCCCGATCTATTATTTTTTTACGAGATACTCCGTATATAAGATCTTGTATCTTGATTATTCAAAATTATTTATTTAAATAATGAAAGGGTAATTACATAATTGGTTAATAAAAGAAGTTTTCTTACCAAACATGCAAAAGGATTCAGATTATCAGTGTTTACATTCGTTCTAATTTTTAAAACTGCTAAGATATAAAACCATGTATTTGTATATTACGAACCAAACATCCCCTGATATATGCAAAAGGATTCAGATTATCAGTGTTTACATTTGTTTAGTAGACGATGATATCCAAACTTTTAAGGTACAACAACAACAACAGTTTGTTCTCTCTCATTTGGTTAAACAATTTAGGTTTTCTATCGTTGTTGGTGCGTTTCATGGATTAGTTTGTATCTATGGTGTTCATAAAGGTTGTAAGGAATCGATAATTGTTATTTGGAACCCGTCTATCGGAAAATCATTTCGTATTGTTGTCCCTCGTAGTCAATCACTATATTATTATGCTTTCAGGGTTTCTCCCGACACTAAAGATCCTACCGTTCTGAAGATGTCGAAACCACACGACAAGCCTTGGCATGTTGAAGTTTTTACATTGAGTTTGGGGGTTTGGAATGTGATTCCAAGTGCTAATTTGCCTCCTCAGTCAATTCAACTCAACGCAACACCTCAGGTTGTTATAGATAGGTTTATCTATTTGAGTGTTTGTGAGAATATTGATACGAATGGGCAACATATAAGAAATCAAATGGTTTTGTCATTTGATTTGATTACAAAGGAATTCAAAGTGGTAGACGTACCCAATAGCCTAACAAACCAGCTACTATACGGATGTTTTTCCCTTTCTAAGCTAATGGAGTCTCTTGTTATGTATGGAAACACTAAGGTCGAGGGAGCACATAGTTGTAGTGTATGGGTGATGGAACGGGATTCGTCTTTTAGAAAGATGTTCACGATTGGCGCACGTGTAAATAAGATATTGGGATTTAGTAAGAGTGGTGAACCTATTGTTGAAATCTCAAAGCCGGTGTTTCTTGGCACACTTAATGTTTACGATCCCCACTCACAACAGATCAAGAATCTTGGGGTTTCTGGAGAGCTGGGATCATTATTCATGTGCTCTTACAAGGAATCGCTACTTCTACTGGATCACTCGGAGTAGGATTTACATACAAATTATGGCGATAATTGATCGCAATGATAACAACCACATTTCAAGGTTTGGATTTACAAAGTGGATGTTACCTAAGAAGGGAGGGGCCTAGTTTGTAGTTAAGGTGTGGAAAATCGCTTTCATCTAATTTAGTTTTTTTTTATCACTCATTTAATGTTATGTCATTTATGGAATCTTATGCAATTGTAGATTACATATGTTTTAGATATGTGATTTTTAGAAAGGTTAGTGAAATCGGTATAATCAAGTTTATTTAATGTGATCGTGTTACATCTGCTCTTATCTTAATGATGACAAGCCTTTTATATGTTCGCTATGTGTTGAAATCTTGTTAGCGAACTTTGCTATGTTACATTCTCATTTCATTATGCTTGAGACGTTACTTTGTATACTCTGTAACTATAAACAAAAGTTTATCAATCTTTGAATATGCATAAGTAGTGAAGGCCTTAGTAGCGGTTAGGCGATGTTTGGAGAAAGTCCTGACTTTTTCTTTTTAAAAAACTTATATTTAAGACTAAAAGGTAAAATACGAAAGTCTAGCTTGTTGCAAGGCAAAATATATAATCTCCAAATTATACCATCCAAAGCTTGGTGTTGAACTCAGCATTGTTTGATCCTCATTTGGTGAATTGGTTGAGTTTTATTTGTCCGGATATGGATTTTGTGCTGCTGATGATATGGTCCTTTACTGGTATGGATCCTTTCATATGATGCAGTTAGTATTGGGGTTTTTTTTGTCTGTATTGTCATGTGGCCATGGGAAATCTTCATGGTACACCATAATTTGACTCTTATTATTTGATAACAATACGTACATCGATTGAGCAGTACAATAAAGCTCTTATCACGCCGGCATTAAACTGCTTATCAGTGTTATAAAACGCAAAATAGTGATTGTAGGTTCTAGACTTCTAGTGCTTCTTTGATTCATCCCAACTAACTAGGTGTATGCTCCAGATTATGTGATTAGGATTTTGAGAGTATTTAATCCTTAGTTTACTGTTTGTTTATAAGACGGAAATAACCAATATGTGATTAGGATTTTGAGAGTATTTAATCCTTAGTTTACTGTTTGTTTATAAGACGGCAATAACCAAGTGATTTAGGGGGTGTTTGTTTCGGCTTATATGACCGGCTTTTGGCTTATTTGAGTTTGGGCTTATATCTCATAAGTGTAATCTAGTTTTTCTCTATGTATATGTAATCTATAAGTGTTAAGTAGCGTTGAGCAAAATGACCTGAAAACCAAGCCGACCCACCAGGTTGAACAGAACCGAGCTTATTCGGTCCGGTTTTTGATTTTGGATATTTATTTCAGTTTGGTCGTTTTTGTTCGTGTCAAAACCGACACTTAGTCAGTTTGAACTACCTAAACCGAACCTAATACCGACTTATTCGTTTCGGTTTATATAGGTATAACCGTATAATCATTTCGATTTTCGGTTGGAGATTTTCCTTAATTCGGTTTCGGGTCGGTTTCTCGATATTGTTTTGGACACAACAAATCTAGCTTATGATGATCTCAATTCAACAAATTAGACTTAACCGCCACAATTGACTTGTAAAAGTCAAACCTGCCCAAACATATTAAAGACTGAAAAATATACATGGTGTAGCTGTCCTCCTCGCATGGGTAGGAGTGATGCAGTTGAATTTAAGACCTGGTGTGATTTTGTGAAGGTGAAGCTCATACGTTTTGTACAGGAACATGGAACACCTTATTTGGTGGAGCTCGCCCTTGAGAACTGGTAAGGACTGTCCTAATGTAATTGTCAATTCATGAGCTTTACAATTTACTATTAGGAAAACCATGGTTATGGGTTGTCATACTTTTCTGAAAAAGGATAATAGTCTGCTAAGGGTATGTTTGGTGACACGTAACAGTAAGCAGTTGTAGAAGCAGAAGCAGTAAGCAGTAAGCAGTAGTAGTTAGTAGGAGCGGTAAGCAGTAGCTGTTTATTAAAAAAAGTGTTTGGTAAACAGAGCAGTAGCAGTAAATATTAACTATAAAATTACGAAAAAGGGCATAAAATGATTAAAGGAATAACAAACTTATTAAGAAATTAAAGGAGGATAAATTTGTAATTTTAAAGCAAACTGCTAGCGGAATCTTTGAAATGCTTCTCCTATCAAGCATTTCAAATAGGAGCAGTTGTATGATATCTAAACTCTAGTCACTCCTTACCAAACAAGCTTTTAAGTCAAACTACTAACCGCTGGTCGCTTACCGCTCCAAAATGCTTGAAAAAGCTTGCTACCAAACACAGCCTAAACTGCCTCAGAGTAGTTCTGTGGTTTGGTTAAGTTATGGAGTTATGGGTTTCCTTTATACGTTTTAGATGAAGATACATAATCGATCTATTTAACATATGTATTGATCATCCCGTCAGGTTCTGAAAAGCGAGGAGTTGACGAGGTTGCTGTTAATCAGGATATGATCCAGTCTCCTAACAGGTACATATTCACTTAACTCCTTCCATTCAAAAAACTAAAAGGTAGTAGGATTGTGACTGTACTCGAGTTTTAACCACAAATGTTAATTTTTGGCAGGGTTAAAAATGAAAACTATAGGGTCGAGAACCCAGGTCTTGCTACACGTCAGAATGGGAGACTGGAACCCTTTTTTTTCTTTTTTTTTTGGGTAAATGAGACTCCCCTTGATCATCATAGAAACGGGATGAACATTGATAGGAGAAACACAGATAAGTCAGATGCTCAGAGAAGAGGCAGCTGGAGAAATGATATTGGATATTTGATTTGGTAAAATTATTTTGGTAATGTGCTTCGTGTTCAATTTTATAAAATCAGGTTTTTTTGGGAGGTTTTGATATCATTAAATTTTGGGATTTCAAAAACTCTTATGCTTTCTTGAAATTAGGTTTTAGGGCTGCATTGAGTTTAAATCTAAAATTAGTTCATAGTTTGTGTTGACTGAATCAGGTTTTATAATTCCTATGGTTTTAATGGAAAGATTGAAGATTCAATTCGTTTGTTTTATCTCGAAAGATTGTTCTTTCAAGAACGTGATAAACGTGAGATATTCTCCTTTCGAAACGAGTTCCATATATGTGCTTGATTTATGTACTCATTTTTTCAATATGACAGGTTTGGCTGTTTTGGGAGATTCTTGTGTCGGGTCAGTTGATGTTGCAAGTCTGCTTGATCTGTTTCCAGTCTGAAATCTAAAGATAGTGTTTACATTGCTTGACTCAATGGACAGGTTGTAATGTGCAAGGTTAAGGGGGAATTTTTGAACCTTGGTGTTGAGAATTCGGTAAGTACATAAGAAAGGTATTAGATTATGTCTATGTGTATATGTATGTATAAATAGTAAATCAAAAGTGAATTGTTATTCGTTTTTTACCATTGGTTCTTACGATAGGACATAAACCGAAAAGTTTGAACCATCCCTTACAATCCAGATTTTTTTATTCGACAATTTGGTTACGTCCAGACAGTGAGCACCCTAATACTTGGTGAAATAGAGTACTCTTTAACACTATTTGCTTGGATATATAAGTTATTTAGTAATTCTTGGTTTGTATTACTATCGAGGAAACAAAATAACTCGATAACTAGATTATGTGATTAGGATTTTGAGAGTATTTAATCCTTAGTTTACTGTTTGTTTATAAGACGGCAATAACCAAGTGATTTAGGGGGTGTTTGTTTCGGCTTATATGACCGGCTTTTGGCTTATTTGAGTTTGGGCTTATATCTCATAAGTGTAATCTAGTTTTTCTCTAGGTATATGTAACTTATAAGTGTTAAGTAGCGCTGAGCAAAATGACCTAAAAACCAAGCCGACCCACCAGGTCGAACAGAACCGAGCTTATTCGGTCCGATTTTCGATTTTGGATATTTAATTTAGTTTGGTCGTTTCGGTTCGGGTCAAAACCGACACTTACTCGGTTTGAACTACCTAAACCGAACCTAATACCGACTTATTCGTTTCAGTTTATATAGGTATAATCATTTCGGTTCTCGGTTGGAGATTTTCCTTAATTCGGGTTCGGGTCGGTTTCAGTCTTTGTCCGTCCAGGTAGGGTTAAAGTGCATAGAAAATATCACTTTTTTATCCTTTATTCAAACCCGCCCTAATTTATGCAGAAAAAAAACCCCGACACGACTTGTTTCACGTTCCACTAAAAACCCGGTTATTGCTTAATGCCCCCTTTGATTGCATTTCCTGGCTACGCCGCTGACTACTTATTATATATGTGTGTTTGTATTTGGTTGTTAAAATGAAATGCCCATCGCTGCTAGTTTAGTTGTTAGATGACTTGTATGTCAGTTCTTGTTTCTAATACAACAACTGCAAACGTAGTTCTAAACACCCCTAAACTGCAAACTGCAAACGTAGTTCCAAACACCCCCTTAACTGCAAACTGGAAATGTAGTTCCAAAGACACCCTAATCTGTCAACTGCAAATCCAAATGCAAATGCAATTACAATGTTGTCAGTTCGGTTAAATAGTCATTCTATATGTTGACTTAAAAAAGTGAGAGATCTAAAAATAACTGTTGTGTGGAACAAAGACAGAGAGAGAGAGAGGCGGTGTTGTATAACCTAAATCTCATACATTGTGTATGTGTGTCTATTTCAGATGAAAAGACAATCTTCAAAACTTAAAATTAGGTCTGACGCGTGTTACAATCATCACACGAGTAGGTCTATCCATGAGAGTAAACTTATGTTGATGATCCCTTATTAATAACATACTAGAGTTACATAGAGTAAACATATGGTCAGCAACTAGACTGGCAAAACCGACAGGTCGGCATGATTCACGCAACGGGTCAAGCGAGCGCGGGTCTATTGAGAATATAAGTCCTAAAACCTGAAGGGCTATTTTGGACAAAAGACAAAGATGGAGGGCTAACTTTTACACAGCAATGTCAAGAATAAAACAAGGAGGGCTATTATTGCGCAAGTGTGAAAGTGGAGGAGCTAACTGAAGATTGCTAGCTTATATACTCGTCCACCTAACACATTGACGTTTACTTTTCATTTTTTGGTTTCTGTTATTCATTCTAGAGAGAGAAATACTTGTTTGATCGTTCTTGATCAAATCTTGTGAGTTTGAGAGTGTTGTTCTTGATTTCATCCTTGTATCCAGATACTGTAAATTGATCATTGATAAAGAGATCCAAGGGGAGGTTGGCTGGATTCTCTGTTATATGTTCTTGGTGATTTTAGTCATTGATTCATAAGTTTTTACATAGTATCAGAGACTGGTTGCTCTGAATCGTGATTAAAATCGTTTTTTAAAAATTAGGGTTTTAAAAATTAGGGGTTTTGATCTATTTGTGTAGATCTTGGTTTATTGTTGGTGAATCGTTGTTTAAACTGATTAATTTGGATTTTTACAAGTTTAATTGGGGTTTTTAAAAATTAGGGTTTCAAGAAAATTTGGGGGTTTTTCATTATAGCTGTTCCTGATCTAATTAGTGAGCTGTGGGTTCATTATTTGGGTCTAATTGTTGTTTTTTGTTGGTTAATTAGAAAACCCTAAATCCAGATATTAGGGTTTTCTAATCTTGGTAAGATTTTGTGATTATTGTTATTTTCTTGTTTTTCTTTACGTGCAGGTTGTTTTTTCCGCTGCGTTGGTTATAGATCTTCTTGATCTTTTTGGTTGGGTTTTGGTTTCTCTGGATTGTCTTGATCCAGAGTTCTTGCTTGGTTTGTTGCGCGTGCTTTGTAACACCTTTCACACTTTCTCCTTTATATCTTGTTTTATTAGGTTTTTTTGTTGATTAGTGGGGATTAGGTGTCGATGGGATTAGTTTGATTCTGGTGTTGATTGATTCGAGGTTTGTGGTAGTTGTTTGCTTATTTGTAGAGGAGGTACAAGGAGGTTGTGTTTTTTTTGTTCCTATTGTTGTTTTTAGACCACTTTCAGGTCACTGCTCTTGACCTACCACCTTTTGAGTGGTTTGGAAGCCTTAGAACTATTTTTCGGCCTGTTGTGTGTGTTCTTCGTATTTGTTTAGCTTCTTGATTGGTTTTCTATGTCTGGGACTGGTCCTAGTTCCCCTAAGGGTGATGGTCCACCCAAAGGGGGGGTTGTCAAGAATGATGACGTGGTTAAGTTTGATGTTTATGACCCTCTTTATTTGCACCCTCAAGATATTGGTTCTCAGTTGATTACCTTCAAACTTGAAGGAACTGAGAATTATAAAGTTTGGTCTGCTGCTGTTAAACTTGCTTTACAAACTAGAAATAAACTTGGATTTATAACTGGTAAATATGTTCAAGACACTAATGATGGTCTAGCTAGAGACCAATGGGAAAGATGTAATGCTGTTGTGCTTTCTTGGTTACTTGGGTGTGTTTCACCAGATTTGTATAAGGGTCAAATATTTTCTATATTTACTCAAGATGTTTGGGATGAATTAGAAGAAACATATGATAAACAAGATGGTTATGTGATATATAATATCCATCATAAGATTTACACTCTTACTCAATCTGGAATGTCTTTATCTGAATATTATCATGAGTGTAATTCTTTGTGAAGGCAATTTGATGCTCTTGTTGATCTGCCTAATTGTACTTGTGATGGTTCTGAAGAACTTAAGGAACATGATCAGCTTCTCAGCCTAATGCAGTTTCTTATGGGTCTTGATGATTGTTATAGTGTTGTGAGAAGTCAGATTCTCACATCTGATCCCATACCAGATGTGAGAACTGCTTTTGCAACATTGTCCAGAGATGAATCACATAGAAATGGGTCTAAAAATAATAAGGCTAGACCATCTGCTTTTGTTGTTAAGTCTGGTGGAAATTCTAATAATTGGAACAGAGGTGGTAATAATTCTAATACTGGGAGTTCTAATAATAGAAACACTAATAGAAATAACAGGACTGGGTCTAATGGTTATAGAAATGGTAATCTTGTTTGTAAACATTGTAACATGAATGGTCACACTATAGACAGGTGTTTTGAGTTGATAGGTTATCCACCTAATTTTAAAAGAAATAATAATAATTTAACTCAAAATAATGTTCATAATGTGAGTGTTAATGATAATAAATGTGATCAAAATAAGAGTACATCTCATACTCTTACTTCTAATCAATATCAAAGACTTATGAGGTTACTAAGTGTTTCAGGAGAGAATTCTATGGGTTCTGCTACTATTGCAGGTACCTTTAAAGTGAAAATTGTGTTGTTAGTTTTCTTGCTTGTAGAATTTTTAACTATAATTCAAATATAAGTACTTATACTACTTATATTGGTTGGATTATAGATTCAGGAGCTAGTCAGCACATTACATATTCAGAAAAATTATTGTTTGATGTCATTGATGTTTATTATCTTAATATAAGTGTTGCTCATCCTAATGGTACTTTGGAACATGTGAAAAAAATTGGTTCTTTTAAAATTAATAATTTGGTATTAAGGATGTGCTGGTTGTTCCTGGATACAAAGTTAGTCTTTTATCTGTTCAAAGATTATCCAAAGATAATAAAGTTAATGTTAGTTTTAATGAGAATTGTTGTATGATTCAGGACTTAACTCACAATGTCCTGATGGAGACTGGTAGTGAAAAAGATGGTTTATACTTTCTTGATGAAGGTAGGCCAGTTTTTAGTAAAAATGTGAGGTGTTGTCAAATTAGTAGTTCTATTTGGCATAATAGACTTGGACACCCAGTAGATCAAGTGCTGGATGTTCTAAGAAAAGATAATTTTGATATTAAACTTAAAGGATTAGAACCTTGTGATGTGTGTCATAAAGCTAAACAAACTAGAGAGTCTTTCTCTTTAAGTGAACATAAAACTAAAAATCTTGGTGATATTGTTCATCTTGATGTGTAGGGTCCATATAAAGTTACTAGTAAAGATGGATTTAGGTTTTTTCTTACAGTGGTTGATGATTATACTAGGTCTGTTTGGATATTTTTATTAAAGAGTAAAACTGAAGTCTTTGGTTGTATTGAAAATTTTGTTAAATTTCTTGACAATCAGTTTAAAAAAAGGTTAAAGTTTTCAGAAGTGATAATGGGACAGAATTTGTTAATCAAAGGTTTTCTGATTTTGTTAAAATAAATGGTATAGTTCATCAAACCACTTGTGCTTATACCCCTCAACAAAATGGTGTTGTTGAGAGGAAGCATAGACATTTGCTTAATACTGCTAGAGCCCTCATGTTTCAGGGGGGCATACCATTAAACATGTGGTCTGAGTGTGTGCTAACTGCTACTTATTTGATTAACAGGTTACCTACTGCTGTTTTGTCTAGTAAAAGTCCTTATGAAATGGTTTATGAGTCTAAACCTAGTATACTCCATTTGAAAGTGTTTGGCTGTTTGTGTTTTTCTAATGTTGTTAATGTTTCTGATAAGTTTGAGTCAAGGTCTGAAAAATGTGTTTTTGCTGGTTATGCATTTGACAAGAAGGGTTATAAATTGTTTAGTTTGGAAAATAAAAGATATTTGTTTTCAAGAGATGTGAAGTTTTATGAAACAGTTTTTCCTTTTAAAAATGATATGATTAGTAAAGATTTTGTCTTTTGTGATAATGGTGTTGATGATTTAAATTTTTTTAACATAAACAGTCAAGTACCTAGTGAATCCTATGATGAAAATGGAGATAGTATAGGTGAAAGAATGGGCTTATACCTGAAACCAATTTAGAACCTAATGACATCACTATAGAGTCTAGTAAAAGTAGAAAAGATGTTCATATTACTGATATAGATGTTGTTTCTGAGGTAGATAGATCATCAGATACTAATACTTATTCTAGTAGGAAGGACATTAGGGATGAGTATGCAACAGAAAACATTTCTGAGGGTATACCAAACATTGGTAGTGATGAAGAGAATTCCCTTGAGGATGAAGGTATTGAGTCTTTTGGAAATGTGTTTAATTGGCCACCAGAACCAGCAGCAGATAATACTGTTAGGAGAACTAGTAGAGAAGTTGCTTTTCCAGCTTCTAAGTATAAAGATTTTGTACTTAATAAAGATGTTACGTATAGTATAAACAAAGTTGTTAGCTATGCTAATTTTTGATAATTTTGTGTTCACTACTAATCTTAATAGAATTCATGAGCCTAACACATATTCTGAAGCTATTAAAGATAGTAGATGGATTGAGGCTATGAATCAAGAAATGGAAGCCTTAAACAGAAATAATACTTGGATTATTACTGATCTTCCTGAGGGAAGAAAGGCTATTCCATGTAAATGGATTTGGAAAGTTAAATACAAATCTAGTGGTGATATAGAAAGATTTAAAGCTAGGCTTGTTGCCAAAGTATTTAACCAAAGGGAAGGTATTGATTATGATGAGACTTTTTCACCTGTGGTTAAAATTGTTATTGTGAGATGTGTTTTGAGTTTAGCTGTTAGTAATAATTGGCCATTATTTCAGTTAGATGTCAATAATGCTTTTTTATATGGTGAACTTGATGAAGAAGTCTATATGAAAATTCCTGAAGGTTATGGTGATGAAAACAGTAATAAAGTGTGCAAATTGGTTAAGTCTCTTTATGGGTTAAAGCAAGCACCAAGAAAATGGAATGAGAAACTTGTTTCTGTGCTTATTGAAAATGGTTTTGTGCAAAGTCCAAATGATTTTTCTCTTTTCATTAAGAACAGTAATGGGGTTTTCTTGGTCTTACTGGTTTATGTGGATGATATTGTTATTACTGGAAATAACCTTGATGAAGTTAACAAATTTAAGGAATTTTTAAGTACTAAGTTTCTTATTAAAGATCTTGGAAAACTTAAATATTTTTTGGGTATTGAGGTTATTGACATTGATAATGGTATTTGTTTAACCCAAAGAAAATATTGCACAGAGTTGTTGTCTGAGTTTGGTATGTTAGGATGCAAGCCATGCAGTGCTCCTATTGAAGTTAATCCAGATAGTAAAAAATTGAATAAAAGGTTTGGAGATGATAAAAAACTTACTGAGATTACTTCATATCAAAAACTTGTGGGAAAATTGATTTACTTGACTATGACAAGACCTGATATAGCTTATGTAGTTCATTGTCTTAGTCAAGTCATGCATAGTCCTATGATATCTCACTTAAGACTTGCTTTCAGGGTTCTTAGATACTTAAAAGGTGAACCTGGTTTAGGTATCACTTTTAAGCATGGTGATTGTAGCAAGCTGAATGTGTTTGTTGACTCAGATTGGGCTAAATGTAAGATAACCAGGAGGTCTTTAACTAGTTATTGTGTGTTTCTGGGTGGTAATTTAGTTTCTTGGAAGAGTAAGAAACAAAGTGTGGTTTCTAGATCTTCCACAGAAGCTGAATATAGGGCTATGTGTAATGTGTGTTGTGAAGTCATGTGGATTCACAAAGTTTTAACAGATATGAATGTGGAAGTGAATTTACCTGTTGAAATGAAGTGTGATAATAACTCTGCTATTCAAATATCTATGAATCCTGTGCTTCATGGAGAAGCAAACATTTTGAAATTGATCGCTATTTCTTGAGAGAAAAAATTTATGCAGGTTATATAAAACCTATAAAAGTTAAATCTGAAAATAACACTGCAGATGTTTTTACTAAAGGCTTGCTTATATCTGACCATAAGAAATTTTGTAGTATGGTTGGTTTGTATAATGCTTTTGCAGGTTAAGGACTTAAGGGGGAGTATTGAGAATATAAGTCCTAAAACCTGAAGGGCTATTTTTGACAAAAGACAAAGATGGAGGGCTAACTTTTACACAGCAATGTCAAGAATAAAACAAGGGGGGTTATTATTGCGCAAGTGTGAAAGTGGAGGAGCTAACTGAAGATTGCTAGCTTATATACTTGTCCACCTAACACATTGACGTTTACTTTTCATTTTTTGGTTTCTGTTATTCATTCTAGAGAGAGAAATACTTGTTTGATCGTTCTTGATCAAATCTTGTGAGTTTGAGAGTGTTGTTCTTGATTTCATTCTTGTATCCAGATATTGTAAATTGATCATTGATAAAGAGAGCCAAGGGGAGGTTGGCTGGGTTCTCTGTTATATGTTCTTGGTGATTTTAGTCATTGATTCATAAGTTTTTACAGGGTCAAACGGATAGTTTTAATAATTCAAGTCAAACGCCCCCGTGCTAGATGAACACGGGTCAAACGAGAAAAGATACACCAAAAGACTAATATTTACTAAAAAAAATTCTAAATAAAGAAAAAATAACTAGAACTAGTTCATCAAAGATTGGTGCATATAACCTGTATGTTTTTATACATTTTGTTATGTTTTTATACATTTTGTACGGATGGAAACTTAGAACAACGTATAAAGTGTACATATACATACATTTTGTTATGTTTTAATACATTTATTGTTGTAACTTTTCTAAGAAACTAATTTAGAATGAAAAATTCGGAGACCACACAATTTTTAAATGTTTTTTGTTTGTTTTGACTTCACAATGAAGGAAAAAAACTTTATATATATATACTTCGAGATGGTGCTCTCCCATTCTTGCTAGACCCGGTTCTATCACACATCAAAATTGTATACCGATATATTCCATCACAAAAAAACCATATGATTTGTTTTGCTTTTGTTTCACCAATCAAAAGTAATATCAATCGAATATATTCTTGTGATATTCGTTTGGTTCTCATCTTGCATCAAGAACACTTATTGTCCCACATAGATAGAAAGAAAGAGTTATCATCTATATATAAACACAAGGGTCATTTGTTAATTTAACTCGGATAACAAACGGGACAATAAATATTGTTTATTGTGTCTTCCGTTATTTGGATTTTTACGTGTAATTATATAAGTAAGCAATAAAAATAAAACTTCTCATTTAATGTTAGTTTTTGTGCATAACTGTAATACCATATTTGTGCGACATTACCATATCACAGGCATCCGAAGAATCTATTGCTTTCATTCTATAACCCTCGCAATTTTCAAAACAATGACCGAGTAATATGTTACGGAGTATATTATATCGACACATAAAATCTCATATACTCAGCTCCATTTGGTGCTATAAATGTTTCGCATGCAATCAGTCGCAAATGTAATACCACATGGTTTGTTACTTTTATTTCAATAACTAGCTTAGTCCCACATCGATAGAAAGAAAGAGTCATGAAATATTTATAAACTTAACTGTCATTCATTAACTTAAACCAACTTGTTTGAGACACAATAAATACTTGTTTGTTGTGTCTTTGCATTCAATTTTTGTTTCATGTCCGTTTTTGTTCAGGTTAATCCAAGTGCAATTATATAAGAAAACACAAAACTTCTTAATTTTTCATTTTCATATTTGCAACATAGCGACACTTTTCAGAACCTAAAACTTGGTATGCCGCGTGCCACAACCGCCGCACGAATGGGTCTATGCATCAGAGTAAACATATGTTGATGAACGAGGATCCCTTATTAAGTTAAATATGGGTTTCTTTTTTATTTTTTTTTATAATGGGTCTAAAGATAATATAACCCATTATAAACAAATTTAAAAAAGAACCCAAACAAATAACATAAGATACACTAGAGTAAACGTATGGTCAACGATTAGAGGTGGCAAAACAGGCGGATCGAACGGATTTTCGCAACGGGTCAAATTTAAAAGCGGGTCAAACATGTAGTTTTAAAAATTCAAGTCAAAGAGGCACTGGCCAAATGAACACGGTTCAAACGGGCAAAAATTACATCAAAGCTAATTTATATTAAAAAAAAGAGTTATCAAAAGGGAAAAATATCTAGAACTCGAAGTAGCACATGGTAGATTGCTACATATGACTCGTATGTTTTATGCGTAGTTTTAAGGGTTGACACCAAAAATCATCACACTTACCATTTAATGCTTTTCTGGGTCTTGAACTTCTTTTTTTTCTTTTTATATAACTTAAACTTTATTTTTTGTGTTTTTCTAGGATTTTATAACATTTTACTCTCCACATATAAGGTACACATGTTCGAGACTCATAAAAGTAATTTTCTTGTCAAAAGACCTTAGAAAAGCAACATAAAAAGAGTTTAGAGTGCACAAAAGGAAAAAAAAAGTTCGAGACTCATAAAAGTATTAATTGGAAAGTATGATACTTTTTATGTCATTAACCCTAGTTTTAAACGCTATTATTCATTTTTTTACGTTTTTTTTAAGTTTTCGTATGTTTTACCATGTTTTCATAAGCTTTCTATGTTTGCGTACGTTTTTATAAGTTTAATACGTTTTTCTACCATTTTCACCATTTTCATTCTATAACCCTCACCATTTTCAAAACAATGACCGAGTAATATGTTACTTTCATTCTATAAACCTCACCATTTTCAAGAGTAATATGTTACGGAGTATATTATATCGACACACGAGTGGGTCTGTTCATACTTCATAAGAGTAAGCGTATGGTCAGATGGTCAACGATTAGAGGTGGCAAAACGGGCAGTCAAACGGAAATAGAGAATTAGGGTAAAAGAAATAACGCATAACATTTCGTTTGTGCTCATTTTACCTGCTTATTTGGTCCAAATCTTTAGTGTTGCTAACCCATTTAGTTGTCACCTCTATTTAAAAGTGTGCAACAATCACCAAAATGTGTTTGAATTCATGAGGTTGAGTTAGGCGACAGAAATTATAACTTGAATCAGCTAATGGTTTATGAACTCTAACAGCCTAAAAGCTTATGGTAATTCTTTGGAGCTTATACAAGGTTGTTTCTTCAGAAATGTAAAAACTAGTTTGGTGATTCAAAAGTTTGAAGTTTGACACAAGAGCTTACCGTAATCAGGCTTGGGCCAATGACCTTATCGTCTAACAAAATCGAGCCCTTAAGGGTTACAAGAGTGCCACGATCACCAAAATGTCATGGGCAAAACGGATTAACAGAAAAACTAAAGACAATGTCAGTTCCCTGATTTTTCACAACAAACAGTTTTATTACACAGATAAATATACATTATACACACAAAAAAATATTATCAAAAATAAAAAAATACTCGTATCATCATCGTATTTAGCAGACTCCCCCTTTGATGTATGAATGTATTATACGCTAACTCACAACTACTAAGCGAAAACATGATAACACAACTCAAGAAGTCTGTAGTAACAGTCGTCTACGTGCCACTAGCTGGATGTGTGTGAATTTTCCTGTACGTAAGTCTTTTGCCAGCATATCGCACGCCGGTTGTCTTCTTTTAAGTGGACTAGAAACTCCCCTTGGATTAACTGGCTTTTTTTGGTAGAACCTGAACCAGCACTTGCTGCGGTTTTTTCAGCAATTCTCCTTTGTTGTTCGGCTGCTAGTTCTTCCAGTCTATTTCGAATCTCATCCTCCTGATATAAAGTTAAAAACGCCTCAAACGATTCAAGATACCAAGAAAAACGATAAAACTCTTTTTTATATAGCAAGAAACCATTACTTTGGCCTAAGTAAGAATTTTCGTATCTGTTATCTTTTGCTCTTGTGAACGACGGGCCGGGTCGACTCACAAATGGTAATATATCTCTTGTCACGTGGGAGAGACCTTGACAAAGGTCGAGGCTTTGTCACCTTCTTTTTAATTTTGACTCGAGACTTTTCGGCCGGTTCTTTAGTCTCAACTGGAGCCGGCTTAGGTTCAGACTTTGTGAATGCAGCCTCAGTCGTATAGTCCATTTCTGGGTGGCTCAACTCCAGAATCACATGAAACCACCAGATAATGGTCATCTGGCTCGTAGAACCCAGTTTTTGCCACCTTACTTGACTCATTGGCTTCAGGTTGTTTGTTACCAACAATATAAAATTATAAACGCCTAGAATGATTCTAGATACCAATAAAAACGAGAAAACTGTTGTTTTTATAGCAAGAAACTGTTTTGATAACAAGGAATCTAAGTATTAAATTTCCTACAGCTTGTCCTCTCTTGCTCTTGTGAACCACGGGTCGACTCACAAATGGTAACCTCTTGTCACCTGGAAAAGACCTTGACAAAGGTCGAGGCATAGTCAAATTCTGGGTCCACGAGGACCTATCTAACGGATGTTTCAACTCTGGAATTACGCGAGACCACTAGATAAAGGTCACCCGGCTCATAGAACCCAGGTTGACTAGACTCATGATCGGTAGTTCCCATTTCTTATATACATCCATGAAGGAATCATCATCAAGTGCACTCCTTTTGTTTTTTCAGATGAAAATGCATACCTTTCTAAGTTCCCGTTTGACTTCCTTTCTAAGTTCCCTTTTGACTTCCGAGTTCTTGACAACAAACCAATCCTCGTCCCTTTTATTTCTGATTATCGAATAATCTGACCCAAGATCACGGAAATTGGTCCTTCCATCTGGTCCGTCACCATATCTATGCGACATTACCATATCAGCATCTGAATAATCTCTTACTTTCATTCTATAAACCTCACCATTTTCAAAATAATGACCCATTAATATGTTACCGAGTACATTATATAGACGCATAAGATGTCATATACTCAAATCCATTTGGTGCTATAGATGTTTCTTAAGCATACAATCAATCGCAAATGTCATACAACAAAGATTCGTAACTTTTATTTTAATA
This sequence comes from Glebionis coronaria, assembly GCA_025667525.1. Lineage (NCBI taxonomy): Eukaryota > Viridiplantae > Streptophyta > Magnoliopsida > Asterales > Asteraceae > Glebionis > Glebionis coronaria. The sequence goes on from JANFOE010000237.1 coordinate 485,107, forward strand.
ATTAACTATTGTCCCACATCGATACAAAGAAAGAGTCATTAAGAGGGCTAGGAGTCATCACCCCAAGTGAGGGGTTTTTGGGGTGTCACGTCAGCGAAACCCACTCACTCACTCACTCAGAAAAAACAGGGGAGTCATCAAGTGAAATCCAGTTTTTCAGAATTTTACAAAACACCCCCTAAACAAACTTAAATATTTCATTAAACATAAGCAACATTACAATACTTTTAAAATAAAACGAACATAATAAAAAAGACATACGAAAATTAAAAAAACATACGAAAATTAAAAATCATACGACCCGCCGTTTAGTTTTCTTCATCTTCATATGCATCTTCATCTCCGTGGTCAATTTGATTCCACATATGATCCATAAGGTTTTGTTGAAGACTTTGATGGGTTTCTCGGTCACGTAGTTCTTTGTTTTTTCGGCGGTAAACTTCACACCGCTCAAGCCATGTTCGTTGCATATTTCTTGACGGGTTAACGTAATTTTGGTTCCAATCTAACACCTGCATACCTTGATCTTTCAAAATCATGTTATGAAGTATGATGCACGTATACATGAGTCGTCGTAAGGTGTTTACTTCATACGCGCGTGCTGGTTGACGTAGTATTCCCCAACGTCCTTGGAGAACACCAAATGCACGTTCAACATCTTTCCGTGCAGCTTCTTGACGCCTTTTGAAGTGAGCATGTTTTGCGTCAGTTGCAACCGTGAAAGACTTCACGAAACTCGCCCATTGTGGGTAAATACCATCCGCTAAGTAATACCCATTTTGATACTCAACTCCGTTAACCGTATACGGTTTTATCGGTGCTTCGTCATTCAGAAGGTCATCAAATAACGGAGAATTATCTAAAACATTAATATCGTTATTCGCACCTGCCATCCCAAAAAACGCATGCCAAATCCACAGATCTTGCGAAGCAACAGCTTCAAGCATCAAAGTAGGGTATCTTTTATAACCACCAGCGTATTGCCCATGCCACGCAACTGGACAATTTTTCCATTCCCAGTGCATACAATCAATGCTGCCAAGCATCCCCGGAAAACCATGTTTCGTAAGATGTAGATCATATATTTGATCAACATCGGCCGGAGTTGGTTTTCTTAAATACTTGGCCATATACAAGTCAATAACACACATATTAAAATACATTAGACACTCACGTCCGGTTCGATTAGCAATTTGTAAATATTCATCAAATGCATCCGGCGTGTTGCCGTATGCCAATTGACGTATAGCCATTGTGCACTTCATAATAGCACTAATACTCATTCGACCCGTAGCATCGGGTCGAGAAGTAAAATAATTAAAATGCTCAGGAAGAGGATCGGCCTGATAATTTTTTATGCCGTTAACTATTTTTAAAAATAGTCTTCGGCTCATTCGAAATCTTTCACGAAACTTAACCAAAGGATACCTGCAATTCTCAACGAAATAATCGTTCATGAGCCGTTCCTCAGCACCTTCTCGGTCACGGTTGACTGGGATCCGAGTTAGTCTTGGACGATTCTCTTCTTCAAGCAACCGTTGATAATGATTGTGTGCTATTGGCAAGAAGTAAGCATCGAATTCCTCATCGATTTCAAAAACTGACGGAACGTGATTGGGATTCATATTTGTTTGTAGAGAGTGTTTATGTTTTGGTGTGTAAGAAATGGTTGATTTTGAGGTATATTTATAGACGGATCGAAAAATATAGCCGTTATAATTCGAATTTCAAAAAACTAGCCGTTGGGGGGGTGAAATGGAAAATTTTAAAATACTAGCCGTTTGGGGGGGGGGTTAAATGAAAATTTTTAAAAAATCTAGCCGTTTGGGGGGGTAAAATGAAATTTTTTTTTTTTAAAAAATCACTCACACGGCGTGAGTATACCCGCGCCGGGGTCTCACGCCGTGATTTTTGGCACCCATGGGAGTCATCACACCGGCCACGCCGTGGGTTTGGCACCCCACGGCGCGATTACTCCCAGCCCTCTAACTATTTATAAACTCAAGAGTCAATTTTTTATATTAACCATAGGACTTTTATACATAATAAATGCATGTTTATTGTGTATTTCGTTACTTTGGTTTTTTATTAGTTTACATTAAATTATGTAAGTAAACATAAATCTTCTCATTTAATGTTTAGTTTTGTAATGATCTTGAATCGATTGTGAAGAGAAAAACATAAAGAAAATCTAGGTTGAACTGAAGTTGCGTGTAAGAAAAACATAGCGACACTCTTCAGAACATAAAACTGGGTATGACACGTGCCACAATCGCCACAGGAGTGGGTCTGTTCATACTTCTGCACAAGAGTAAACGTATGTTGATGATCCCTTATTAGTAGCAAAACTAAAGATAATATAACCCCACTATAAACAAATTATCAGAAAGAACACAAACAAATAACCATATATAGTTACACTGGACTAAGCATATGGTCAAATGGTCGACTATTAGAGGTGACAAAACGGGCATGTTAGGCAGATCGAGTAACGGGTGAAACGGAAATAGAGAATTAGGGTAAAAGAAATAACGCATAACAACATTTCATCTGTGTCAAGCTTTTGTGTTGCTAACCCATTTAGTTGCAACCTCTAGTTAAAAGAGTGCAACAATTACCAAAGTGGAGGTCGAGTTACGTGACAGTAATTATAACTTGAATCAGCTAATGGCTTATGAACTCTAACAATCTAAATGCTTATGGTAATTCTTTGGAGCTTATATAAGGTTGTTTGTTCAGAAATGTAAAAACTAATTTGCTGGTTTAGAAGTTTGAAATTTGAATATGAGAATTTGGGTTGCGACACAAGAGCTTACCGACTTACCGTATTCAGGTTTTGGCCAATGACCTAATCGTCTAACGAAATCGAGCCATCAAGGGTTACAAGAGTGCAACGATCACCAAAATGTTATCGACAGAAGAACAGAATAACAAAAGACAATGATGAATTAGTTCCATGATTTTTCACAACAACAAACATTTTTATTACACAGATAAATATACATTATACATACAAAAAAATATATTATCAAAAAAAAAATACTCGTATCATCGTCGTATTTAACAAAGACTCTCCCCTTTGATGTATGAATGTATTATACACTAACTCACAACTACTAAGCGAAAACATGAGAAAACATGTGTGAATTTTTCTGTACATAACCCTTTTACCAGCATATCACACGCCGGTTGCTGTGGTTCTTTAAGCAATTCTCCTTTGTCGTTAGGCTGCTATTTCTTCTACTCACTTTCGAATTTCACCCTCCTGTATCAATAATATAAAGTAATAAACGCCTCAAACAAGCTAAGATACCAAAATGAAGATCCAAGATTCTTGTCTATATTCAGAAACTACACATAAAAGTTATCTTGATAACAAGGAATCCAAGTAATAAATTTCGTACCTGTGCTCTTTTGCTCTTGTGAATAACGGGTCGACTCACAAACGGTAACTTCTTGTCACCTGGAAGAGACCTTGACAAAAAGACAAAGGTCGAGGTTTTGTCACCTTTTTTTAAAAAAAAATTGTCTCAACTGGAGCCGGCTTGGGTTCAGACTTTGTGAATGCAACCTGACAAGTAGTCCAGTTCTGGGTTCCATGAGGACCTAACGGATGGTTCAACTCCAGTATCACGTGAAACCATCAGATAAAGGTAATCCGGTCATAGAACCAAGTTTTAACCACTTGACTAGACTCGTTGTCCTCTGGTTGTTTGTTACCACTCTCAATAACGCTAGCATCCGTTGTTCGTCGTTGTTCATAAACATCCGTTTTGTGCGGTTGTAGCATGAAGAAATCGTCAACAAGTGCACTGTTTTTGTTTATATTTCATAGAAGCATAGTCATCATTAAATGTTGACCTTCCCGTTTGACTTTCCGAGTTCTTGACCACAAACCAATCCTCATACCTTTTATTCTGATCATCAAGAATCCGAAGATCACGGAAATTGGTCCTTCCATCCGCACAATCACCATATTTGTGTGACATTACCATATCACGAGCATCTGAAGAATCTATTGCTTTCATTCTATAACCCTCGCCATTTTCAAATCATGACCGAGTAATACGTTACGGAATATACTATATCAACACATAAGATGTCATATACTCAGCTCCATTAGGTGCTATAGATGTTTCTTAAGCATGCAATCAATCGCACATGTCATACAACAAGGTTCGTTACTTCTATTTCAATAACTAGCTTACTCCCACATCGATAGAAAGAAAAAGTCCCGAAATATTTAATAAAAAAGAAGTTCTCAAAAAATAAAAAACAAGTAGAATTAGTATGCATAAACCGTATGTTTTATACGTTTGTTGGTTTTCTTTGTTTTCTTACGTTTTTCTACGTTTTCATAACTTTTCACGGTTTTTTATGTTTGCGTACGTTTTTATAAGTTATACACGTTTTTCTACGATTTTATATGTATTTGTATGTATAAACCGTTTTTGTACGTATATGTGCTTATTGTTTACGTTTTTTTATGATTTTTTACGTTTTTGTACGTAATAATGTATAAAGCGTACACATACGTACAAAAACAGAGAAAAAAGATATAAAAATGTTAGAAAACGTATGGAAACATTCAAAAACGTATAAAACATAAAAGAGAACGCAAAAGAGCGCAACAATCACCAAAATGTTATAGACAAAACACAAGAGTGACAGAAGAAGTAGAGTGAAAACATGAAAGGCCTACTCAAGAAGTCTGTAATAACAATCGTCTTCGTGCCAGTAGGATTTGTGTGAATTTTTCTTTAATTAAAACTTTAAACAGCATATCACGCCGGTTGTCTTCTTCTTCGTGCCAGTAGGATTTATTTTAATAGTTATTGTCCCACATCGATAGAAAGAAAGAATCATGAGATATTTATAAACTCAAGGGTCATTTATTTGAATAACTATGATATTGATATACACAATAAGTACGTGTTTATTGTGTCTTTCAGTTTTTTATTAGTTTACGTTCAATTACGTAAGTAAACATAAATCTTCTCATTTAATGTTTAGTTTTGTAAAGAAAATCTAGGTGAAACTGAAGTTGCGTGTAGAGACAAACATAGAAAACCTAAAACTGAGTATGACGCGTGCCACAACCGTCCCACGAGTAGGTCTGTCCATCAGAGTAAACATATATTGATGATCCTTTATTAATAGCGAAACTTAAGATAATATAACTATAAACAAATTTAAAAAAGGAACACAAACAAATAACCATAGTACACTAGTAAACATATGGTCAAATGGTCGACGATTAGAGGTTGCATATTGGGCATGTCGGGCAGATTCGAGCAACAAGTCAAGCCGAAATATAGAATTAGGGTAAAAGAATATGTGCTCATCATACCTGCTTATTTAGTCCAAAACCTTGTGTTAGTTGTCCAGCTAACCCATTTAGTTGCCACCTCTAGTTAAACGAGTGCAACAATTACCAAAATGTGTTTATTTTCATGAGGTCGATTTACGCGACAGTAATTATAACTTGAATCAACTAATGGCTCATGAACTCTAACAATCTAAAAGCTTATAGTAATTCTTTGGAGCTTATACAAGGTTGTTTGTTCAGAAATGTAAAAACTAGTTTGCTGGTTTATATTTTGAGAATGCAGCCTCAGACGCGAGACTATCAGAAAAATGTCATCTGGCTCACAAAACTTAGTTTTCGCCACCTGACTAGACTCATCGGCCGCAGTTTGTTTGTTACCACTCTAAATAATTCTAACATCCGTTGTTCGCCATTGTTCATAAACATTGGTTGTTAGCGGTTGTACCATGAAGGAATCATCAACAGGTGCTGCTTTTTTTTTTGTTTATTTCAGAGGAAAAGTCATCACCTTTCCGAGTTCTTGACCACAAACCAATCCTCATACCTTTTATTTCTGATTATCCAAGAATCTGACCCAAGATCAAGGAAATTAGTCCTTCCATCGGCACAATCACCATATCTGTGCGACATTACCATATCACGAGCATCCGAAGAATCTATTGCTTTCATTCTATAACCCTCATCATTTTCAGTATAATGACCGAGTAATATGTTACGGAGTATATTATATCAACATATAAGATGGCATATACTCATCTCCCTTTGGTGCTATATATGTTTCTTAACAACAAAGATTCGTTACTTTTATTTTTGTAGCTATTGTCCCACATAGATAGAAATAAAGAGTTATGAGCTATTTATAAACACAAGGGTTATTCTTTAATTAAACTAATAATGAAATACATAATAAATACTGAGTAGTTTATTGTGTCTTTCATTATTTGGTTTTTTATTAGTTTACGTTTAATTATGTGATTTAACATAAAACATGCCATTTAATTATATTTTTTCATAAGAGTAAACCATTTAATTATGTTTTTTCATAAGAGTAAACTTATATTGATGATAGTAGCTAAATTAAAGATAATAAACCCACTTCAACAAATTTAAAAAAAGAACACAAACAAATAACCATATTACACTAGAGTAAACATATGGTCAAATGGTCGACGATTAGAGGTGGCAAAATGGGCATGTTGGACGGATCGAGCAATGGGTCAAACGGAAATAGAGAATTAGGGTAAAAGAAATAACGCATAACGTTTCATCTGTGCTCATCATACCGGCTTATTTAGTTGAAAGCTTTTGTGTTGTTCAAATAACAAATTTACTTGCCGCCTCTAGTTTAAAAGTGTACTAATCACCAAAGATGTTATAGCGATAAACTTCTTATTTGTTCTCTTTTGCTATTCTGAACAACGGGTCGACTCACAAATGGTAACCTTTTGTGAATGCAGCCTAGGTCGCAAAGTCCATTTCTGGTGTCCCACGAGGACCTAACGGATGGCTCAACTCTCGAATCACACGAGACCATTAGATAAAGATCATCCGGCTCATAGAACCCAGTTTTCGCCACCTTACTAGTCTCGTTGGCCTGAGGTTGCTTGGTTACCACTCTCAATCACACTAACATCAACAAGTGCACTCTTTTTTTTAATTCTGATGAAAATACATACATTCCTAAGTTCCCATTTGACTTTCCGAGTTCTTGACAACAAACCAATCCTCGTCCCTTTTATTTCTGATTGTCGAAGAATCTGACCCAAGATCACGGAAATTAGTCCTTCCATATGCTCAGCATCCGAATAATCTCTTACTTTCAGTCTAAAACGCTCACCATTTTCAAAACAATGACCGAGTAATATGTTACGGAGTATATTATATAGACACATAAGATGTCATGTGCTCTGTTCCATTTGGTGCTATAGATGTTTCTTAAGCATACAATCAATCACAAATGTCATACAGCAAAGATTCGTAACTTTTATTTTACGTAATAATTAACTATTGTCCCACATCGATACAAAGAAAGAGTCATTAACTATTTATAAACTCAAGAGTCATTTTTTATATTAACCAAGGGATCCTGATACATAATAAATACATGTTTATTGTGTCTTTGGTTACTTCGGTTTTTTATTAGTTTATGTTCAATTATGTAAGTAAACGTAAATCTTCTCATAAAAACGCGTATTACGCGTGCCACACAGTAAACGTATGTTGATGATCCCTTATTAGTGGCAAAACTAAAGATAATATAACCCACTTCAACAAATTTAAAAAAAGAACACAAATAAAACGGGCATGTCAGGTGGATCGAGTAACGGGTCAAACGGAAATAGAGAATTAGGGTAAACGAAATAAGGCATAACATTTCATATGTGCTCATCGTACCTGCTTATTTGGTCCAAATCTTTTTTTTTTTTTTTTTGGTAACCGTGATTTCTGACTCATTGGTGCAAACAACCTTGAAGTGGCCACGCCAACCTCCTGAAAAGGGAGGGCTTTACCTGGTTTGAGTTTGTGTTGTGTTGCTAACCCATTTAGTTGTCACCTCTAGTTAAAAGCGTGCAACAATCACCAAAATGTGTTTGAATTCATGAGGTCGAGTTACCTGACAGTACTTATAACTTGAATCAGCTAATGGCTTATGAACTCTAACCGCCTAAAAGCTTATGGTAATTCTTTGGAGCTTATATAAGGTTGTTTGTTCAGAAATGTAAAAACTAATTTGCTGGTTTAAAAGTCTGAAGTTTGAATATGAGACTGTGGGTTGTGACGACACAAGAGCTTACCGTAATCAGGTTTTGACCAATGACGTAATCGTCTAACAAAATTGAGCCATCAAGGGTTACAAGAGTGCAACGATCACCAAAATGTTATTGACAGACGAACAGAAAAACAAAAGACAATGATAAATTAGTTCTATGATTTTTCACAACAACAAACATTTTTATTACACAGATAAATATACATTATACATACAAAAAATATATTATCAAAAATAAAAAATACTCGTATATTTAACAAAGACTCCCCCCTTTGATGTATGAATGTATTATACACTAACTCACAACTACTAAGCGAAAACATGATAACACAACTCAAGAAGTCTGTAATAACAGTCGTCTACGTGCCAGTAGGATGTGTGTGATTTTTCTGTACGTAAGCCTTTTACCAGCATATCACACGCCGGTTGTCTTCTTCTTAAGTGGACTAGAAACGCCCCTTGGGTTAACTGGCTTTTTGGTAGAACCTGAACCACCACTTGTTGCGGTTCTTTCAGCAATTCTCCTTTGTCGTTCAGCTGCTATTTCTTCTACTCTCTTTCGAATTTCATCCTCCTGTTTCAATAATATAAAGTTATAAACGCCTCAAACAAGCCAAGATACCAATAAGATAAAGACCCAAGTTATTTAGATAACAAGGAATCTAAGTAATAATTTTGTACCTGTTCTCTTTTGCTCTTGTGAACAACGGGTCGACTCACAAACGGTAACCTCTTGTCACCTGGGAGAGACCTTGACAAAGGTCGAGGCTTTGTCACTTTCTTTTTAATTTTGACTGGAGACTCTTCAGTGGTTCTTTTGTCTCAACTGGAGCCGGCTTGGGTTCAGACTTTGTGAATGCAGCCTCGGTCGCATAGTCCATTTCTGGGGTCCATGAGGACCTAATGGATGGCTCAACTCCAGAATCACGTGAGACCATCAAATAAAGGTCATCTGGCTCATAGTACCCAGTTTTCGCCACCTTACTAGACTCATCGGCCTCAGGTTGCTTGTTACCACTCTCAATCACGCTAACATCCGCTGTTCGCCATTGTTCATAAACATCTGTTGCGTGCGGTTGTACCATGAAGGAATCATCAACAGGTGCGGTCTTTTTGTTTATTTCAGATGAAAAGACATCACCTTTCATGGAAGCATAGTCATCGTTAAATGTAGACCTTCCCGTTTGACTTTCCGAGTTCTTGACCACAAACCAATCCTCGTCCCTTTTGTTTCTAATTACTGAAGAATCTGATCCAAGATCACGGAAATTGGTCCTTCCATCCGCACAATCACCATATCAGTGCAACATTACCATATCATGAGCACCCGAAGAATCTATTGCTTTCATTCTATAACCCTCACCATTTTCAAATAATGACCGAGTAATATGTTATGGAGTATATTATATCAACACATAAGTCATATACAGAGCTCCATTTGGTGCTATAGATGTTTCTTAAGCATGCAATCAATCGCAAATGTGATACAACAATGTTTGTTACTTTTATTTCAATAACTAGCTTTGTCCCACATCGATAGAAAGAAAGAGTCGTGAAATATTTACAAACTCAAGTGTCATTCGTTAAGTTAAATCGGCTCCCTTCTTCGCAATAAATACTTGTTTGTTGTGTCTTTGATTGCTTGACTTTTTCATTAGTGTATTAATGGGTTATATTAAGAGTCGTGAAATATTTACAAACTCAAGTGTCGTTGGTTACACAATTTTTCATTTTCATATTTGCACCATAGTGACACTTTTCCGAACCTAAAACTGGGTATGACGCGTGCCAAAACTGCCGCACGAATGGGTCTGTTCATGAGAGTAAACATATGTTGATGAACGATGGACCCTTAATATAAGAGCATCAGGTATCATGGCTAAGTGTTTACCTCTTCACTGCGCCACATCAGCGCCACGTCATACCAACTAATCTCTCTCCTCTTCTCCAAAAACACCCCCTTTATCACAACTAGTCTCTCTCCTCTTCACTTGGGTCCCACCACTCACCATTTTATTTAATTTTTCAATTTTCACACAAAATAAAAATTCATTTCATAAAATTAAAAATTACAAAATACTAAAAAATAAAATACAAATACGAGAAATAAAACTTGAGAATACTGAAATACAATAGGAAATGCAATACGATATTAAAAATAAAATTACATAATACGATTAGTCAGTTCCCGGATCCGAATCCGATAACAGACCAGAAGGAAACTCCCAACGCAATGTTTCTTCTTCATCTTCTTCGGCCATAATTTGCGCCTCCCGCTCCCTTCTTTCCCTTTCTTCTTCTTCCTGAGTTTGTCTCAACACTTTTTGATCTAGGTATTCTTGATACACCTCAATGTCAGTCATTCTGCCATCTGTGAGGTTTGGAATTGGAAAGGGTAGATCGGGCGACTCATTTCTTATTCGGTGTTGTTGCGACGAATGACCGATATGTGTTGTTTGATATCGGGACGAAGAACCAAAGTTATTCAACCATTTAGTATTTTCTTCAATTCTGGCCTCAAATTTTGTCGCCTTTCTTGCGCAAGATCTCCGGAGGCTGAAATCCAATTCAGCTTGCTTACTAAGATATGTGTCGATAAACTGACGCTCCTGTGGGGAGAGATCACGGCATTTCTTACATGCTGAGCTCAATTCCCTATTCTCTTCGGACGCAGCATCGAAATCATCACCTAACTTCGTAAGCTGCTCGTAACGGCGTTGTTGTTGAAGTATTTGCCTGTTAACTATAGCCTTAATCTCGGCTTCGGTATGTGGGAATGAACATGCCATTTTTGATTTTTGAATGTGTGTGTGAAAAAACAGAGTTGTGTGTTGAGTTGTGTGTGAAAAAACTGTGTGTGAAAATATGGTATTTATAAAGAAAAAATATTGATTTTAAAAAAAAAATTTTTTTTTTTTTACTAGCCGTTTGAAAAACAAACGGTAATAAAAAAGTGGCCCCACTTTATTTAGCAACGAGCAATGTCACTTTGTGACATTTGACATCCGGCGAGGGGGGGGCGGTGTAACGGCGAGCGGCGGCGAGGGGCGGCGAGCGTGCCACCTAGGCACGGCGAGCCCCCCTCTTTGCCACACCGTTCCCTCTAACCCATTATAAACAAATTTAAAAAAGAACCAAACAAACGCGTGTCAAATGGGAAAAAAAATACACCAAAGACTAATATTTACTGCCAACAAAAAAAAATCTCAAAAAAGAAAAACAAAAGAAAACCAATGAATAATAATGGTAATGAACATCCATATCATAAACCAGTGCGGGTTCTGTACCCGACCCGTTGTCATCCCCAATTACACTATTATCTTGAATGCCTTTCTAAAATTTATTATAGCTCGGCTGCCCTGCCTCCATGAATGTAACATGGCAGACATTTGCCAAAAATAAGCATCGAGATGGTTTTTACAACTGACTTTAAAAAGTTAAAACTCCACCGCAAAAATTATTGACAAGATTCTAAATATAACTTCAAAATGTTATAAACTTATAAAAGTGACTTATAGGCTTGTTAAAAGAAGTTTATGCCCATACCGAGTTTTGTATCTACATGTTTTGCCTGCTTGTTGTAACATATGAGGATCGTATAAAACGGACAATGTTGTAAAACAAGGTCTAGGCGGCGCGTAGGCGCTAGGCGGTCATACTCCGCCTAGAAGCTAAGATAAAGACATCTTTAGTTTCATGAGGTGTAATTATGTGACGCTAATCATAACTTGAATCGGCTAATAATGGCTCATTAACTCTTTGGAGCTTATAAAAGGTTCAGTACTGGGGTATTTGTTTCGGCTTATATAGCCGGCTTCTAGCTTATTTGGTTTACGGCTTATGTTTTATAAGCTCACTTTTTGTGGTTTTGGGCTTATGTTACATAGTAAACTTAGATAAACCTGTAAAAAATAGTTTGCTGGTTTAGAGGTTTGAACTTTGAATATATAAGACTTTGAGTTGTGATACTATCTCCAACTCGAATAATGATAAACTTTTCGCGCAAAATGTCGAGTATTATTATAAAAACTTGTTTGAGGTCAAGGTAGACGTCGTAATCTTCTCAGACAATCAGTTTCAAAAACCGAGCCCTTGACAACTTACCTTTTCTCCCGGTTCTTTTGTCTCAACTGGAACGGCTTAGGTTCAGACTTCGTGAATGCAGCCTCGGTCTCATAGTCCATTCTTGGATGGCTCAACTCCAGAATCACGTGAGACCATCAGATAATGGTCATCTGGCTCATAGGACCCAATTTTGCCACCTTACTAGGCTCATCGGCCTCAGGTTGGTTGTTACCACTCTCAATCACACTAACAACCGTTGTTGCCCAAGATCACCAAAATTGGTCCTTCCATCTCAATCACCATTCACCATATATGCGCGGCATTACTAATATAATTTAGCATATCAGCAACCGAAGTTATATGTCATATGGTCAGTTCCATTTAGTGCTATATATGTTTCTTAAACATGCAATCAATCGCATATGTCATTCAACAAGATTTGTTATTTTTAGTTACCTTGTCCCACATCGATAGAAAGAAAGAATCATGAAATATTTATAAATTCATACTGCATTAGATTAACTCTAAGAAGCAAGCAACCAATTCTTGCTTCATGATAATGGTTTGTGTATATTTGTCTGTTTTTGTTAACGTTAGTTGCATTTAGGGATGGCAAAAGCATGCGAGACCGAAGGTGAAGACCCGAATCCAAACCGATTGGGTCGGTTCGGGGACGAGTTTGCGGATTTGGTGGGTATTGATAAAAATATTTAGTCGGGTTTGGTGAGAGGTTAGAATAACAACCGTCTTCGTGCCAGTAGGATTTAAGTGAATTTTTATTAAAGTAAACCTTTTACTAGCATATGTGCACTAGAAACGCCCCTTGTGGATTAACTGGCTTTTTGGTAGAACCTGAACCAGCACTTGCTGCGGTTCTTTCAGCAATTCTCCTTTGTCGTTCGGCTGCTATTTCTTCTACTCTCTTTCGAATTTTATCCACATGTTTCAACAATATAAAGTTATAACGCCTCAAAGGATTCTAGATACCAAGAAAAACCAGAAATCTATTGTTTTTATTGCAAGAAACCATTACTTTGGCCTATGTAAGAATTTTCGTACCTCTTCTCTTTTGCTCTTGTGAACAACGGGTCAACTCACAAATGGTAACCTCTTGTCACTTGGCAGAGACCTTAACAAAAGTCGAGGCTTTGTCGCCTTCTTTTTAACTTTGACTCGAAACTTTTCAGTTGGGTCTTTTGTCTAATTAACTGGAGCCGGCTTGGGTTCAAACTTTGTGATTCTGGGGTCCATGAGGACCTAACGGATGGTTCAACTCCAGTATTAGGTGAGACCATCGTATAAAGGCCATTTGGTTAATAAAAACAAGTTTTCGCCACTTGACAAGACTCATGATCATCGGCCTCAGGTGGTTTGTTACCACTCTCAATCACACTAGCATCCGTTGTTGCCATTGCTCATATACATCCATTGTTTGTGGTTGTACCATAAAGGAATCATCAACCAGTGCACTCTTTTTGTTTATCTCAAATGAAAATACATACCTTTCTAAGTTTGCGTTTGACTTTCCGAGTTCTTGACAACAAACCAATCCTTGTCCCTTTTATTTCTGATCATCGAAGAATCTGACCCAAGATCACGGAAATTGGTCTTTCCATCTGCTCCATCTCCATATCTGTGCGACATTACCATATCAGCATCCGAATAATCTCTTACTTTCATTCAATAACCCGCACCATTTTCAAAATATCGACACATAGATGTCATATACTCAGCTCCATTTGGTGATATATATGTTTCTTAACAACAAATATTCGTTACTTTTACTTTAGCAACTATTGTCCCATAGAAAGAAAGAGTTATCATCTATTTATAAACACAAGGGACAGTTTAGTTTAACACTGGCTACTTGAGACACAATAAATATTTGTTTATTGTGTCTTTCGTTATTTGTGTTTTTTATGTGTAATTATATAAGTAAGCAATAAACATAAAACTTTTCATTTAATGTTAGTTTTTGTGCATAACCGGGTATGATGCGTGCCAGAACCGCCACACGAGTGGGTCAGTTCATACTTCATAAGAGTAAGCGTATGGTCAGGTAGTCGACGATTAGAGGTGGAAAAACGGGCATGTCGGGCGGATCTTGACAAAGGTCGAGGCTTTGACGCTTTGTCGCCTTCTTTTAAATTTTGACTGGAGACTTTTCGGCCGGTTCTTTTGTCTCACACTACAAAATTCGAACCCTTCCCTGGCTAAATTCGCGACGTTTCCCTGGCGACATGTCGCCAGGGAAGACGAATCCCTGGCGACATGTCGCCAGGGAAAGTACGCCAAGAAAGGCTGGTGCGGGATAGTTTCCCTGGCGACAAATTCTGATTTCCCTGGCGACAAGTGGGCCCCACAAACTCTTTGGTTCAAATATTGGTGCCACGTCGGAGTTGGTGCGGGATAGTTTCCCTGGCGACATGTGTCGCCAGGGAAAATATGGCTGATTAAGGAACTTATAGGTTTTTTAAACCTCACTTTTCCCTGGCGACATGTCGCCAGGGAAACTCTAGAAGAACATTGACTTGTCAACGCCAGGCGTTGACTTGTCAACGCCTGGCGTTGACAAGTCAATGTTTTTCTTGAGTTTCCCTGGCGACATGTCGCCAGGGAAACTAGACGTAACGTTGACGAGTCAACGCCTGGCGTTGACAAGTCAATGTTTTTTCGAGTTTCCCTGGCGACATGTCGCCAGGGAAACATGGCTGACTTTTTTAGAAAGTCAAATTATCCAAAGTTTCCCTGGCGACATGTCGCCAGGGAAACTTTGACATTTTTTTTTTTTTAGCTGCCTGCACAGCAGGCTGTTTCCAGATTTTTTCCGGAATTTTTCCGGAAAAAATCTACCAAAACCTGGGAATACAAATACAAAACCTGAAGATAAAAATACCAAAAATCTACCACGAATCTAGTACCAAAACACAATAACATGTAACTCTCGATCAATACAAATACATGTCACAACTTGAGTACAAAGTTCCTAGTTACACTTATTAAACTTGCAATTCGGGGTTTACAATTATTAAACTTGCATGCTAAGGTAGGAAAAACAAGACAAGCATACTAACCATTACCACTCCCACCGGCGCCACTACCGCTGCCTCCCGTGCCACTCCCGCTAGCACCACCCGATAGAAATGCTCCGAACGCATCGGCAAACCTATCGTCACTTCTCATAAAGTTAAACACTTGAGCCGCTTGTTCCAACCGTGGGTCGACGGGAGGAGGAGGAGGAATATAGTGAGTACTCCTTCTCGGCACTATCTGGCCGACACCGGGCATGTGGCCTCGCTGCTTTCCACCTCGGACGATACGGTTGATCTCGTCGTCCGTATGTTTTCCTGCAGCCTTCATCGCAAGCATCTCCTCCTAATGAAGTGACAAAAACAAACGACAGTTAGTATATTATATATTAGTCGGTTGGTACATTATTTATCGGCAAGGAATAGTAAAAAACCAAGGCATATCCAAAAAAAAATTAATTAATTAATTAATTTAAAAAAAAATACTTACATACATAACGCGGTCCGCATCGCAAGGAAAATTCCCATCCTGGTCGGTGTGCGCAATGAAGAAGTGATCAATGACAGTCGGGGGTGGCACATCAGCTTCAATTGCAGCTTGCGTCTGTACATACATAGACACGCATATATAGAATGAAGCAAATTCAAAACAAAAAATCACAACACACCAAAACATATAATCAAAGACATATATGTATGTAAATTAATTATAGAATTTCTCACCACTTGGTCTCGAAGGCGTGCCAACGATCGGGATCCCTGCCGACTCGGCGTCTTCTGCTTAGACCGGTTCTGGGAGTTCGTCTGGCATCTTTTCTCGTAATCCGGATTACTCCAAAGTGCGATATGTTTCTCCCAGTCCTCTGAAGTAATTTCCTCTGGACGCTCGCTGCGGACTCTGCCGATATCTACCCTGCCGGTATCGATGTCTCGGACCCAATGCTTTGTCTTGAGCGTATTTTTTCGAGAATTATAACTCTTTGTAAGCATTTGATTGATGCCGCCACGTATTTCCTTCCATCTACCAGGATCACTCTTGTGTGGCGTCAAATTAAACTGATTCTGCATTCATATACAACAAATAAAACAAAAACAAAGTTAGAGTTAGAGATATAATTTATACATTATTTTGTTTATTTATTTAATGGCTTAGTCATTTATTTAATTTTTTATAACAAATAAGCTTTTTGAAAACAACTTGTTCTGATAAGCTTATCAGGACAAGCTGTTTGAAATCAGCTTATCCTGATAAGCTTATCAGGACAAGCTGTTTGAAAACAGCTTATCCTGATAAGCATATCAGAACAAGCTGTTTTCACACAGCTTGTTCTGATAAGCTTATCAAGATAAGTTGTATTCAAACAGCCTGTTCTGATAAGCATATCAGGATAAGCTGTTTGAAAACAGCTTATCCGAAAAGCTTATTACATTATTCTCATCAAATATATATTTATTTAAATTTTTTTATATTTATTCTAATTTTTTTATATATATTTAAAAAAAATTTATATGATATAAATAAATAAGATACAATTTGTATATTTATTTAAATTTTTTATTTATTTATATGATATAAATAAATAAACAAATTTATTTAAATATATACATCATTAAATAAATAAACACAATAATGTTATGAACATAAAAATGATAACTGACCTCTATGTTCGCCCAAACCAATGTTTCGATCTCATCAGGGACATCAGCCCAACTTGGGTAGTACAGTGGCACGAGCCTCCTGATACAATCCCCGATGTAATTAGATAAATGCTGAGCATGCGTGCCGCGAGGCCGGTGAGATTTTTCTTCAAAATCTATCGGGACAGGGCCATGCTGACCAACTTCCTCCAACAAATCGATACATCGGCTAATGCCTCGAGTCTTTCTACCGGCCGCTCTGCCGCCCAAATTTTCTTTTCTTTTGCCTTTGCCTGCAAAAATCAAGTGAGTGACAAAGTAATAAAAATTCAAGGCAAGCAACATATATATGCACCAAATTTTTTATTGTGTTACAATAATCCAAATATTCTTACCTTTATTTCTAAATGCGGCGAAACAACCGCTGCGGATGTTTGGCGTAGGAGGTTCATCCTCACCACCACCGTCACCACCGTGTGATCCTGCAACATCTGCTGACATCTGTACAAGTACAATTAGCATAACATAGACAAATTCATGAACAAAATAATATAAGCATGCACAAATTCAAATACAACACATCCAAATAAATATACACATTTAAAAAATCCACAACAATTAGGATAAGCTGTTATCAAACAGCTTATCCTGATAAGCTTATTAGGATAAGCTGTTATCAAACAGCTTATTCTCATCAAATAGGTAACATAAGGAGTGTTTGGATTTACGTTTAAAAAAATTAACAATTTTAAACATCCCGGACGACATGTCGCCAGGGAATCTAAAAAAAACTAAAAAAAAACAATATGTATTCTCAATTACAATTAAAAGTTAAAAAAACATACCTTTAAATAGTGGTCGGGTCTCGGCTGTGGTCGGGGCGCGGGTGTGGTCGGGGCTCGGCTGCGGTCGGGTCTCGGCTATGGTCGGGCTCGGCTACGGTCGGGACTCGGCTGCGGTGACCGGATATGTAAAAACAAAACCAAATATACTATCAATTGTAAAAACAAAACCAAATCAATTACAATATAAATTATAAAAAAAATTATATAAAAAAAAACCAAAACAATTACAATATAAATTATATAAAATACCTTAATATATATTGCGGTGGTGGTGGTGCCGGTGAATGTAGATGGCGTGGTGGTGGTGTTGGCGACTGGAGATGGTGGTGAGTGGTGGTGCGTGCACGTGTGCAGGTGTGGAGGAGAATGATGGTGAGTGGTGGTGGTGAGTGGTGGTGGTGGTGATATAGCAGCGGGATGTGGAGGAGAGTGGTGGTGGTGAGTGGCCGGATATAGCAGCGAAGAGAGTAAGGGAGATGAAGTTTTTTTTTTGTTAAGTGTATGTGAGAAAAGATAAGGTTTCTGATGAATAAATCGCTTTTTCTTTTCCCCGGCGACAATCCCTGGCGACATGTCGCCAGGGAAACTTTTGCCTTTTGTCGTTTAGCCAAAAGCGCGCGTTAGTGAAAAATTTTGGAGGGGTGTGACGAGGTTTCCCTGGCGACATGTCGCCAGGGATTCCTTTGACTTTTCAACGCATATGCACGTACCTATAACTTTCGTCGGGTCTCCCAAAGTTTCCCTGGCGACACGTCGCCAGGGAAACATGGCTGACTTTTCTGAAAGTCAAGTGAGCCACATTTTCCCTGGCGACATGTCGCCAGGGAAACATGGCTGACTTTTCTGAAAGTCAAGTGAGCCACATTTTCCCTGGCGACATGTCGCCAGGGAAACTTGGCTGACTTTTTAGAAAGTCAAGTTGAGCACACGTTTCCCTGGCGACATGTCGCCAGGGATAGTATCCCTGGTGACTTGTCGCCAGGGATAGATACAAATGTCGCAAGGGATAATTTTTGTGAAAATAAAGTTTTTGTTACTTATGTATTATTATAATTAGTAATAAAATAATAATAATTATTATTATTATTTATGAAATAATAATTATTATTATTACATATTATAAAATAATTATTATTATTTATAAAATAACTATATCATCCCGGTCAGTTTAATTTCTAAATTCATTCCGATTTATTCCGTTTAGTTTCTCGATTTATTCTAATTCGGTAACCATTTAACATCTAACGTTTAACAAATGCATACCGACTCATCCATTGAACATCTAACATGTAACCAAGACATGTCGAGTCATCCATTGAACATCTAACGTGTAACCAACACATGTCTAGTCGTCCATTGAACATCCAACGTGTAACCAAGACATGCCGACTCATCCATTGAACATCTAACGTGTAACCAAGACATGCCGACTCATCCATTGAACATCTAATGTTTAACAAATGCATACCGACTCATCCATTGAACATCTAACGTCTAACCAAGACATGCCGACTCATCCATTGAACATCTAACATGTAACCAAGACATGTCGAGTCATCCATTGAACATCTAACGTGTAACCAACACATGTCGAGTCGTCCATTGAACATCCAACGTGTAACCAAGACATGCCGACTCATCCATTGAACATCTAACGTGTAACCAAGACATGCCGACTCATCCATTGAACATCTAATGTTTAACAAATGCATACCGACTCATCCATTGAACATCTAACGTCTAACCAAGACATGCCGACTCATCCATTGAACATCTAACATGTAACCAAGACATGTCGAGTCATCCATTGAACATCTAACGTGTAACCAACACATGTCGAGTCGTCCATTGAACATCCAACGTGTAACCAAGACATGCCGACTCATCCATTGAACATCTAACGTGTAACCAAGACATGCCGACTCATCCATTGAACATCTAATGTTTAACAAATGCATACCGACTCATCCATTGAACATCTAACGTCTAACCAAGACATGCCGACTCATCCATTGAACATCTAACATGTAACCAAGACATGTCGAGTCATCCATTGAACATCTAACGTGTAACCAACACATGTCGAGTCGTCCATTGAACATCCAACGTGTAACCAAGACATGCCGACTCATCCATTGAACATCTAATGTTTAACAAATGCATACCGACTCATCCGTTGAACATCTAACGTCTAACCAAGACATGCCGACTCATCCATTGAACATCTAACATGTAACCAAGACATGTCGAGTCATCCATTGAACATCTAACGTGTAACCAACACATGTCGAGTCGTCCATTGAACATCCAACGTGTAACCAAGACATGCCGACTCATCCATTGAACATCTAACGTGTAAATGCAAAGAAAGGAAACCTGTATTTGTGTTTGTATATATGTGTTGTAATAATAGTATACAACTATACATAGAATTATCAAATCCGACTTAATTAGAGATCAAGCTAGAGGCAATAGTGGTTTGTACCCAAAACAACCATTCAAATAAATCTTTAACCAGCTTCCGTTTTGAATCGATGACAAAAAGAGTTCCAGCAAACAAGTCGCGTAAGTTTGAACAAAAGAAAGAAGCTTTTCATTTGATGTAACCTCACCAAAATAGCTTACACAACGAGTATAGTCATTTGCCAGCTCAATATAGCTATGTTGCCAGCTCATCTAACGTGTAACCAAAACATACCGACTCATCCATTGAACATCTAATGTTTAACAAATGCATACCGACTCATCCATTGAACATCTAACGTCTAACCAATACATGCCGACTCATTTATTTAACATCTAACGTGTAACCAACACATGTCGAGTCGTCCATTGAACATCTAATATAACCATAACAAACCGGATCATCCATTGAACATCAAACGTACAACCATAACAAACCGGGTCATCCATTGAACATCCAACGTTTAACTATTGGCGGGAAAACGTTGGCGGGAAAACATTGGCGGGAAAATGTTAACTATTTCCCTCACTTTTTGACCATAAAATGATTCACACACACTTATCATCAGCAGATCACACACACACACACTTATCATCTCCTACCAAACTCACCACCACCACCACCTGATTTGGTAGCAGATGGATCCCCGTGAAGCTTATAAGTGTACATGTAGAAAGGGATATATTGTGTTGAGACAGTCACATCAACCTCATAGCTTTGGTAAACTCTACTATGCATGTCCTTTTTCGAAGGTAAACAATCAAATGTTTTAGTTATGTAATACGTGTGATTATTAAATGACATGTCATGTTATTTGTTTACTTTGTAACAGCCAAAAACAAATGATTATGGATGTAAATATTTTAAATGGAAGGATGATTTTGATCTCGAACTCCGTATAAGATCTTCAACACCTCAAGGTTCACATCCAAGTTCTTCTACAGGTCCTTCTCAATCTGCACCCACTGAGTGCTCAAATTGCAAGATCAAAGATCTAAAGATAAAGATGTTAGAGGCAAGACTAGAAATGGAAAGGCATCCTGAAGACCACGCATGTCAATCGGCTGCAATACTTCATGAGCTTTTAAATGAAATGGAAAATCTTAGCGTTGAGTAGTAATCGGCTGCACTACTTCACGAACTTTAAGTTGATTAGTAATGTCTGTTTTTAAGTTTTCCATTTGATTCCACAAGGGCTATGTATAATATTATGAATAAATAAATGTTTGTTTTATAAATGTCTCATTTTTATTATATAAACGTCGCAAAAATTAAATAACATCGGATCGATAGTTAAAATAATAACTAACAAGCAAAAACAAATTACATATATGTCAGGGAGTTTCCCTGGCGACAAGTCGCCAGGGAAACATTTGGGTTTTGGCGGGTAAAAGCCCGCCACACATTCTTGGCATGTAATTAAACATTTGTGTTTAATTTTGAAACTAATCACAAATGGCGAGGGTTTCCCTGGCGACTTGTCGCCAGGGATAATGTTGACATGTAATTAGCAAACATAATTTTTGTTAAATACGATGGACGGGTTTTCCCTGGCGACTTGTCGCCAGGGATAAGTTGGTCAAAGTTTGACTAGGTTTTCCCTGGCGACGTGTCGCCAGGGAAACCTTGGAGGGAAAATTTCGCGCTCTTTCACTTGGTATCTGGTTTTGGACCGAGTATCCCTGGCGACATGTCGCCAGGGAAACTCTAGTCAAACTTTGACTAAAAAGTAAACCTACTTTACCGCCACGTTAGCGTTGTCGCCAGGGAAAAGGTGTTATCCCTGGCGACATTGTGTCGCCAGGGAAACGCCCGTCATCTGTTCTCAACTTTCTTGTAGTGTCAACTGGAACAGCTTAGGTTCAGACTTTGTGAATGCAGCCTCGGTCGCATAGTCAATTTCTGGATGGCTCAACTCCGGAATCACGTGAGACCATCTGATAATGGTCATCTGGCTCATAGAACCCAGTTTTCGCCACCTTACTAGACTCGTCGGCCTCAGGTTGTTTATTACCACTCTCAATCAGACTAACATCAACAAATGCACTCTTTTTGTTTATTTCAGATGAAAACACATACCTTTCTAAGTTCCCGTTTGACTTTCCGAGTACTTGACAAAAAACCAATCCTAGTCTCTTTGCAAAACGGGCGGGCGGGCGGGCACGGGCGGCGGGCTAAACGGGCAACGGGCTAAACGGGCGGCGGGCTAAACGGGCGCGGGCTAAACGGGCGCGGGCGAAACGGGCGGGCAAAATGGGCGGGCTAAACGGACGCAAGCTAAAAAAGGGAAAAAACATATAAAAACCTACAATTAAAAAATAAAAATACTTGTTTGAAAGCCGGTAATAAAAAAATTAATAAAAAATATTAGTCGAGTATACTAATTTGTATTTTATAAGTGCGCCCGTTAAACCCATTTAGTTTCTTACATATGCGCCCGTTTAGCTCATCCATTATAAAGAATGGGCAAAAAGTGCCCCATCCTTTTTTAGAAATGGACAAAAAGTGCCCATATTTATCCAAATGGGCAAGATTTGCCACCTCTACTTATTACCGAAAAATCTGACCAAAGATCATGGAAATTGGTCCTTTCATCTACTCCATCACCATATCTGTGCGATATTACCATACCAGCATCCGAATAATCTCTTACTTTCATTCTATAACCCACACCATTTTCAGTATAATGACCGAGTAATATGTTACGGAGTACATCGACACATAGGATGTCATATACTCAGCTCCATTTGGTGCTATAGATGTTTCTTAACAACAAAGATTCGTTATTTTTATTTTAATAACTATTGTCCCTCAAGTGAAATACATAATAATACTTGTTTATTTTGTCTTTCATTATTTGGGTTTTTTTGTTAGTTTACGTTTAATTATGTATAAAACTTGTCATATGGCCAGTTCCATTTAGTGCTATATATGTTTCTTAAGCATGCAATCAATGGCATATGTCATTCAACAAGATTTGTTATTTTTAGTTACCTTGTCCCACATCGATAGAAAGAAAGAATCATGAAATATTTAGAAATTCATATTAGATTAACTTTAAGAAACAAGCAACAAATTCTTCTTCATGATAATTTTTTGTGTATATTTGTCCGTTTTTGTTAACGTTATTTGCAATTAGGGACGGCAAAAGCATGCGAGACCAAAGGTGAAGACCGAAATCCGAACCGGTTGGGTCAGGTTTGGGGACGAGTTTGTGGATTTGGTGAAGTTGCGTGTAAAGAAAAACATAGCGATACTCTTCTAAACAAAAAGCTGAGTATGACGCGTGCCACAACCGTCACACAAGTGGATCTGTCCATCAGAGTAAACAGATATTGATGATCACACGCGGGTTGTCTTCTTCTTAAGTGGACTAGAAACGCCCGTTGGGTTAACTGGCTTTTTGGTAGAACTTGAACCACCATTTGCTATAGTTCTTTCAGCAATTCTCCTTTGTCGTTCGCGTGCTAGTTCTCCTACCCTCTTTCGAATTCCGAGTTCTTGACAACAAACCAATCGTCGTCCCTTTTATTTCTGATTATCGAATAATCTGACCCAAGATCATGGAAATTGGTCCTTCCATGTGGTCCATCACCATATCTATACGGCATTACCATATCAGCATCCGAATAATCTCTTACTTTCATTCTATAAACCTCATTACCTCACCATTTACAAAATAATGACCCATTAATATGTCACCGAGTACATTATATAGACACATAAGATGTCATATACTCAGATCCATTTGGTGCTATAGATGTTTATTAAGCATACAATCAATCGCAAATGTCATACAACAAAAATTTGTAACTTTTATTTTAATAACTATTGACCCACATCGATAGAAAGAAAGAATCATGAGCTATTTATAAACTCAAGGGTCATTTATTTGAATAACTGTTATATTGGTGTACACAATAAGTACGGGTTTATTGTGTCTTTCGTTATTTCAGTTTTTTATTAGTTTACGTTCAATTATGTAAGTAAACATAAATCTTTTCATTTAATGTTTAGTTTTGTAAAGAAAATCTAGGTGAAGCTGAGTATGACGCGTGCCACAACCGACGAGTAGGTCTGTCCATCAGAGTAAACATATATTCATGATCCATTATTAATAGCGAAACTTAAGATAATATAACTATAAACAAATTTAAAAAAAGAGCACAAACAAATAACCATAGTACACTAGTAAATATATAGTCAAATGGTCGACGATTAGAGGTGGCATATTGGGCATGTCAGGCAGATTCGAGCAACAAGTCAAGCCGAAACAGAGAATTAGGGTAAAAGAATATGTGCTCATCGTACCTGCTTATTTAGTTGTCACATCTAGTTAAAACAGTGCAACAATTACCAAAATGTGTTTATTTTCATGAGGTCGATTTACGCGACAGTAATTATAACTTGAATCAACTAATGGCTCATGAACTCTAACAATCTAAAAGCTTATTGTAGCTTATACAAGGTTGTTTGTTCAGAAATGTAAAAACTAGTTTAATTTGCTGGTTTATATTTTGAGAATGCAGCCTCGGACGCGAGACTATCAGAAAAAGGTCATCTGGCTCACAGAACTTAGTTTTCGCCACCTGACTAGACTCATCAGCCGTAGGTTGTTTGTTACCATTCTAAATAATTCTAACATCCGTTGTTCGGCATTGTTCATACACGTTGTTAGCGGTTGTACCATGAAGGAATCATCAACAGGTGCTGCTTTTTTTTGTTTATTTCAGAGGAAAAGACATCACCTTTCATAGAAGCATAGTCATCAAGAATCCGATCCAAGATCACGGAAACTGGTCCTTCCATCCGCACAATCACCATATCTGACATTATCATATCACGAGCATCCGAAGAATCTATTGCTTTCATTCTATAACCCTCGCCATTTTCAAATAATGACCGAGTAATATGTTACGGAGTATATTATATCAACACATAAGATGTCGTCATATACTCAACTCCATTAGGTGCTATAGATGTTTCTTAAGCATGCAATCAATCGCAAATGTCATACAACAAGGTTCGTTACTTCTATTTCAATAACTAGCTTAATCCCACATCGATAGAAAGAAAAAGTCGCGAAATATTTAATAAAAAAGTTCTCAAAAAAGAAAAAACAACTAGAATTAGTATGTATAAACCGTATGTTCGTTGATTGAATCATTTTCGTACACCCGAAAGGTTATCGTAGTTCCGGCGAAGTGTGAATGGAAATCCGCGTTTATGTCTCAAGTTTGATGCTCGAATAAAAAGGTTTTGAGTTTGATATCTATAACTACCAATTTTAACGACTAAAAATTAAAAACATATAAAAGCTATAAGAATAAAAATTAAACTACAATCAAAAAGCGAGAGATATATAAAATAATACTAGTGACAATAAAAATGCTAAATTAACAAGCACAATCAAAACTACTCTAATAATGATATTAAAGTTAAACAATAATAAGGCAACAATATAGAAGCTAACTAAATAACGACAAGGAAATAGGTAGAGAAACGAACCCGAGCGAATAACGGGAGACGCCGAGCTAACATAAAACATAAAACGGTTAACGACAATAAAGCTAAACGACATTTTAACTAATTGATAAAAACTATTTTTATCTTAATTCTAAAATTAATAAACTAATTGATTTTGCAAAAAAAAACTATTAAACTGTTTAAAACATTTTTTTAGAAAGAATTTTAGGATAAAAGATTATTAAAAAAAAAGATTTACTATTATTATGAGCTAAACTAGATAAGATTACTATATTAATTACTAAATGAAAGACTTGACAAGAAAACTATATAGAGCACAATGGTTAAAACCAATGGGTTTGGAACAGGAAGTATTGGGTTCGATCTTTGGCCTCTTCCATTTTTAAAATATGTTTATTTTTTTTTATATTAAATCTCCTTTTGATTTAACTAATTACTTAAACTCTGTTTTGTATTCTCACGTCATCACTTTTGCTAATGAAAGAAAAAAAAAAGAAACAGTTCAAAAATAAATTAACACTACAAAAAAGAGACTAAAGAAAAAGTAGGAAAACCAGTAAGCTGCAAAACTCCAAAGCAAAAAGAACACAACTTATTTGGACCAAGACCTTGAAGAACTGAATCTGAAACAACCAACATCTTTATATCTTCAGAAGAAATCGAACATATATAAAGAACTAAATACAACCGAAATCGAATCAACCTTCAAACAGCAGCAACCAAAACGAGTTTCAATAAAATAAGAAATTACGAATGAATAATCATCATAATAAAAAGCTGCGTTTTTGCTTTACTGTGATAAAATGAAGCTAAAATTGAAATTTTATTTTACCTAAATCTAGTCTAATCTAATGATATAAAAAGAAGTTGAAAAAAGGAAAAACATGAAAAGAAAAAAAAATACGAATGAATTTTCTACAGATCTAGATATGTCTTATCCTCCAAAAATGTGAACATAAAGTTTTTGGATCGGGCCTTGATGGGACAATATTGGGCCTTGCTTTCTTTCTTTGGACTGCAGTTCGGGCCTGGTGGGTTTTGTTGTATTAATGGGTCGGTTCGACCCATTTAAATGGTGTCGGGCCGGCCCAATAAAATACGAATGCACCGTCAAACTCGATTTTTCGCGCTTTCTCCATTTCTCGTGCTCGTCTTAGCTCTTTTTTCTTCGTTTTTGCTCTTTTTCTTTATTATTCGTACCTACAATAATAAATAGCAAATATAAACAATATATGAATAAAAAATACATTTTTACTATTTATTATACGAAAAATGAAGGGAAATTCTCACTAAATGCATGAATAATTACGTCTTTAACATTCGTTTTCTTTGTTTTCGTACGTTTTTCTACGTTTTCATAACTTTTCACGGTTTTTTATGTTTGCGTACGTTTTTATAAGTTATACACGTTTTTCTACGATTTTTTACGTATTTGTATGTATAAACCCTTTTTGTACGTATATGTGCTTATTGTTTACGTTTTTTTATGGTTTTTTACGTTTTTGTACGTAATAATGTATAAAGCGTTCACACACGTACAAAAACAGAGAAAAAAGATATAAAAATGTAAATGAGAACGCAAAAGAGAACGCAACAATCACCAAAATGTTATAGACAAAACACAAGAGTGACAGAAGCACTAGAGTGAAAACATGAAAGGCCTACTCAAGAAGTCTGTAATAACAATCGTCTTCGTGCCAGTAGGATTTGTGTGAATTTTTCTTTAATTAAACCTTTTAACAGCATATCACTCGCCGGTTCCTTCTTCTTAAGCAGACTAGAAACATCCCTTGGGTTAACTGGCTTTTTGGTAGAACCTGAACCAGCACTTGCTGCGATTTTTTCAGCAATTCTCCTTTGTCGTTCGGCTGCTAGTTCTTATAAACAGTTTCTAGTAATAGCAGCCTCGAGAAGCTGCGTGTAAAGAAAAACATAACGATACTCTTCTAAACAAAAAGCTGAGTATGACGCGTGCCACAACCGTCCCACGAGTGGGTCTGTCCATAAGAATAAACAGATATTGATGATCACACGCGGGTTGTCTTCTTCTTAAGTGGACTAGAAACGCCCGTTGGGTTAACTGGTTTGTTGGTAGAACCTGGACCACCATTTGCTATAGTTCTTTCAGCAATTCTCCTTTTTCGTTCGCGTGCTAGTTCTCCTACCCTCTTTCGAGTTCCGAGTTCTTGACAACAAACCAATCGTCGTCCCTTTTATTTCTGATTGTCGAAGAATCTGACCCAAGATCACGGAAATTGGTCCTTCCATCTGCTCAATCTCCATATCTGTGCGACAATACCATATCAGCGTCCGAATAATCTCTTACTTTCATTCTATAAACCTCACCATTTTCAAAATAATGACCCATTAATATGTTACCGACTATATTCTAATTGACACATAAGATTTCATATACTATCCATTTGGTGCTATAGATGTTTCTTAACCATACAATCAATAGCAAATGTTATACAACAAAGATTCGTAACTTTTATTTTAACAATTACAGTAACTATTATCCCACGTCGATACAAAGAAAGAGTCATTAGCTGTTTATAAACTCAAGAGTAATTTTTTAGATTAACCATGGTAACCTGATACTCAATAAATACATATGGCTATTGTGTGTAGTAATAGTCGTTTATGTGCCACTAGGATGTGTGTGAAATTTTCTGTACGTAAGCCTTTTACCAGCATATCGCACGCCGGTTGTCTTCTTCTTAAATGGAATAGAAACTCCCCTTGGATTATTAACTAGCTTTTTGGTAGAACCTGAACCAGCACTTGTTGCGGTTTTATCAGCGATTCTCCTTTGTTGTTCGGCTGCTAGTCCCTTTTATTCTGAATATCGAATAATCTGACCCAAGATCACGAAAATTGGTTCTTCCATCTTGTCCGTCACCATATCTATGCGAGATTATCATATCAGCATCCGAATAATCTCTTACTTTCATTCTATAAACCTCACCATTAATCTGTTACCGAGTATAAAATATAGACACTTAAGATGTCATATACTCAGATCCATTTGGTGTTGGATAATATTTTTATCCTACTGTTAGAAGTAAAGGCACCACCATGTGCAATGAAAACACATAACTGTATATATAAATCAAGTAGCATAATTAGCTTATGATAATAGGATAGCAATGACAACTCGAACCTCGCCGATGAAACCTGAACAACTAGATAATAGGCTCCACACGGGAAGACGTTCCCTATCCTTAAAAGGTGTTTACGTGCTCGATTCGCTGCAAGCCTCTTACGTAACGACCCCAGGATTGATACAGACCCTCGTTGCCTTTCGCCAACGAACGAATACAACGTAATGACAATGGCGGAGCAGAGGATACAATATGACAAGAAGATAAAGCAATTTACAACAACTTAAATATTCTCTAATACTTTGATATATGGTTTTTTTTGGTTGTGTGTCTTTCTCACCACTTCAGAAATACTAAAAGCTTTTCTATATATATTGCCAATAAGCACAATCATGGTAAACCATGATCTCATGCATGCCCAAAATAAGGGATTATGGATTGGTGGTTGCAACTGAATGTTGCCTTCCAAATCCAACCCACTATCCGATTTTATTGGTTGACCAAATGCACACATATATCTTAGGGCGTGTTTGGTTTTAGGGTGTAGGCACTGTTAGGCTAGGATTGGCATGAAATACGTTGTTTGGTGTAAATTTAAAAATTCTAAAATAGTAATGAGGCCTTAATAGTACTACCTTTTCAAAACCCACCTCACTCTTTTCTTTCCTGACACAACTTTTTTTTTTGTGGGCCCTCTAATTTAATTCTTTTTTTTTCACTGTTATAATATTTATATTATTATAAACTAATTTTATAATATTAAAATTCACTATTAAATTATAAATAATATATTATAACATTATAATATTTATACCTTAATAAATATTTTCTCTCACCAAAACCCACACCAAATCAAAATCTAACCCAACTCTAAATCTTCACTTTATAAACCCACTCCCAAAGTAAAACCCATCTACAAACCAAACGGGCCCTTATTAGTTGTTGTTTTATAAGCTTGCACTCTAAGCTTCATAGATAGTACATCAAGTCACAACTTTGACTGACTGTACATTATGCTTTAACTCTTCAAAAACTTGTCAACCTTAACCTTAAACTCCAACATTTGGTGCTTTAGATGTTTCTTAACCATACAATCAATCGCAAATGTCATACAACAAAGATTCTTAACTTTTATTTTAATAAATTGTCCCACATCGGTAAAAAGAAAGAGTCATGAACTATTTATAAACTCAAGGATCATCTTTTATATTAATCAAATTAATTTATACACAATAAATACATGTTTATTGTGTCTTTGTTACTTTGGTTTTTTATTAGTTTATGTTCAATTATATAACTTGAATAAGCTAATGGCTTATGAACTCTAACAATCTAAATGCTTATGGTAATTCTTTGGAGCTTATATAAGGTTGTTTATTCAGAAATGTAAAAACTAATTAATTTGCTGGTTTGAAAGTTTGAAGTTTGAATATGATGAGACTTTGGGTTGTGACACAAGAGCTTACCGTATTCAGGTTTTGGCGAATGACCTAATCGTCAAACAAAATCGAGCCATCAAGGGTTACAAGAGTGCAACGATCACCAAAATGTTATCGACAGACGAACAGAAAAACAAAAGACAATGATAAATTAGTTCCATGATTTTTCACAACAACAAACATTTTTATTACACAGATAAATATACATTATACATACAAAAAAATATATTATCAAAAATAAAAAATACTCGTATCATCATCGTATTTAACAAAGACCCCCCCTTTTATGTATGAATGTATTATACGCTAACTCACAACTAGTCAACTACTAAGCGAAAACATGAGAACACAACTCAAGAAGTCTGTAGTAACAGTCGTCTACGTGCCAGTGATCTGTACGTAAGCCTTTTACCAGCATATCACACGCCGGTTGTCTTCTTCTTAAGTGGACTGGAAACGCCCCTTGGGTTAACTGGCTTTTTGGTAGAACCTGAACCAGCGCTTGCGGTTCTTTAAGCAATTCTCCTTTGTCGTTCGGCTGCTATTTCTTCTACTCTCTTTCGAATTTCATCCTCCTGTTTCAATAATATAAAGTTATAAACGCCTCAAACAAGCCAAGATACCAATAAGATAAAGATCCAAGTTATTTTGATAACAAGGAATCTAAGTAATAAATTTTGTACCTGTTCTCTTTTGCTCTTGTGAACAACAGGTCGACTCACAAACGATAACCTCTTGTCACCTGGGAGAGACCTTGACAAAGATCATCGAAATTACCAATTTACCATATTAGCAACCGAATATGTCATATGGTCAGTTCCATTTAGTGCTATATATGTTTCTTAAGCATGAAATCAATCGCATATGTCATTCAACAAAGATTTGTTATTTTTAGTTACCTTGTCCCACATCGATAGAAAAAAAGAATCATGAAATATTTATAAATTCATATAGATTAACTCTAAGAAGCAAGCAACCAATTCTTGCTTCGTGATAATTTTTTGTGTGTATTTGTCCGTTTTTGTTTACGTTAGTTGCAAGTAGGGATGGCAAAAGCATACGAGACCAAAGGTGAAGACCGAAATCCGAACCGGTTGGGTCGGGTTTGGGGACGAGTTTGCGGATTTGGTGGGTATTGATAAAAAAAATTTAGTCGGGTTTGGTGACAGGTTCTAGTAATAGCAGCCTCGTACCCATACCCGTTTACTCGAATTATTTTCTCAAGGTTCTTGCACATTTTTTTGTTTTCATGTTTGCACCATAAAGAATTTCTAGGTGAAACTGAAGTTGTGTGTAAAGAAAAACATAGCGATACTCTTCGGAACATAAAGCTGAGTATGACGCGTGCCACAACCATCCCACGAGTGGGTCTGTCCATCAAAGTAAACAGATATTGAGGATCCTTTATTTAAGTAAACCTTTTACTAGCATATCACACGTACGTGGGTTGTCTTCTTCTTAAGTGGACTAGAAACGCCCGTTGGGTTAACCGGCTCTTTGGTAGAACCTGAACTAGTACTTGTTGTGGTTCTTTCAGCATTTCTCCTTTGTCGTTCGGGTACTAGTTCTCCTACCCTCTTTCTAATTTCATCCTCCTTTTTCAACAATATAAAGTTATAAACGCCTCAAATGATTCTAGATACCAAGAAAAACGAGAAAACTGTTGTTTTTATACCAAGAAACTGTTTTGATAACAAGGAATCTAAGTATTAAAATTCCTACAGCTTGTTCTCTCTTGCTCTTGTGAACCACGGGTCGACTCACAAATGGTAACCTCTTGTCACCTGGAATAGACCTTGACAAAGGTCGAGGCATAGTCCAATTCTGGGTCCACGAGGACCTATCTAACGGATGTTTCAACTCTGGAATTACGCGAGACCACTAGACAAAGGTCATCCGGCTCATAGAACCCAGGTTGACTAGACTCATGATCGGCCTCAGGTTGTTTGTTACCACTCTTAATTAGTCGCGCTAACATCCCGCTAGTCGTCATTAAATGTTGATCTTCCTGTTTGACTTTCCGAGTTCTTGACCACAAACCAGTCCTCGTCCCTTTTGTTGCTAATTACTGAAGAAGCCGATCCAGATCACAGAAATTGGTCCTTCCATCCGCCCGATCACCATATTGTGCGACATTACCATATCAGCATCCAGATAATCTCTTGCTTCCATTCTATAACCCTCACCATTTCCAAAAATTAGCGAGTAATATGCTACGGAGTATATTATATATCGACAAATACGATGTCATATGCAGGGACGGAACCAGGACACAAAATGACCAGGTGCATTTACAATAAACTAAACAATATTACAAACATAAATTTTATGGACCAGATGCATTTAGCACAAATCTAACAAAATTTGAATACTTTTAACATATTTAACACTACGCAACAAAAATCCATGGGTGTCCCCGGACACCCCGGGACCCACCCTGGTTCCGTCCCTGGTCATATGCTGAGTCCCATTTACTGCTATAAATGTTTCTTAAGCATGCAATCAATCGCAAATGTTATTCAATCTATACTACATTATAAAGGGTGTATCCATTTGGTTGAAAGTTAAAAATGTTGAATGCTTGAAAAATGTGGGCCCCACTAATGTATATTTATATCTCTATACCTTATAAAGGCTACATCAAATTGGTTGAATGTTGAATGTTGAAATGTTAAATGTTGAAAAATTGTGGGTCCCACTAAAAATCTATTCTATATTCCTTACACATTATTTTCAAACCAACAACACCATATAAAACTAGAAAATAACTCATCTTTCCATCCTAACTCAAACATTATTTTCACCACTAAAATAAAAAACACACACATAACCCTCTCATTCCATAATTTAAAAAAACACAAAACACTCTCACCTTATCTTATCCACCACCATCACAACTCCCGCCGCCACTACCACAACAACAACCTCCGAAACACAACACCAATCCACCACCACCAGATTAAACCACCATCAAAACCCCATCACGACTAGAAATTTACCACCGTCGAGCTTAGCACCACCGAACTCCTTAACACCGTAACCCGCAACCACCGAAACCTACACCAGCAAGAAAAATAACCATTAAAATCCCTCACATAAAAAGGTTTGAAAATTTGAGATTTATTTGTCTTTTTATGTTAGATCTATTACTATAAAACAATTTTTGAAGGTATCCTTATATATATTTGTAAGTTTTATAGTGCATATTTTAGTTTTATTAACGTTTTTGACATGTTTCTTATTTCAGCCATGACATTCATTCGCCAGAAATGTATGTAAACTTTCTTTTGTTAGATTTATAGATTTGTAATTTTTTTAGATCTAAGTTTCTAAAAGATATAAAAATAATTATGTTTTTTTTTGTCACAAAGGCTGAAAAGAGTTTTACCATGGAGTCGCAGGAAAAGCCGCCACCGATTCGACGCAAATTCCTCCTAAACGTCTTAATAGATTAGAGGTATGTTAGAATTTTGAGGTATTCGATGTTTTTTTATGGATTTATATTTTTCAAGTTTAAAGGTTTTTATTTATTTGTACTTATATGTTAAAAAAGTTATGTGTAATTTTTTTACAGATCCGAGTTTTATATGCTTCTCCCCACGCTACTTTCGTCGAAATCCCATTGCGCCGTTGCCGAGATGTATAATTTATTTTCAAATTAGTTTGTAAATTTGTGTCCATGTATTTTTTTGGTAATTGTTTATTACCGTACATGGTTTTGTGTATATTTTGTAGAATGTAAGAATATAGGACTTTGTTGATAGATTCTAAATTATGTTTGTACTCATGTTTTTGGTGTGTAAATCATTAAAAAGGATACATTTAAAAAAGTTTGTTGTATAATTTGTTACTATGTTTTATACGTAAATGATCAAATTGTATTAAAGTGTGAATTTTTTATAATATGTTTGAGTTTCGAGGCAATGACTTTTGTATGTTTCCATGGTTTTGATATGAAGACTTTTAGTAGACTTTATTATTTTAATATTATGTAGACATTGGAAGCTTTGAGAATACAAAGTTTTGATTATATGATACATTCAAAATTTTGAATTTCACATAGAAACTAACGTTGTAATAGAGTGTCAGAATTTTGGGAGGGTGATGTTTTGGGACTTTGGGCTGATCATGTCAACTCTTATAAGAGAATAGATGCTAAATGACATGTCCTATTCTTAATGTTTTGATAAATCTTTTTAATAAATTTAAAATTGTTTTGAGGCTTTTTGGAAACAACTTTCATCTTTTTTGTTTGATTTGTATTTTGATTGAGCAATTAGTATTGAGTGATGAGTTAAATTGGATTCCTTATAAGAAAAATAGATTTTGATTTCCTATAAGAAAAATATATTTTTGCAAAAGCGGTCGATGTTGATAAAAGTGTAATTTTTTATCGAATTTATAGTAAAAAAAGCCATGTGAATGAGAGAATGAGAGATATTGATGAAAAAAGTAGAGGTGACAAAATGAAAGGATCGAACGAGTTAAGAAATGGACGCAAATCAATCAAATCAATTAACATGTGAATGAGAGAATGAGAGACATTATACTACTTTTGAAGGATAACATGTAGGAACACATTACACGCAGAATAATTCATACATATCGATATTGTATTTTAATAGTTAGAAAGTTATTTAGAAAATAATGTAATATATATATTTGTTATAATCGATTTTTTTTTCAAATTTGTTGTCAAGCACGATGTTTTATTGAAAATTTAAAAAGTTGGTCTACTATCCTATCAATTGTGACACGTGAATGAAGATTTTACTTTTAGCTTCTTTTAAAAAATTAGACGCTACAAATAAAAACATTTCAAAACTTACAAAGATATTCGGCATCTACAAATACATTAGTAGTGAATATCTTTTAAAGTTTTATTTTTGTAAAGGAAATCTTTATAGATTTTGTAATAATAAAATGATGATTTTATTTTTAACTAATTATTTTTTTTTAAGTTGTAGTAATACATCAAAGGGAGGTGATATAGTAAATTTAATTAAAACTTTTGATTTATTTTTTAAAAAAAATAATTATTTTGAAAAAAAAATGTAAACTGTAATTATGAAACGGATTTAAAAAAAAGGTTACACGTTGTGATGTTGATTTGACTATTAAGAATGTGAATGCCAATTAAAATTTGAGACTTCAAAAATAAGTTAACTACTTAGAATTTTTATTGTTTAATATTAAACTTATAAAAATATAATGAATACTAATGTGCGGTGACAACAGCTTTATCATGTATGTTTTTTTACATTTATTTTGTAGTGTCAACGATAGAGTCGCTTGCAACAAGTTGTTTAAAAAACTAGGCATAATTATTAGAAAATAAATATTTTGATAAAAATACAAAATAAACGAACTTAGTGGTTTGAATGCATGATATTTGTGGTTCATTTTTTATTAAGTTGTCTGGGATGATAAGACTTGGTATAAGTATTCAACTAAAAATAGCATAACCTTCAAAGATATTATTATTATTCCCCTGTTTCATGATAAGTGTTCATTTTAACTTATTTTGGTCTTCTTTATTCAATTTGACCATAAATATCTTCATTTGTGGTATATAATACTAGATGAAAAGTATATTTAATGAAAAACCATTTAAATCTCAATTCATACATATATTTTTCAACGAGTATTATATAACACAAATGAAAATATTTATAGTCACAGCTGAATAAGAAAGACCGAAAAAGTAAAAGTGGACAATTATATAGGACGAAGATAGTCTATTTTAAATAACTATTGCCACTTATAATTACGCAACAAGGAAAATAGTGCCCCCATGACAATGAAAAACTATGGAATCATGCTGTCGAAAAAATATTTTCTGTTAAAATTTGGTCAAAACTACATACCGCTATTCAATCATGCCATCAACAGAACAATTCATTGAAAATAATTCCCGAGCACCACAAATACATTTTTTGATTGAAAAAGATTTGCGGTCGTAATTTTCTTGAAAACTAGACACAGTTTTCGTTAGGTGAGGGTACTCTGCTAATGTCATTGATGTTGGATCTTACCACGATATAGCGTTTCGTTAATTATCTGCCGTCAGGCAATTCCGCCGCTATGCGCGGGTACTCGCCTAATATTTTTTATTTTTATTTCAATAACTAGCTCGTCTCACATTGATAGAAAGAGCGTGTCATAAAATATTTATAAATTCAAGTGTCATTCATTAATTTAATCAATTTAGTTATAGAACAGACAATAAATACTTGTTTACTGTGTCAATGGCTACTTGATTTTTTATTAGTGTTTTTTTTACATTCAAATTTCTTGTTTCATGTTAGTTTTTTTAATTATAATTATCCATTTTTGTTCACGTTTGTTTACGTGCAATTATGTAAGTAAACATAAGACATCTCATTTAGTGTTAGATTTTGTGCATCCAGGGACAAATTCTTACCTTTTATTTATTTTTGATCTAATAGTGGAGATTAACCTAAAATTTAAAAAAAAACCACAGAGGGGCAATTTTTACCAAAATGTCCAAAAGTTGAAAAAATAGGCGGAGGTACCAAAGTTGTAAATATGACGGAGTAATGAATTATCACTAATGATATTTCACTAGCGAATATCAATGAAATATCACTGTTAATAAAACAATGAAATATCATCGGGATATTACGCAGTAAGTATGTTAATAAAATATCACTAGTGATTTCATTGGTTTATCTCTAGTGATATTTTATTGTTTTTATCAGTAACGAAATATCACTTGTGATAACCAATTTCCGTCATATTTACAATTTAGTCCTTTCGCCCTTTTTTTGCAAATTTTGGACATTTTGGCAAAAATAATCCCTCTGTGTTTTTTTTTAATCTTAGGTAATAGATAGCTAAGATTAGTCCCTTATATTCGAACAAAAAACAAGTTTCTAAAATAACCGTACTTTAATGTAATGATCTTGAATAAAAAAAGAAATACAATAACCTCCAAAAGTTGCAATAAAGTAATTGGTACACAAATATTTTCGGGAAGGTCTTGCAATATTTTTTAATTTCATATTTGCACCATAAAGAATTTCTAGATGAAGTTAAGGTACATGTAAAAAAAACTAGCATAAATATATTATCAAAGAGAGTTGCACGTATAAAAATAGCGACAATCTTGAGAACTTACAACTGGGTATGACGCGTGTTACAATCGTCACACGAGTAGGTCTATGTCTATCCATGAGAGTAAACTTATGTTGATGATCCCTTATTAATAACATACTAGAGTTACACTAGAGTAAACGTATGGTATGGTCACCAACTAGACTGGCAAAACCGACAGGTCGGCATGATTCACGCAACGGGTCAAGCGAGCGCGCGGGACAAGCGGGTAGTTTTAATAATTCAAGTCAAACACGCCCGGGCCAGATGAGCACGGGTCAAGCAAGAAAAATACACCAAAAGACTATTATTTACTAAAAAGTAGTTCTCAAAAAAGGAAAAATAACTAGAACTAACTTGTATGTTTTTATACGTTTTTGAACGCTTTTGTTTGTTTTTCTACGTTTCATACATTTTATTACGGTTTTCTATGTTTGTGTACGCTTATATATGTTATATACGTTTTTTTACAGTTTTATACGTTTTTGTACGGATGAAAACGTATAATAACATAAAAACGTATAAAGCGCACAGATAGGTACAAAAATGGATAGAAATATATAAAAATGTAAGAAAGCGTATGCAAATATCCAAAACCATATAAAAACTTAAAAGACAGAAAAACGTAAAAAAAACGCAAAAGAGTGCAACAATGACTAAAATGATATGGACAAAACAGAAGACAGAAAAAATATCGATTAGTTCCATGGACAATCGTCTTCGTGCCAGTAGGATTTGTGTGAATTTTTCTTGACGTAAACCTACTACCAGCATATCACACGCCGGTTGTCTTATTTAAGTGGACTAGAAATGCCCCTTGGGTTAACTCGCTTTTTGGTAGAACCTGAACCATTACTTGCAGCGGTTCTTTCAGCAATTCTCTTTGGAATTTCATCCTCCTGTTTAAATAATATACAGTTATAAACGGCTCAAACGATCCAAGATAAAGGTAAAGATCCATGATTCTTGTCTATATTCAGAAACTATACATGAAAGCTACTGTATTTTGATAACAAGGAATCTATGTAATAATTCCATACCTGTTCTCTTTTACTCTTGTGAACAACGGGTCGTCTCACAAACGGTGAACTCTTGTCACCTGGGTGAGACCTTGACAAAGGTCGAGGCTTGTCACCTTCTTTTTAATTGTGACTGGAGACTCTTTGGTTGGTTCTTTTGTCTCAACTGAACCGGCTGGGGTTCAGACTTTATGAACGCAGCCTCGGTCGCACAGTCCATTTTTCGGTCCATGAGGACCTAATGGATGGCTCAACTTCAGAATCACGTGAGACCATCATATAAAGGTCATCTGGCTCATAGAACCAGTTTTCGCCACTTGACTGGACTCATGATCGGCCTCAGGTGGTTTGTTACCACTCTCAGTCACACTAACATCGGTAGTTGCCATTTCTTATATGAATCCATGAAGGAATTATCAACAAGTGCACTCCTTTTGTTTTTTTCAGATGAAAATGCATACCTTTCTAAGTTCCCGTTTGACTTCCGAGTTCTTGAAAACAAACCAATCCTCGTCCCTTTTATTTCGGATTGTCGAAGAATCTGACCCAAGATCACGGAAATTAGTCCTTCCATATGCTCCATCACCATATCTGTGCGACATTACCATATCAGCATCCGAATAATCTCTTACTTTCATTCTATAAACCTCACCATTTACAAAATAATGACCCATTAATATGTTACCGAGTATATAATATATAGACACATAAGATGTCATAAACTCAGATCCATTTGGTGTTAAAGATGTTTCTTAAGCATACAATCAATCGCAAATGTCATACAACAAAGATTCATAACTTTTTTTTAATAACTATAGTCCCACATCGGTAGAAAGAAAGAGTCATGAGCTATTTATAAACTCAAGAGTCATTTTTTTTGATAAACCATATTCTCCTGATACACAATAAATACATATTTATTGTGTATTTGGTTACTTTGGTTTTTTATTAGTTAAAATCTAGGTGGAACTGAACTCGCGTGTAGGAAAAACATAGCGACACTCTTCATAACCTAAAACTGGGTATGACGCGTGCCACAATCGCCACAGGAGTGGGTCTGTTCATACTTCTGCATAAGAGTAAACGTATGTTGATGATCCCTTATTAGTGGCAATACTAAAGATAATATAACCCACTTCAACAAATTTAAAAAAATAATACAAAAATAACCATAGTACACTAGAGTAAACATATGGTCGAATGGTCGACGATTAGAGGTGGCAAAACGGGCATGTCAGGCGGATCGAGTAACGGGTCAAACGGAAATAGAGAATTAGGGTAAAAGAAATAACGCTCATCGTACCTGCTTATTTAGTCCACAGCTTTTGTGTTTATTTTCATGAGGTCAAGTTACGCGACAGTAATTATAACTTGAATCAGCTAATGGCTCATGAACTCTAACAATCTAAAAGCTTATAGTAATTCTTTGGAGCTTATACAATGTTGTTTTTTCAGAAATGTAAAACCTAGTTTGATGGTTTAAAAGTTTGAAGTTTGAATATGAGACTTTGTTGTGACACAAGAGCTTACCTTATTCAGGTTTTGGCCAATGACCTAATCGTCTAACAAAATCGAGCCCTTAAGGGTTACAAGAGTGCAACGATCACCAAACTGTTATGGACAAAACAGACGAACAGAAAAACTCGACACAATGATAAATTAGTTCCATGATTTTTCACAACTACTAAGCGAAAACATGAGAACACAACTCAAGAAGTCTGTAGTAACAGTCGTCTACGTGGCTAGGATGTGTGTGAATTTTCCTGTACGTAAGCCTTTTACCAGCATATCACACGCAGGTGGTCTTCTTCTTACGTGGACTAGAAACTCCCCTTGGATTAACTGGCTTTTTGGTAGAACCTGAACCAGCACTTGCTGCGATTTTTTCAGCAATTCTCCTTTATCGTTCAGCTGCTAGTTCTTATACGCTCTTTCGAATCTCATCCTCCTGATATAAAGTTATAAACGCCTCAAACGATTCAAGATACCAAGAAAAACGAAAAAACTCTTTTTTATATAGCAAGATACTTTGGCCTAAGTAAGATTTTTCGTATCTGTTATCTTTTGCTCTTGTGAACGACGGTCCGGGTCGACTCACAAATGGTAATCTCTTATCACCTGGGAGAGACCTTCTTTTTAATTTTGACTCGAGTTCTTGAAAACAAACCAATCCTCGTCCCTTTTATTTCGGATTGTCGAAGAATCTGACCCAAGATCACGGAAATTAGTCCTTCCATATGCTCCATCACCATATCTGTGCGACATTACCATATCAGCATCCGAATAATCTCTTACTTTCATTCTATAACCCTCACGATTTTCAAAATAATGACCCATTAATATGTCACTGAGTACATTATATAGACACATAAATGTCATATACTCAGATCCATTTGGTGCTATAGATGTTTCTAAGCATACAATCAATCGCAAATGTCATACAACAAAGATTCATAACTTTTATTTTAATAACTATTGTCCCACATCGATAGAAAGTAAGAGTTATTAACTATTTATAAACTCAAGGGTCATTCTTTATATTAACTTAAGTACCTTGATACACAATAAATACATGTTTATTGTGTCTTTCGTTACTTCGGTTTTTTATCAGTTTATGTTCAATTATGTAAGTAAACATAAATCTCATAAAACTGGGTATGACGCGTGCCACAATCGCCACAGTGATGATCCCTTATTCGTGGCAACACTAAAGATAATATAACCCACTTCAACACATTATAAAGAATGGGCAAAAAGTGCCCCATCCTTTTTTAGAAATGGACAAAAAGTGCCCATATTTATCCAAATGGGCAAGATTTGCCACCTCTACTTATTACCGAAAAATCTGACCAAAGATCATGGAAATTGGTCCTTTCATCTACTCCATCACCATATCTGTGCGATATTACCATACCAGCATCCGAATAATCTCTTACTTTCATTCTATAACCCACACCATTTTCAGTATAATGACCGAGTAATATGTTACGGAGTACATCGACACATAGGATGTCATATACTCAGCTCCATTTGGTGCTATAGATGTTTCTTAACAACAAAGATTCGTTATTTTTATTTTAATAACTATTGTCCCTCAAGTGAAATACATAATAATACTTGTTTATTTTGTCTTTCATTATTTGGGTTTTTTTGTTAGTTTACGTTTAATTATGTATAAAACTTGTCATATGGCCAGTTCCATTTAGTGCTATATATGTTTCTTAAGCATGCAATCAATGGCATATGTCATTCAACAAGATTTGTTATTTTTAGTTACCTTGTCCCACATCGATAGAAAGAAAGAATCATAAAATATTTATAAATTCATATTAGATTAACTTTAAGAAACAAGCAACAAATTCTTCTTCATGATAATTTTTTGTGTATATTTGTCCGTTTTTGTTAACGTTATTTGCAATTAGGGACGGCAAAAGCATGCGAGACCAAAGGTGAAGACCGAAATCCGAACCGGTTGGGTCAGGTTTGGGGACGAGTTTGTGGATTTGGTGAAGTTGCGTGTAAAGAAAAACATAGCGATACTCTTCTAAACAAAAAGCTGAGTATGACGCGTGCCACAACCGTCACACGAGTGGATCTGTCCATCAGAGTAAACAGATATTGATGATCACACGCGGGTTGTCTTCTTCTTAAGTGGACTAGAAACGCCCGTTGGGTTAACTGGCTTTTTGGTATAACTTGAACCACCATTTGCTATAGTTCTTTCAGCATTTCTCCTTTGTCGTTCGCGTGCTAGTTCTCCTACCCTCTTTCGAATTCCGAGTTCTTGACAACAAACCAATCGTCGTCCCTTTTATTTCTGATTATCGAATAATCTGACCCAAGATCATGGAAATTGGTCCTTCCATGTGGTCCATCACCATATCTATACGGCATTACCATATCAGCATCCGAATAATCTCTTACTTTCATTCCATAAACCTCATTACCTCACCATTTACAAAATAATGACCCATTAATATGTCACCGAGTACATTATATAGACACATAAGATGTCATATACTCAGATATTTGGTGCTATAGATGTTTATTAAGCATACAATCAATCGCAAATGTCATACAACAAAAATTTGTAACTTTTATTTTAATAACTATTGACCCACATCGATAGAAAGAAAGAATCATGAGCTATTTATAAACTCAAGGGTCATTTATTTGAATAACTGTTATATTGGTGTACACAATAAGTACGGGTTTATTGTGTCTTTCGTTATTTCAGTTTTTTATTAGTTTACGTTCAATTATGTAAGTAAACATAAATCTTTTCATTTAATGTTTAGTTTTGTAAAGAAAATCTAGGTGAAGCTGAGTATGACGCGTGCCACAACCGACGAGTAGGTCTGTCCATCAGAGTAAACATATATTCATGATCCATTATTAATAGCGAAACTTAAGATAATATAACTATAAACAAATTTAAAAAAAGAGCACAAACAAATAACCATAGTACACTAGTAAATATATAGTCAAATGGTCGACGATTAGAGGTGGCATATTGGGCATGTCAGGCAGATTCGAGCAACAAGTCATGCCGAAACAGAGAATTAGGGTAAAAGAATATGTGCTCATCGTACCTGCTTATTTAGTTGTCACATCTAGTTAAAACAGTGCAACAATTACCAAAATGTGTTTATTTTCATGAGGTCGATTTACGCGACAGTAATTATAACTTGAATCAACTAATGGCTCATGAACTCTAACAATCTAAAAGCTTATTGTAGCTTATACAAGGTTGTTTGTTCAGAAATGTAAAAACTAGTTTAATTTGCTGGTTTATATTTTGAGAATGCAGCCTCGGACGCGAGACTATCAGAAAAAGGTCATCTGGCTCACAGAACTTAGTTTTCGCCACCTGACTAGACTCATCAGCCGTAGGTTGTTTGTTACCAT
Organism: Glebionis coronaria; assembly: GCA_025667525.1. Classification (NCBI taxonomy): domain Eukaryota; kingdom Viridiplantae; phylum Streptophyta; class Magnoliopsida; order Asterales; family Asteraceae; genus Glebionis; species Glebionis coronaria. The sequence goes on from JANFOE010000237.1 coordinate 528,320, forward strand.
TCTAAATAATTCTAACATCCGTTGTTCGGCATTGTTCATACACGTTGTTAGCGGTTGTACCATGAAGGAATCATCAACAGGTGCTGCTTTTTTTTGTTTATTTCAGAGGAAAAGACATCACCTTTCATAGAAGCATAGTCATCAAGAATCCGATCCAAGATCACGGAAACTGGTCCTTCCATCCGCACAATCACCATATCTGACATTATCATATCACGAGCATCCGAAGAATCTATTGCTTTCATTCTATAACCCTCGCCATTTTCAAATAATGACCGAGTAATATGTTACGGAGTATATTATATCAACACATAAGATGTCGTCATATACTCAACTCCATTAGGTGCTATAGATGTTTCTTAAGCATGCAATCAATCGCAAATGTCATACAACAAGGTTCGTTACTTCTATTTCAATAACTAGCTTAATCCCACATCGATAGAAAGAAAAAGTCGCGAAATATTTAATAAAAAAGTTCTCAAAAAAGAAAAAACAACTAGAATTAGTATGTATAAACCGTATGTTCGTTGATTGAATCATTTTCGTACACCCGAAAGGTTATCGTAGTTCCGGCGAAGTGTGAATGGAAATCCGCGTTTATGTCTCAAGTTTGATGCTCGAATAAAAAGGTTTTGAGTTTGATATCTATAACTACCAATTTTAACGACTAAAAATTAAAAACATATAAAAGCTATAAGAATAAAAATTAAACTACAATCAAAAAGCGAGAGATATATAAAATAATACTAGTGACAATAAAAATGCTAAATTAACAAGCACAATCAAAACTACTCTAATAATGATATTAAAGTTAAACAATAATAAGGCAACAATATAGAAGCTAACTAAATAACGACAAGGAAATAGGTAGAGAAACGAACCCGAGCGAATAACGGGAGACGCCGAGCTAACATAAAACATAAAACGGTTAACGACAATAAAGCTAAACGACATTTTAACTAATTGATAAAAACTATTTTTATCTTAATTCTAAAATTAATAAACTAATTGATTTTGCAAAAAAAAACTATTAAACTGTTTAAAACATTTTTTTAGAAAGAATTTTAGGATAAAAGATTATTAAAAAAAAAGATTTACTATTATTATGAGCTAAACTAGATAAGATTACTATATTAATTACTAAATGAAAGACTTGACAAGAAAACTATATAGAGCACAATGGTTAAAACCAATGGGTTTGGAACAGGAAGTATTGGGTTCGATCTTTGGCCTCTTCCATTTTTAAAATATGTTTATTTTTTTTTATATTAAATCTCCTTTTGATTTAACTAATTACTTAAACTCTGTTTTGTATTCTCACGTCATCACTTTTGCTAATGAAAGAAAAAAAAAAGAAACAGTTCAAAAATAAATTAACACTACAAAAAAGAGACTAAAGAAAAAGTAGGAAAACCAGTAAGCTGCAAAACTCCAAAGCAAAAAGAACACAACTTATTTGGACCAAGACCTTGAAGAACTGAATCTGAAACAACCAACATCTTTATATCTTCAGAAGAAATCGAACATATATAAAGAACTAAATACAACCGAAATCGAATCAACCTTCAAACAGCAGCAACCAAAACGAGTTTCAATAAAATAAGAAATTACGAATGAATAATCATCATAATAAAAAGCTGCGTTTTTGCTTTACTGTGATAAAATGAAGCTAAAATTGAAATTTTATTTTACCTAAATCTAGTCTAATCTAATGATATAAAAAGAAGTTGAAAAAAGGAAAAACATGAAAAGAAAAAAAAATACGAATGAATTTTCTACAGATCTAGATATGTCTTATCCTCCAAAAATGTGAACATAAAGTTTTTGGATCGGGCCTTGATGGGACAATATTGGGCCTTGCTTTCTTTCTTTGGACTGCAGTTCGGGCCTGGTGGGTTTTGTTGTATTAATGGGTCGGTTCGACCCATTTAAATGGTGTCGGGCCGGCCCAATAAAATACGAATGCACCGTCAAACTCGATTTTTCGCGCTTTCTCCATTTCTCGTGCTCGTCTTAGCTCTTTTTTCTTCGTTTTTGCTCTTTTTCTTTATTATTCGTACCTACAATAATAAATAGCAAATATAAACAATATATGAATAAAAAATACATTTTTACTATTTATTATACGAAAAATGAAGGGAAATTCTCACTAAATGCATGAATAATTACGTCTTTAACATTCGTTTTCTTTGTTTTCGTACGTTTTTCTACGTTTTCATAACTTTTCACGGTTTTTTATGTTTGCGTACGTTTTTATAAGTTATACACGTTTTTCTACGATTTTTTACGTATTTGTATGTATAAACCCTTTTTGTACGTATATGTGCTTATTGTTTACGTTTTTTTATGGTTTTTTACGTTTTTGTACGTAATAATGTATAAAGCGTTCACACACGTACAAAAACAGAGAAAAAAGATATAAAAATGTAAATGAGAACGCAAAAGAGAACGCAACAATCACCAAAATGTTATAGACAAAACACAAGAGTGACAGAAGCACTAGAGTGAAAACATGAAAGGCCTACTCAAGAAGTTTGTAATAACAATCGTCTTCGTGCCAATAGGATTTGTGTGAATTTTTCTTTAATTAAACCTTTTAACAGCATATCACTCGCCGGTTGTCTTCTTCTTAAGTGGACTAGAAACATCCCTTGGGTTAACTGGCTTTTTGGTAGAACCTGAACCAGCACTTGCTGCGATTTTTTCAGCAATTCTCCTTTGTCGTTCGGCTGCTAGTTCTTATAAACAGTTTCTAGTAATAGCAGCCTCGAGAAGCTGCGTGTAAAGAAAAACATAGCGATACTCTTCTAAACAAAAAGCTGAGTATGACGCGTGCCACAACCGTCCCACGAGTGGGTCTGTCCATAAGAATAAACAGATATTGATGATCACACGCGGGTTGTCTTCTTCTTAAGTGGACTATAAACGCCCGTTGGGTTAACTGGTTTGTTGGTAGAACCTGGACCACCATTTGCTATAGTTCTTTCAGCAATTCTCCTTTTTCGTTCGCGTGCTAGTTCTCCTACCCTCTTTCGAGTTCCGAGTTCTTGACAACAAACCAATCGTCGTCCCTTTTATTTCTGATTGTCGAAGAATCTGACCCAAGATCACGGAAATTGGTCCTTCCATCTGCTCAATCTCCATATCTGTGCGACAATACCATATCAGCGTCCGAATAATCTCTTACTTTCATTCTATAAACCTCACTATTTTCAAAATAATGACCCATTAATATGTTACCGACTATATTCTAATTGACACATAAGATTTCATATACTATCCATTTGGTGCTATAGATGTTTCTTAACCATACAATCAATAGCAAATGTTATACAACAAAGATTCGTAACTTTTATTTTAACAATTACAGTAACTATTATCCCACATCGATACAAAGAAAGAGTCATTAGCTGTTTATAAACTCAAGAGTAATTTTTTAGATTAACCATGGTAACCTGATACTCAATAAATACATATGGCTATTGTGTGTAGTAATAGTCGTTTATGTGCCACTAGGATGTGTGTGAAATTTTCTGTACGTAAGCCTTTTACCAGCATATCGCACGCCGGTTGTCTTCTTCTTAAATGGAATAGAAACTCCCCTTGGATTATTAACTGGCTTTTTGGTAGAACCTGAACCAGCACTTGTTGCGGTTTTTTCAGCGATTCTCCTTTGTTGTTCGGCTGCTAGTCCCTTTTATTCTGAATATCGAATAATCTGACCCAAGATCACGGAAATTGGTTCTTCCATCTTGTCCGTCACCATATCTATGCGAGATTATCATATCAGCATCCGAATAATCTCTTACTTTCATTCTATAAACCTCACCATTAATCTGTTACCGAGTATAAAATATAGACACTTAAGATGTCATATACTCAGATCCATTTGGTGTTGGATAATATTTTTATCCTACTGTTAGAAGTAAAGGCACCACCATGTGCAATGAAAACACATAACTGTAAATATAAATCAAGTAGCATCATTAGCTTATGATAATAGGATAGCAATGACAACTCGAACCTCGCCGATGAAACCTGAACAACTAGATAATAGGCTCCGCACGGGAAGACGTTCCCTATCCTTAAAAGGTGTTTACGTGCTCGATTCGCTGCAAGCCTCTTACGTAACGACCCCAGGATTGATACAGACCCTCGTTGCCTTTCGCCAACGAACGAATACAACGTAATGACAATGGCGGAGCAGAGGATACAATATGACAAGAAGATAAAGCAATTTACAACAACTTAAATATTCTCTAATACTTTGATATATGGTTTTTTTTTGGTTGTGTGTCTTTCTCACCACTTCAGAAATACTAAAAGCTTTTCTATATATATTGCCAATAAGCACAATCATGGTAAACCATGATCTCATGCATGCCCAAAATAAGGGATTATGGATTGGTGGTTGCAACTGAATGTTGCCTTCCAAATCCAACCCACTATCCGATTTTATTGGTTGACCAAATGCACACATATATCTTAGGGCGTGTTTGGTTTTAGGGTGTACGCACTGTTAGGCTAGGATTGGCATGAAATACGTTGTTTGGTGTAAATTTAAAAATTCTAAAATAGTAATGAGGCCTTAATAGTACTACCTTTTCAAAACCCACCTCACTCTTTTCTTTCCTGACACAACTTTTTTTTTGTGGGCCCTCTAATTTAATTCTTTTTTTTTCACTGTTATAATATTTATATTATTATAAACTAATTTTATAATATTAAAATTCACTATTAAATTATAAATAATATATTATAACATTATAATATTTATACCTTAATAAATATTTTCTCTCACCAAAACCCACACCAAATCAAAATCTAACCCAACTCTAAATCTTCACTTTATAAACCCACTCCCAAAGTAAAACCCATCTACAAACCAAACGGGCCCTTATTAGTTGTTGTTTTATGAGCTTGCACTCTAAGCTTCATAGATAGTACATCAAGTCACAACTTTGACTGACTGTACATTATGCTTTAACTCTTCAAAAACTTGTCAACCTTAACCTTAAACTCCAACATTTGGTGCTTTAGATGTTTCTTAACCATACAATCAATCGCAAATGTCATACAACAAAGATTCTTAACTTTTATTTTAATAAATTGTCCCACATCGGTAAAAAGAAAGAGTCATGAACTATTTATAAACTCAAGGATCATCTTTTATATTAATCAAATTAATTTATACACAATAAATACATGTTTATTGTGTCTTTGTTACTTTGGTTTTTTATTAGTTTATGTTCAATTATATAACTTGAATAAGCTAATGGCTTATGAACTCTAACAATCTAAATGCTTATGGTAATTCTTTGGAGCTTATATAAGGTTGTTTATTCAGAAATGTAAAAACTAATTAATTTGCTGGATTGAAAGTTTGAAGTTTGAATATGATGAGACTTTGGGTTGTGACACAAGAGCTTACCGTATTCAGGTTTTGGCGAATGACCTAATCGTCAAACAAAATCGAGCCATCAAGGGTTACAAGAGTGCAACGATCACCAAAATGTTATCGACAGACGAACAGAAAAACAAAAGACAATGATAAATTAGTTCCATGATTTTTCACAACAACAAACATTTTTATTACACAGATAAATATACATTATACATACAAAAAAATATATTATCAAAAATAAAAAATACTCGTATCATCATCGTATTTAACAAAGACCCCCCCTTTTATGTATGAATGTATTATACGCTAACTCACAACTAGTCAACTACTAAGCGAAAACATGAGAACGCAACTCAAGAAGTCTGTAGTAACAGTCGTCTACGTGCCAGTGATCTGTACGTAAGCCTTTTACCAGCATATCACACGCCGGTTGTCTTCTTCTTAAGTGGACTGGAAACGCCCCTTGGGTTAACTGGCTTTTTGGTAGAACCTGAACCAGCGCTTGCGGTTCTTTAAGCAATTCTCCTTTGTCGTTCGGCTGCTATTTCTTCTACTCTCTTTCGAATTTCATCCTCCTGTTTCAATAATATAAAGTTATAAACGCCTCAAACAAGCCAAGATACCAATAAGATAAAGATCCAAGTTATTTTGATAACAAGGAATCTAAGTAATAAATTTTGTACCTGTTCTCTTTTGCTCTTGTGAACAACAGGTCGACTCACAAACGATAACCTCTTGTCACCTGGGAGAGACCTTGACAAAGATCATCGAAATTACCAATTTACCATATTAGCAACCGAATATGTCATATGGTCAGTTCCATTTAGTGCTATATATGTTTCTTAAGCATGAAATCAATCGCATATGTCATTCAACAAAGATTTGTTATTTTTAGTTACCTTGTCCCACATCGATAGAAAGAAAGAATCATGAAATATTTATAAATTCATATTAGATTAACTCTAAGAAGCAAGCAACCAATTCTTGCTTCGTGATAATTTTTTGTGTGTATTTGTCCGTTTTTGTTTACGTTAGTTGCAAGTATGGATGGCAAAAGCATGCGAGACCAAAGGTGAAGACCGAAATCCGAACCGGTTGGGTCGGGTTTGGGGACGAGTTTGCGGATTTGGTGGGTATTGATAAAAAAAATTTAGTCGGGTTTGGTGACAGGTTCTAGTAATAGCAGCCTCGTACCCATACCCGTTTACTCGAATTATTTTCTCAAGGTTCTTGCACATTTTTTTGTTTTCATGTTTGCACCATAAAGAATTTCTAGGTGAAACTGAAGTTGTGTGTAAAGAAAAACATAGCGATACTCTTCGGAACATAAAGCTGAGTATGACGCGTGCCACAACCATCCCACGAGTGGGTCTGTCCATCAGAGTAAACAGATATTGAGGATCCTTTATTTAAGTAAACCTTTTACTAGCATATCACACGTACGTGGGTTGTCTTCTTCTTAAGTGGACTAGAAACGCCCGTTGGGTTAACCGGCTCTTTGGTAGAACCTGAACTAGTACTTGTTGTGGTTCTTTCAGCATTTCTCCTTTGTCGTTCGGGTACTAGTTCTCCTACCCTCTTTCGAATTTCATCCTCCTTTTTCAACAATATAAAGTTATAAACGCCTCAAATGATTCTAGATACCAAGAAAAACGAGAAAACTGTTGTTTTTATACCAAGAAACTGTTTTGATAACAAGGAATCTAAGTATTAAATTTCCTACAGCTTGTTCTCTCTTGCTCTTGTGAACCACGGGTCGACTCACAAATGGTAACCTCTTGTCACCTGGAAGAGACCTTGACAAAGGTCGAGGCATAGTCCAATTCTGGGTCCACGAGGACCTATCTAACGGATGTTTCAACTCTGGAATTACGCGAGACCACTAGACAAAGGTCATCCGGCTCATAGAACCCAGGTTGACTAGACTCATGATCGGCCTCAGGTTGTTTGTTACCACTCTTAATTAGTCGCGCTAACATCCCGCTAGTCGTCAGTAAATGTTGATCTTCCTGTTTGACTTTCCGAGTTCTTGACCACAAACCAGTCCTCGTCCCTTTTGTTGCTAATTACTGAAGAAGCCGATCCAGATCACAGAAATTGGTCCTTCCATCCGCCCGATCACCATATTGTGCGACATTACCATATCAGCATCCAGATAATCTCTTGCTTCCATTCTATAACCCTCACCATTTCCAAAAATTAGCGAGTAATATGCTACGGAGTATATTATATATCGACAAATACGATGTCATATGCAGGGACGAAACCAGGACACAAAATGACCAGGTGCATTTACAATAAACTAAACAATATTACAAACATAAATTTTATGGACCAGATGCATTTAGCACAAATCTAACAAAATTTGAATACTTTTAACATATTTAACACTACGCAACAAAAATCCATGGGTGTCCCCGGACACCCCGGGACCCACCCTGGTTCCGTCCCTGGTCATATGCTGAGTCCCATTTACTGCTATAAATGTTTCTTAAGCATGCAATCAATCGCAAATGTTATTCAATCTATACTACATTATAAAGGGTGTATCCATTTGGTTGAAAGTTGAAAATGTTGAATGCTTGAAAAATGTGGGTCCCACTAATGTATATTTATATCTCTATCTATACTACATTATAAAGGGTGTATCCCTTTGGTTGAAAGTTGAAAATGTTGAATGGTTAAAAAATATGGGTCTCACTAATTTATACTACATTTATCTATATCAATACTAAATTATAAAGGATGTATCCCTTTGGTTGAAAGTTGAAAATGTTGAATGATTGAAAAATGTGGGTCCCACTAATCTATACTTCATTTATCTATACTACATTATAAAGGGTGTATCCCTTTGGTTGAAAGTTGAAAATGTTGAATGGTTGAGAAATGTGGGTCCCACTAACCTATATTACATTTATCTATATTACATTATAAATGGTGTATCCCTTTGGTTGAAAGTGGAAAATGTTGAATGGTTGAAAAATGTGGGTCCCACTAATCTATACTACATTTATAATTCAAACATCTTAATGCATATATAAATTATATTATGTGAACACATTAAAGTCATTTGGAGATGAATTATTGACGTGCAACGAAAATAAATAAACATATGAAGTTATGAACGATGCCATTTTTCAATGTTTTGAAACCCGGTTTTTAAATCGACCTGGTCGAGTCATCGGGTAAACTCGGATCAACCCGGTTTTCTAAATTGTTTGTCAACTAATATAATATGTAGGGTTTACGTAACGAGTAACGTGTATTATTAGTTAGCTCATAAACTGTGATGTAATGTTTTACTTTCGGCTTTACTAAAAGTTTTTATAGGGTTTTTGATACATGTTTATTTAATATTTTATCTAGCATTGTATTGTCATATGTTAAAACATTCTATAATTTCAATTTGATCTTTTCATGCTTTATTTTGAACATACACGAAACACTTACCACAATATCGCATACTGTAAATTATTTGCCACTAACCAAATTCCGCCGCTATGCGCGGGTACTCGTCTAGTACCTTATAAAGGCTACATCAAATTGGTTGAATGTTGAATGTTGAAATGTTGAATGTTGAAAAATTGTGGGTCCTACTAAAAATCTATTCTATATTCCTTACACATTATTTTCAAACCAACAACACCATATAAAACTAGAAAATAACTCATCTTTCCATCCTAACTCACACATTATTTTCACCACTAAAATAAAAAACACACACATAACCCTCTCATTCCACAATTTAAAAAAACACAAAACACTCTCACCTTATCTTATCCACCACCATCACAACTCCCGCCGCCACTACCACAACAACAACCTCCGAAACACAACACCAATCCACCACCACCAGATTAAACCACCATCAAAACCCCATCACGACTAGAAATTTACCACCGTCGAGCTTAGCACCACCGAACTCCTTAACACCGTAACCCGCAACCACCGAAACCTACACCAGCAAGAAAAATAACCATTAAAATCCCTCACATAAAAAGGTTTGAAAATTTGAGATTTATTTGTCTTTTTATGTTAGATCTATTAATATAAAACAATTTTTGAAGGTATCCTTATATATATTTGTAAGTTTTATAGTGCATATTTTAGTTTTATTAACGTTTTTGACATGTTTCTTATTTCAGCCATGACATTCATTTGCCAGAAATGTATGTAAACTTTCTTTTGTTAGATTTATAGATTTGTAATTTTTTTAGATCTGAGTTTCTAAAAGATATAAAAATAATTATGTTTTTTTTTGTCACAAAGGCTGAAAAGAGTTTTACCATGGAGTCGCAGGAAAAGTCGCCACCGATTCGACGCAAATTCCTCCTAAACGTCTTAATAGATTAGAGGTATGTTAGAATTTTGAGGTATTCGATGTTTTTTTATGGATTTATATTTTTCAAGTTTAAAGGTTTTTATTTATTTGTACTTATATGTTAAAAAAGTTATGTGTAATTTTTTTACAGATCCGAGTTTTATTTGCTTCTCCCCACGCTACTTTCGTCGAAATCCCATTGCGCCGTTGCCGAGATGTATAATTTATTTTCAAATTAGTTTGTAAATTTGTGTCCATGTATTTTTTTGGTAATTGTTTATTACCGTACATGGTTTTGTGTATATTTTGTAGAATGTAAGAATATAGGACTTTGTTGATATATTCTAAATTATGTTTGTACTCATGTTTTTGGTGTGTAAATCATTAAAAAGGATACATTTAAAAAAGTTTGTTGTATAATTTGTTACTATGTTTTATACGTAAATGATCAAATTGTATTAAAGTGTGAATTTTTTATAATATGTTTGAGTTTCGAGGCAATGACTTTTGTATGTTTCCATGGTTTTGATATGAAGACTTTTAGTAGACTTTAGTATTTTAATATTATGTAGACATTGGAAGCTTTGAGAATACAAAGTTTTGATTATATGATACATTCAAAATTTTGAATTTCACATAGAAACTAACGTTGTAATAGAGTGTCAGAATTTTGGGAGGGTGATGTTTTGGGACTTTGGGCTGATCATGTCAACTCTTATAAGAGAATAGATGCTAAATGACATGTCTTATTCTCAATGCTTTGATAAATCTTTTTAATAAATTTAAAATTGTTTTGAGGCTTTTTGGAAACAACTTTCATCTTTTTTGTTTGATTTGTATTTTGATTGAGCAATTAGTATTGAGTGATGAGTTAAATTGGATTCCTTATAAGAAAAATAGATTTTGATTTCCTATAAGAAAAATATATCTTTGCAAAAGCGGTCGATGTTGATAAAAGTGTAATTTTTTATCGAATTTATAGTAAAAAAAGCCATGTGAATGAGAGAATGAGAGATATTGATGAAAAAAGTAGAGGTGACAAAATGAAAGGATCGAACGAGTTAAGAAATGGACGCAAATCAATCAAATCAATTAACATGTGAATGAGAGAATGAGAGACATTATACTACTTTTGAAGGATAACATGTAGTAACACATTACACGCAGAATAATTCATACATATCGATATTGTATTTTAATAGTTAGAAAGTTATTTAGAAAATAATGTAATATATATATTTGTTATAATCGATTTTTTTTTTCAAATTTGTTGTCAAGCACGATGTTTTATTGAAAATTTAAAAAGTTGGTCTACTATCCTATCAATTGTGACACGTGAATCAAGATTTTACTTTTAGCTTCTTTTAAAAAAATAGACGCTACAAATAAAAACATTTCAAAACTTACAAAGATATTCGGCATCTACAAATACATTAGTAGTGAATATCTTTTAAAGTTTTATTTTTGTAAAGGAAATCTTTATAGATTTTGTAATAATAAAATGATGATTTTATTTTTAACTAATTATTTTTTTTAAGTTGTAGTAATACATCAAAGGGAGGTGATATAGTAAATTTAATTAAAACTTTTGATTTATTTTTTAAAAAAATTAATTATTTTGAAAAAAAAAATGTAAACTGTAATTATGAAACGGATTTAAAAAAAAGGTTACACGTTGTGATGTTGATTTGACTATTAAGAATGTGAATGCCAATTAAAATTTGAGACTTCAAAAATAAGTTAACTACTTAGAATTTTCATTGTTTAATATTAAACTTATAAAAATATAATGAATACTAATGTGCGGTGACAACAGCTTTATCATGTATGTTTTTTTACTTTTATTTTGTAGTGTCAACGATAGAGTCGCTTGCAACAAGTTGTTTAAAAAACTAGGCATAATTATTAGAAAATAAATATTTTGATAAAAATACAAAATAAACGAACTTAGTGGTTTGAATGCATGATATTTGTGGTTCATTTTTTATTAAGTTGTCTGGGATGATAAGACTTGGTATAAGTATTCAACTAAAAATAGCATAACCTTCAAAGATATTATTATTATTCCCCTGTTTCATGATAAGTGTTCATTTTAACTTATTTTGGTCTTCTTTATTCAATTTGACCATAAATATCTTCATTTGTGGTATATAATACTAGATGAAAAGTATATTTAATGAAAAACCATTTAAATCTCAATTCATACATATATTTTTCAACGAGTATTATATAACACAAATGAAAATATTTATAGTCACAGCTGAATAAGAAAGACCGAAAAAGTAAAAGTGGACAATTATATAGGACGAAGATAGTCTATTTTAAATAACTATTGCCACTTATAATTACGCAACAAGGAAAATAGTGCCCCCATGACAATGAAAAACTATGGAATCATGCTGTCGAAAAAATATTTTCTGTTAAAATTTGGTCAAAACTACATACCGCTATTCAATCATGCCATCAACAGAACAATTCATTGAAAATAATTCCCGAGCACCACAAATACATTTTTTGATTGAAAAAGATTTGCGGTCGTAATTTTCTTGAAAACTAGACACAGTTTCCGTTAGGTGAGGGTACTCTGCTAATGTCATTGATGTTGGATCTTACCACGATATAGCGTTTCGTTAATTATCTGCCGTCAGGCAATTCCGCCGCTATGCGCGGGTACTCGCCTAGTATTTTTTATTTTTATTTCAATAACTAGCTCGTCTCACATTGATAGAAAGAGCGTGTCATAAAATATTTATAAATTCAAGTGTCATTCATTAATTTAATCAATTTAGTTATAGAACAGACAATAAATACTTGTTTACTGTGTCAATGGCTACTTGATTTTTTATTAGTGTTTTTTTTACATTCAAATTTCTTGTTTCATGTTAGTTTTTTTAATTATAATTATCCATTTTTGTTCACGTTTGTTTACGTGCAATTATGTAAGTAAACATAAGACATCTCATTTAGTGTTAGATTTTGTGCATCCAGGGACAAATTCTTACCTTTTATTTATTTTTGATTTAATAGTGGAGATTAACCTAAGATTTAAAAAAACCAAAGGGGTAATTTTTGCCAAAATGTCCAAAAGTTGAAAAAATAGGCGGAGGTACCAAAGTTGTAAATATGACGGAGTAATGAATTATCACTAGTGATATTTCACTAGCGAATATCAATGAAATATCACTGTTAATAAAACAATGAAATATCATCGGGATATTACGCAGTAAGTATGTTAATAAAATATCACTAGTGATTTCATTGGTTTATCTCTAGTGATATTTTATTGTTTTTATCAGTAACGAAATATCACTTGTGATAACCAATTTCCGTCATATTTACAATTTAGTCCTTTCGCCGTTTTTTTTGCAAATTTTGGACATTTTGGCAAAAATAATCCCTCTGTGTTTTTTTTTAATCTTAGGTAATAGATAGCTAAGATTAGTCCCTTATATTCGAACAAAAAACAAGTTTCTAAAATAACCGTACTTTAATGTAATGATCTTGAATAAAAAAAGAAATACAATAACCTCCAAAAGTTGCAATAAAGTAATTGGTACACAAATATTTTCGGGAAGGTCTTGCAATATTTTTTAATTTCATATTTGCACCATAAAGAATTTCTAGATGAAGTTAAGGTACATGTAAAAAAAAAACTAGCATAAATATATTATCAAAGAGAGTTGCACGTATAAAAATAGCGACAATCTTGAGAACTTAAAACTGGGTATGACGCGTGTTACAATCGTCACACGAGTAGGTCTATGTTTATCCATGAGAGTAAACTTATGTTGATGATCCCTTATTAATAACATACTAGAGTTACACTAGAGTAAACGTATGGTCAGCAACTAGACTGGCAAAACCGACAGGTCGGCATGATTCACGCAACGGGTCAAGCGAGCGCGCGGGTCAAACGGGTAGTTTTAATAATTCAAGTCAAACGCCCCCGTGCTAGATGAACACGGGTCAAACGAGAAAAATACACCAAAAGACTAATATTTACTAAAAAGTAGTTCTCAAAAAAGAAAAAATAACTAGAACTAACTTGTATGTTTTTATACGTTTTTGAACGCTTTTGTTTGTTTTTCTACGTTTCATACATTTTATTACGGTTTTCTATGTTTGTGTACGCTTATATATGTTTTATACGTTTTTTTTTACGGTTTTATATGTTTTTGTACGGATGAAAACCTATAATAACATAAAAACGTATAAAGCGCACAGATAGGTACAAAAATGGATAGAAATATATAAAAATGTAAGAAAGCGTATGCAAATATCCAAAACCATATAAAAACTTCAAAGACAGAAAAACGTAAAAAAACGCAAAAGAGTGCAACAATGACTAAAATGATATGGACAAAACAGAAGACAGAAAAAATATCGATTAGTTCCATGGACAATCGTCTTCGTGCCAGTAGGATTTGTGTGAATTTTTCTTGACGTAAACCTACTACCAGCATATCACACGCCGGTTGTCTTATTTAAGTGGACTAGAAATGCCCCGTGGGTTAACTCGCTTTTTGGTAGAACCTGAACCATTACTTGCAGCGGTTCTTTCAGCAATTCTCTATGGAATTTCATCCTCCTGTTTCAAATAATATACAGTTATAAACGGCTCAAACGATCCAAGATAAAGGTAAAGATCCATGATTCTTGTCTATATTCAGAAACTATACATGAAAGCTACTGTATTTTGATAACAAGGAATCTATGTAATAATTCCATACCTGTTCTCTTTTACTCTTGTGAACAACGGGTCGTCTCACAAACGGTGAACTCTTGTCACCTGGGTGAGACCTTGACAAAGGTCGAGGCTTGTCACCTTCTTTTTAATTATGACCGGAGACTCTTCGGTTGGTTCTTTTGTCTCAACTGAACCGGCTTGGGTTCAGACTTTATGAACGCAGCCTCGGTCGCACAGTCCATTTTTCGGTCCATGAGGACCTAATGGATGGCTCAACTTCAGAATCACGTGAGACCATCATATAAAGGTCATCTGGCTCATAGAACCAGTTTTCGCCACTTGACTGGACTCATGATCGGCCTCAGGTGGTTTGTTACCACTCTCAGTCACACTAACATCGGTAGTTGCCATTTCTTATATAAATCCATGAAGGAATCATCAACAAGTGCACTCCTTTTGTTTTTTTCAGATGAAAATGCATACCTTTCTAAGTTCCCGTTTGACTTCCGAGTTCTTGACAACAAACCAATCCTCGTCCCTTTTATTTCGGATTGTCGAAGAATCTGACCCAAGATCACGGAAATTAGTCCTTCCATATGCTCCATCACCATATCTGTGCGACATTACCATATCAGCATCCGAATAATCTCTTACTTTCATTCTATAAACCTCACCATTTACAAAATAATGACCCATTAATATGTTACCGAGTATATAATATATAGACACATAAGATGTCATAAACTCAGATCCATTTGGTGTTAAAGATGTTTCTTAAGCATACAATCAATCGCAAATGTCATACAACAAAGATTCATAACTTTTTTTTAATAACTATAGTCCCACATCGGTAGAAAGAAAGAGTCATGAGCTATTTATAAACTCAAGAGTCATTTTTTTGATAAACCATATCTTCCTGATACACAATAAATACATATTTATTGTGTATTTGGTTACTTTGGTTTTTTATTAGTTAAAATCTAGGTGGAACTGAACTCGCGTGTAGGAAAAACATAGCGACACTCTTCATAACCTAAAACTGGGTATGACGCGTGCCACAATCGCCACAGGAGTGGGTCTGTTCATACTTCTGCATAAGAGTAAACGTATGTTGATGATCCCTTATTAGTGGCAAAACTAAAGATAATATAACCCACTTCAACAAATTTAAAAAAATAACACAAACAAATAACCATAGTACACTAGAGTAAACATATGGTCGAATGGTCGACGATTAGAGGTGGCAAAACGGGCATGTCAGGCGGATCGAGTAACGGGTCAAACGGA
Organism: Glebionis coronaria; assembly: GCA_025667525.1. Classification (NCBI taxonomy): domain Eukaryota; kingdom Viridiplantae; phylum Streptophyta; class Magnoliopsida; order Asterales; family Asteraceae; genus Glebionis; species Glebionis coronaria. Next base: position 544,019 of record JANFOE010000237.1, read on the forward strand.
AATAGAGAATTAGGGTAAAAGAAATAACGCTCATCGTACCTACTTATTTAGTCCACAGCTTTTGTGTTTATTTTCATGAGGTCGAGTTACGCGACAGTAATTATAACTTGAATCAGCAAATGGCTCATGAACTCTAACAATCTAAAAGCTTATAGTAATTCTTTGGAGCTTATACAAGGTTGTTTGTTCAGAAATGTAAAAACTAGTTTGATGGCTTAAAAGTTTGAAGTTTGAATATGAGACTTTGTTGTGACACAAGAGCTTACCTTATTCAGGTTTTGGCCAATGACCTAATCGTCTAACAAAATCGAGCCCATAAGGTTACAAGAGTGCAACGATCACCAAACTGTTATGGACAAAACAGACGAACAGAAAAACTCGAGACAGTGATAAATTAGTTCCATGATTTTTCACAACTACTAAGCGAAAACATGAGAACACAACTCAAGAAGTCTGTAGTAACAGTCGTCTACGTGGCTAGGATGTGTGTGAATTTTCCTGTACGTAAGCCTTTTACCAGCATATCACACGCAGGTGGTCTTCTTCTTACGTGGACTAGAAACTCCCCTTGGATTAACTGGCTTTTTGGTAGAACCTGAACCAGCACTTGCTGCGATTTTTTCAGCAATTCTCCTTTATCGTTCAGCTGCTAGTTCTTATACGCTCTTTCGAATCTCATCCTCCTGATATAAAGTTATAAACGCCTCAAACGATTCAAGATACCAAGAAAAACGAGAAAACTCTTTTTTATATAGCAAGATACTTTGGCCTAAGTAAGATTTTTCGTATCTGTTATCTTTTGCTCTTGTGAACGACGGTCCGGGTCGACTCACAAATGGTAATCTCTTGTCACCTGGGAGAGACCTTCTTTTTAATTTTGACTCGAGACTTTTCGGTCGGTTCTTTAGTCTCAACTGTATCTGGCTTAGGTTCAGACTTTCTGAATGCAGCCTCAGTCGTATAGTCCATTTCTGGGTGGCTCAACTCCAGAATCACGTGAGACCACCAGATAATGGTCATCTGGCTCGTAGAACCCAGTTTTTGCCACCTTACTAGACTCATTTGCTTCAGGTTGTTTGTTACCATCCGAGGTTCGCCATTGTTCAAACACATCTGTTGTGTGCTGTTGTACCATGAACGAATCTCATCTTACCGTTTGATTTTCCGTGTTCTTGACAACAAGATTTGTTATTTTTAGTTACCTTGTCCCACATCGATAGAAACAAAGAATCATGAAATATTTATAAATTCATAGTATTAGATTAACTTTAAGAAGCAAGCAACAAGTTCTTGCTTCATGATAATTTTTGGTGTATATTTGTCCGTTTTTGTTAACGTTAGTTGCAACAAGGATGGCAAAAGCATGCGAGACCGAAGGTGAAGACCGAATTCCTAACCGGTTGGGTCGGGTTTGGGGACGAGTTTGCGGATTTGGTGTGTATTGATAAAAATATTTAGTCGGGTTTGGTGACAGGTTCTAGTAATAGCAGCCTCGATTATCTGTACTCGTACCCATACCCGTTTACTCGAATTATTTTCTCAAGGTTCTTGCACATTTTTTTGTTTTCATGTTTGCACCATAAAGAATTTCTAGGTGAAACTGAAGTTGTGTGTAAAGAAAAACATAGCGATACTCTTCGAAACATAAAGCTGAGTATGACGCGTGCCACAACCATCCCACGAGTGGGTCTGTCCATCAGAGTAAACAGATATTGACTATCCTTTATTTAAGTAAACCTTTTACTAGCATATCGCACGTACGTGGGTTGTCTTCTTCTTAAGTGGACTAGAAACGCCCGTTGGGTTAACCGGCTCTTTGGTAGAACCTGAACCAGTTTGTGGTTCTTTCAGCATTTCTCCATTGTCGTTCGGGTGCTAGTTCTCCTACCCTCTTTCGAATTTCATCCTCCTTTTTCAACAATATAAAGTTATAAACGCCTCAAATTATTCTAGATACCAAGAAAAACGAGAAAACTGTTGTTTTTAACTGTTTTGATAACAAGGAATCTAAGTATTAAATTTCCTACAGCTTGTCCTCTCTTGCTCTTATGAACCACGGGTCGACTCACAAATGGTAACCTCTTGTCACCTGGAAGAGACCTTGACAAAGGTCGACGCATCCATTTCTGGGTCCACGAGGACCTAACGGATGTTTCAACTCCGGAATCACGCGAGACCACTAGATAAAGGTCATCCGGCTCATAGAACCCAGGTTGACTAAACTCGTGATCGGCCTCAGGGTGTTTGTTACCACTCTTAGTTGCGCTAACTCCTTTTGTTTTTTTCAGATGAAAATACATACCTTTCCGAGTTCCTTTCTAAGTTCCCTTTTGACTTTCCGAGTTCTTGACAACAAACCAATCCTCGTCCCTTTTATTTCTGATTGTCGAAGAATCTGACCCAAGATCACGGAAATTGTTCCTTCCATCTGCTCCATCACCATATATGTACGACATTGCCATATCATCATCCGAATAATCTCTTCCTTTCATTCTATAACCGTCACCATTTTTAAAATAATGACCCATTAATATGTTACCGACTATATTCTAATTGACACATAAGATTTCATATACTCAGATCCATTTTTTAACAACAAAGATTCGTTACTTTTAGTATAGTAACTATTGTCCCACATAGATAGAAAAAAAGAGTTATCATCTATTTATAAACACAAAGGGTCATCTGTTAATTAAACTCGGATAATATATGACACAATAAATATTTGTTTATTGTGTCTTCTGTTATTTGTGTTTTTTTATGTGTAATTATATAAGTTAAACAATAAACATAAAACTTCTCATTTAATGTTAGTTTTAACCAACTAGCTTAGCTTAGTTTGGTGACCAAAGTTCCATTAAATTGTTTTTTTGAAAGTTTCTTGGACGTTTTGGGTTCAAGACCTGCCAAGGGCTCTCACAGGCGAAACGGATACGGAGTTTAACATAATTAGGCGAAGCTTGAAGAAGACATTCTGCCACATTGCAAGACTCAACCCACTAACATTTGCTGTTCTAAAACATAGCGACACTCTTCAGAACCTAGGTATGATGCGTGCCAGAACCGCCACACGAGTGGGTCAGTTCATACTTCATAAGAGTAAACGTATGGTCAGATGGTCGACGATTAGAGGTGGCAAAATAGGCCTATCGGGTGGATCGAGCAATGGGTCACACGAAAATAGCGAATTAGGGTAAAAGAAATAACGCATAACATTTCATCTGTGCTCATCGTACCTGCTTATTTAGTCCAAAGCTTTTGTGTTGTCCAGCTAAACCATTTAGTTGCCACCTCTAGTTAAACGAGTGCAACAGTTACCAAAATGTGTTTATTTTCACGAGATCGAATTACGTGACAGTAATTATAACTTGAATCAGTTAATGGCTTATGATCTCTAACAATCTAAAAGCTTATGGTAATTCTTTGGAGCTTATATTAGGTTGTTTGTTCAGAAATGTAAAAACTAATTTGCTGGTTTAAAAGTTTGAAGTTTGAATATGAGACTTTGGGTTGTGACACAAGAGCTTACCGTATTCAGGTTTTGGCCAATGACCTAATCGTCTAACAAAATCGAGCCCTCGAGGGTTACAAGAGTGCAACGATCACCAAAATGTTATCGACAAAACAGACGAACAGAAAAAATAAAGACAATGATAAATTAGTTCCCTGATTTTTCACAACAACAAACACTTTTATTACACAGATAAATATACATTATACATACAAAAAAATATATTATCAAAAATAAAAAATACTCGTATCATCGTCGTATTTAACAAAGACTCCCCCCTTTGATGTATGAATGTATTATACACTAACTCACAACTACTAAGCGAAAACATGATAACACAACTCAAGAAGTCTGTAGTAACAGTCGTCTACGTGCCAGTAGGATGTGTGTGATTTTTCTGTACGTAAGCCTTTTACCAGCATATCACACGCCGGTTGTCTTCTTTTTAAGTGGACTGGAAACGCCCCTTGGGTTAACTGGCTTTTTGGTAGAACCTGAACCAGCACTTGCTGCGGTTCTTTCAGCAATTCTCCTTTGTCGTTAGGCTGCTATTTCTTCTACTCACTTTCGAATTTCACCCTCCATTGTCGTCACCTTCTTTTTAATTTTTTGTCTCAACTGGAGCCGGCTTGGGTTCAGACTTTATGAATGGTCCAACCTCAGTCAAGCAGTCCAGTTTTGGGTTCCATGAGGACCTAACGGATGGTTCAACTCTAGTATCACGTGAAACCATCATATAAAGGTCATCTGGTCATATGACCCAGTTTTCACCACTTGACTAGACTCGTTGTCCTCGGGTTGTTTGTTACCACTCTTAATCACGCTAACAACCAATGTTCGCCATTGTACATAAACATCCGTTTTGTGCAGTTGTAGCATGAAGAAATCATCAGCAGGTGCAGTCTTTTTGTTTATTTCAGATGAAAAGACATCGCCTTTCATAGAAGCATAGTCATCATTAAATGTCGACCTTCCCGTTTGACTTTCTGAGTTCTTGACCACAGACTAATCCTCATTCGTTTTACTTCTGATCATAAGAATCCGATCGAAGATCACGGAAATTGGTCCTTCCATCCGCGCAATCACCATATCAGTGCGACATTACCATATCATGAGCACCCGAAGAATCTATTGCTTTCATTCTATAACCCTCACCATTTTCATTCTATATCAACACATAAGTCATATACTCAACTCCATAAGGTGCTATAGATGTTTCTTAAGCATGCAATCAATGGAAAATGTCATACAACAAGGTTCGTTACTTTTATTTCAATAACTAGCTTGTCCCACATCAATAGAAAGAAAGAGTCGGGAAATATTTATAAACTCAAGTGCTATTCATTAACTTAAACAAGTGTCTTTAAGCATAATAAATACTTGTTTGTTGTGTCTATGGTTACTAGTTTTTTTACTAGTGAAGTAAACATAAAAGTAAAACTTCTCATTTTCATTTTCAGGAGGTTCTTCCACAAATTTCTTTTCATTTTCATATTTGCAACATAGCGACACTTCTCAGAACCTAAAACTGGATATGACGCGTGCCACAACCGCCGCACAAATGGGTCTGTCCATCAGAGTAAACATATGTTGATGAACAATGATCCCTAATTAATAGTGAAACTGAAGATAATATAACCCATTATGAACAAATTTAAAAAAGAACCCAAACGGATAACGTAAGTTATACTAGAGTAGGGCTGCAAACGAGCCGAGCCGAGCCCGAGCTCAACAGGGCTCGGGCCCGGCTCGAAACATAAAATAATGGGCTCGAGCTTGGCTCGATAGCTCGTCGAGCTTTTACCTTCAAAGCTTGAGCTCGGCTCGATTAGGATTCGAGCAAAGCTCGAGCTTAGCTTGAAAAGCTCGAAATTACGTATACGAAACAAATATATCATTACCGTTTACACACCACCACAAATTCTATGTATGTACTAAACTATGATAACGACTATTAACAAATTATTTAAGTTTTTATATAGTTATTCTTGATAATAAGGCTAATACTTAAATGAACGTTTTCGTATTTATATAAAAATATATTTATACCAAGGCTCGAAAAAGCTCGATAAGGGCTCGAGCCAAGCTATCAAAAGCTCGAGCTCGGCTCATTATATGTTTCGAGCCATACTATTGGGCTTGGGCTCGGGCTTGAGCTCTATAAAAGCTCGGCTCGATCGAGTCGAGCTTGAGCTCGAGCTCGAATAGCTCGATAAAAGCTCGGCTCGTTTGCACCCCTATACTAGAGTAAACGTATGGTCAACATGGCAAAACGGGCGGTGAGCGGATTTGAGTAATGGGTCAAACGAGCTCAGGTCAAACGGGTAGTTTTAAAAATTCAAGTCAAACAGGCCCTAGCCAAATGACACGGGTCAAACGGGCAAAAAATACACCAAAAGACTAATTTTTATTAAAAAAAGAGTTCTCAAAACGCAAAAAATAACTACAACTAAAACTAGTACATCGTAGATTGCTATATATAACTTCCTTGTATGTTTTATACGTAGTTTTTAAACGCTATTGTTCGTTTTTTACGTTTTCGTACGTTTTTATTACGTTTTCATAACTTTTCATAGCTTACTATGGTTGCGTACTTTTTTATAAGTTTAATACGTTTTTCTACGATTTTTATCGTTTTCGTATGTATACACCGTTTTTGTATGTATACACCGTTTTTGTATGCATATGCGCTCATGTATAAAGCGTTCGAAAGCGTATTAAAAATAAAAGACGAGGAAAAAGAGTGCAACAATCACCAAAATGTTATAGACAAAACACAAGACAGATCGACTCACAAATAGCAAACAATTTTATTACAAAGTGACATATATAATTATATATACATTCTACATACAAAAAAATGTTATAAAAAAAAATATTTGTATCATCGTCGTATTTAACAAAGACCTCCTTTGATGTATGAATGGATTATAAACTAATTTTGTACCTGTTCTCTTTTGGTCTTGTGAACAACAGGTCGACTCACAAACGGTAAACTCTAGACTCTTCAGTTGGTTCTTTTATGGTCAGATGAGGACCTTATGGATGGTTCAACTCCAGTATCACGTGAGACCATTAGATAAAGATCATCCGGCTCATAAAACCCAATATTACCACTCGACTAGACTCATTGGCCTCACGTTGTTTGTTACCACTCTCAACTATGCTAATATCCTTTGTTCTCCATTGTTCATAAACATCCGTTGTGTGCGGTGGTACCATGAAGGAATCATCAACAAGTACACTCTTTTTGTTTATTTCATATGAAAATACATACCTTTCTAAGTTTCCGTTTGACTTTCCAAGTTCTTGACAACAAACCAATCCTCATCCTTTTATTTCTGATTATCGAATAATCTGACCCAAGATCACGGAAATTGGTCCTTCCATATGCTCCATCACCATATCTGTGCGACATTACCATATCAGCATCCGAATAATCTCTTAATTTCATTCTATAACCCTCACCATTTTCAAAATAATGACCCATTAATATGTCACTGAGTACATTACATAGACACATAAATGTCATATACTCAGATCCATTTGGTGCTATAGATGTCTCTAAGCATACAATCAATCGCAAATGTCATACAACAAAGATTCATAACTTTTATTTTAATAACTATTGTCCCACATCGATACAAAGAAAGAGTTATTAACTATTTATAAACTCAAGAGTCATTTTTTATATTAACCAGGAGACTTGATACACAATAAATACATGTTTATTGTGTCTTTCGTTACTTTGGTTTTTTATTAGTTTATGTACAATTATGTTGTATGACGCGTGCCATAATCGCCACAGGAGCGGGTCTGTTCATACTTCTGCATAAGAGATAATATAACCCACTTCAACAAATTAAAAAAAAAGAACACAAACAAAACGAGCATGTCAGGCGGATCGAGTAATGGGTCAAACGGAAATAGAGAATTAGGGTAAAAGAAATAACGCTCATCTTACCTGCTTAGTCCAAAGCTTTTGTGTTTATTTTCACGAGATCGAGTTACGCGAGTAATTATAACTTGAATCAGCTAATGGCTTATGAACTCTAACAATCTAAATGCTTATGGTAATTCTTTGGAGCTTATATAAGGTTGTTTGTTCAGAAATGTAAAAACTAATTTGCTGGTTTAAAAGTTAGAAGTTTTTTTTTTTTTTTTTTTTTTAGACTTTGGGTTGTGACACAAGATCTTACCGTATTCAGGTTTTGGCCAATGACCTAATCGTCTAACAAAATCGAGCCATCAAGGGTTACAAGAGTGCAACGATCACCAAAATGTTATTGACAGACGAACAGAATAACAAAAGACTGATAAATTAGTTCCATGATTTTTCACAACAACGAACATTTTTATTACACAGATAAATATACATTATACATACAAAAAAATATATTATCAAAAATAAAAAATACTCGTATCATCGTCGTATTTAACAAAGACTCCCCCTTTGATGTATGAATGTATTATACACTAACTCACAACTACTAAGCGAAAACATGATAACACAACTCAAGAAGTCTGTAATAACAGTCGTCTACGTGCCAGTAGGATGTGTGTGATTTTTCTGTACGTAAGCCTTTTACCAGCATATCACACGCCGGTTGTCTTCTTCTTAAGTGGACTAGAAACGCCCCTTGGGTTAACTGGCTTTTTGGTAGAACCTGAACCAGCACTCGCTGCGGTTCTTTCAGCAATTCTCCTTTGTCGTTCGGCTGCTATTTCTTCTACTCTCTTTCGAATTTCATCCTCGTGTTTCAATAATATAAAGTTATAAACGCCTCAAACAAGCCAAGATACCAACAAGATAAAGACCCAAGTTATTTTGAACAACGGGTCGACTCACCAACGGGTCGACTCACAAACGGTAACCTCTTGTCACCTGGGAGAGACCTTGACAAAGGTCGAGGCTTTGTCACTTTCTTTTTAATTTTGACTGGAGACTCTTCAGTTGGTTCTTTTGTTTCAACTGGAGCCGGCTTGGGTTCAGACTTTGTGAATGCCGCCTCGGTCGCATAGTCCATTTCTGGGGTCCATGAGGACCTAATGGATGGCTCAACTCCAGAATCACGTGAGACCATCAGATAAAGGTCATCTGGCTCATAAAACCCAGTTTTCGCCACCTTACTAGACTCATCGGCCTCAGGTTGTTTGTTACCACTCTCAATCACGCTAACGTCCGCTGTTCGCCATTGTTCATAAACGTCTGTTGCATGTGGTTGTACCATGAAGGAATCATCAACAGGTGCGATCTTTTTGTTTATTTCAGATGAAAAGACATCACCTTTCATGGAGGCATAGTCATCATTAAATGTTGACCTTCCCGTTTGACTTTCCGAGTTCTTGACCATTGACCAATCCTCATTCCTTTTACTTCTGATCATAAGAATCGATCGAAGATCACGGAAATTGGTCCTTCCATCCGCACAATCGATCACCATATTTGTGTGACATTACCATATCACGAGCATCCGAAGAATCTATTGCTTTCATTCTATAACCCTCGCCATTTTCAAATAATGACCGAGTAATATGTTATGGAGTATATTATATCAACACATAAGTCATATACAGAGCTCCATTTGGTGCTATAGATGTTTCTTAAGCATGCAATCAATCGCAAATGTGATACAACAATGTTTGTTACTTTTATTTCAATAACTAGCTTTGTCCCACATCGATAGAAAGAAAGAGTCGTGAAATATTTACAAACTCAAGTGTCATTCGTTAAGTTAAATCGGCTCCCTTCTTCGCAATAAATACTTGTTTGTTGTGTCTTTGATTGCTTGACTTTTTCATTAGTGTATTAATGGGTTATATTAAGAGTCGTGAAATATTTACAAACTCAAGTGTCGTTGGTTACACAATTTTTCATTTTCATATTTGCACCATAGTGACACTTTTCCGAACCTAAAACTGGGTATGACGCGTGCCAAAACTGCCGCACGAATGGGTCTGTTCATGAGAGTAAACATATGTTGATGAACGATGGACCCTTAATATAACCCATTATAAACAAATTTAAAAAAGAACCAAACAAACGCGTGTCAAATGGGCAAAAAAATACACCAAAGACTAATATTTACTGCCAACAAAAAAAAATCTCAAAAAAGAAAAACAAAAGAAAACCAATGACTAATAATGGTAATGAACATCCATATCATAAACCAGTGCGGGTTCTGTACCCGACCCGTTGTCATCCCCAATTACACTATTATCTTGAATGCCTTTCTAAAATTTATTATAGCTCGGCTGCCCTGCCTCCATGAATGTAACATGGCAGACATTTGCCAAAAATAAGCATCGAGATGGTTTTTACAACTGACTTTAAAAAGTTAAAACTCCACCGCAAAAATTATTGACAAGATTCTAAATATAACTTCAAAATGTTATAAACTTATAAAAGTGACTTATAGGCTTGTTAAAAGAAGTTTATGCCCATACCGAGTTTTGTATCTACATGTTTTGCCTGCTTGTTGTAACATATGAGGATCGTATAAAACGGACAATGTTGTAAAACAAGGTCTAGGCGGCGCGTAGGCGCTAGGCGGTCATACTCCGCCTAGAAGCTAAGATAAAGACATCTTTAGTTTCATGAGGTGTAATTATGTGACGCTAATCATAACTTGAATCGGCTAATAATGGCTCATTAACTCTTTGGAGCTTATAAAAGGTTCAGTACTGGGGTATTTGTTTCGGCTTATATAGCCGGCTTCTAGCTTATTTGGTTTACGGCTTATGTTTTATAAGCTCACTTTTTGTGGTTTTGGGCTTATGTTACATAGTAAACTTAGATAAACCTGTAAAAAATAGTTTGCTGGTTTAGAGGTTTGAACTTTGAATATATAAGACTTTGAGTTGTGATACTATCTCCAACTCGAATAATGATAAACTTTTCGCGCAAAATGTCGAGTATTATTATAAAAACTTGTTTGAGGTCAAGGTAGACGTCGTAATCTTCTCAGACAATCAGTTTCAAAAACCGAGCCCTTGACAACTTACCTTTTCTCCCGGTTCTTTTGTCTCAACTGGAACGGCTTAGGTTCAGACTTCGTGAATGCAGCCTCGGTCTCATAGTCCATTCTTGGATGGCTCAACTCCAGAATCACGTGAGACCATCAGATAATGGTCATCTGGCTCATAGGACCCAATTTTGCCACCTTACTAGGCTCATCGGCCTCAGGTTGGTTGTTACCACTCTCAATCACACTAACAACCGTTGTTGCCCAAGATCACCAAAATTGGTCCTTCCATCTCAATCACCATTCACCATATATGCGCGGCATTACTAATATAATTTAGCATATCAGCAACCGAAGTTATATGTCATATGGTCAGTTCCATTTAGTGCTATATATGTTTCTTAAACATGCAATCAATCGCATATGTCATTCAACAAGATTTGTTATTTTTAGTTACCTTGTCCCACATCGATAGAAAGAAAGAATCATGAAATATTTATAAATTCATACTGCATTAGATTAACTCTAAGAAGCAAGCAACCAATTCTTGCTTCATGATAATGGTTTGTGTATATTTGTCTGTTTTTGTTAACGTTAGTTGCATTTAGGGATGGCAAAAGCATGCGAGACCGAAGGTGAAGACCCGAATCCAAACCGATTGGGTCGGTTCGGGGACGAGTTTGCGGATTTGGTGGGTATTGATAAAAATATTTAGTCGGGTTTGGTGAGAGGTTAGAATAACAACCGTCTTCGTGCCAGTAGGATTTAAGTGAATTTTTATTAAAGTAAACCTTTTACTAGCATATGTGCACTAGAAACGCCCCTTGTGGATTAACTGGCTTTTTGGTAGAACCTGAACCAGCACTTGCTGCGGTTCTTTCAGCAATTCTCCTTTGTCGTTCGGCTGCTATTTCTTCTACTCTCTTTCGAATTTTATCCACATGTTTCAACAATATAAAGTTATAACGCCTCAAAGGATTCTAGATACCAAGAAAAACCAGAAATCTATTGTTTTTATTGCAAGAAACCATTACTTTGGCCTATGTAAGAATTTTCGTACCTCTTCTCTTTTGCTCTTGTGAACAACGGGTCAACTCACAAATGGTAACCTCTTGTCACTTGGCAGAGACCTTAACAAAAGTCGAGGCTTTGTCGCCTTCTTTTTAACTTTGACTCGAAACTTTTCAGTTGGGTCTTTTGTCTAATTAACTGGAGCCGGCTTGGGTTCAAACTTTGTGATTCTGGGGTCCATGAGGACCTAACGGATGGTTCAACTCCAGTATTAGGTGAGACCATCGTATAAAGGCCATTTGGTTAATAAAAACAAGTTTTCGCCACTTGACAAGACTCATGATCATCGGCCTCAGGTGGTTTGTTACCACTCTCAATCACACTAGCATCCGTTGTTGCCATTGCTCATATACATCCATTGTTTGTGGTTGTACCATAAAGGAATCATCAACCAGTGCACTCTTTTTGTTTATCTCAAATGAAAATACATACCTTTCTAAGTTTGCGTTTGACTTTCCGAGTTCTTGACAACAAACCAATCCTTGTCCCTTTTATTTCTGATCATCGAAGAATCTGACCCAAGATCACGGAAATTGGTCTTTCCATCTGCTCCATCTCCATATCTGTGCGACATTACCATATCAGCATCCGAATAATCTCTTACTTTCATTCAATAACCCGCACCATTTTCAAAATATCGACACATAGATGTCATATACTCAGCTCCATTTGGTGATATATATGTTTCTTAACAACAAATATTCGTTACTTTTACTTTAGCAACTATTGTCCCATAGAAAGAAAGAGTTATCATCTATTTATAAACACAAGGGACAGTTTAGTTTAACACTGGCTACTTGAGACACAATAAATATTTGTTTATTGTGTCTTTCGTTATTTGTGTTTTTTATGTGTAATTATATAAGTAAGCAATAAACATAAAACTTTTCATTTAATGTTAGTTTTTGTGCATAACCGGGTATGATGCGTGCCAGAACCGCCACACGAGTGGGTCAGTTCATACTTCATAAGAGTAAGCGTATGGTCAGGTAGTCGACGATTAGAGGTGGAAAAACGGGCATGTCGGGCGGATCTTGACAAAGGTCGAGGCTTTGACGCTTTGTCGCCTTCTTTTAAATTTTGACTGGAGACTTTTCGGCCGGTTCTTTTGTCTCAACTGGAACAGCTTAGGTTCAGACTTTGTGAATGCAGCCTCGGTCGCATAGTCAATTTCTGGATGGCTCAACTCCGGAATCACGTGAGACCATCTGATAATGGTCATCTGGCTCATAGAACCCAGTTTTCGCCACCTTACTAGACTCGTCGGCCTCAGGTTGTTTATTACCACTCTCAATCAGACTAACATCAACAAATGCACTCTTTTTGTTTATTTCAGATGAAAACACATACCTTTCTAAGTTCCCGTTTGACTTTCCGAGTACTTGACAAAAAACCAATCCTAGTCTCTTTTATTTCTTATTACCGAAGAATCTGACCAAAGATCATGGAAATTGGTCCTTTCATCTACTCCATCACCATATCTGTGCGATATTACCATACCAGCATCCGAATAATCTCTTACTTTCATTCTATAACCCACACCATTTTCAGTATAATGACCGAGTAATATGTTACGGAGTACATCGACACATAGGATGTCATATACTCAGCTCCATTTGGTGCTATAGATGTTTCTTAACAACAAAGATTCGTTATTTTTATTTTAATAACTATTGTCCCTCAAGTGAAATACATAATAATACTTGTTTATTTTGTCTTTCATTATTTGGGTTTTTTTGTTAGTTTACGTTTAATTATGTATAAAACTTGTCATATGGCCAGTTCCATTTAGTGCTATATATGTTTCTTAAGCATGCAATCAATGGCATATGTCATTCAACAAGATTTGTTATTTTTAGTTACCTTGTCCCACATCGATAGAAAGAAAGAATCATAAAATATTTATAAATTCATATTAGATTAACTTTAAGAAACAAGCAACAAATTCTTCTTCATGATAATTTTTTGTGTATATTTGTCCGTTTTTGTTAACGTTATTTGCAATTAGGGACGGCAAAAGCATGCGAGACCAAAGGTGAAGACCGAAATCCGAACCGGTTGGGTCAGGTTTGGGGACGAGTTTGTGGATTTGGTGAAGTTGCGTGTAAAGAAAAACATAGCGATACTCTTCTAAACAAAAAGCTGAGTATGACGCGTGCCACAACCGTCACACGAGTGGATCTGTCCATCAGAGTAAACAGATATTGATGATCACACGCGGGTTGTCTTCTTCTTAAGTGGACTAGAAACGCCCGTTGGGTTAACTGGCTTTTTGGTAGAACTTGAACCACCATTTGCTATAGTTCTTTCAGCAATTCTCCTTTGTCGTTCGCGTGCTAGTTCTCCTACCCTCTTTCGAATTCCGAGTTCTTGACAACAAACCAATCGTCGTCCCTTTTATTTCTGATTATCGAATAATCTGACCCAAGATCATGGAAATTGGTCCTTCCATGTGGTCCATCACCATATCTATACGGCATTACCATATCAGCATCCGAATAATCTCTTACTTTCATTCTATAAACCTCATTACCTCACCATTTACAAAATAATGACCCATTAATATGTCACCGAGTACATTATATAGACACATAAGATGTCATATACTCAGATCCATTTGGTGCTATAGATGTTTATTAAGCATACAATCAATCGCAAATGTCATACAACAAAAATTTGTAACTTTTATTTTAATAACTATTGACCCACATCGATAGAAAGAAAGAATCATGAGCTATTTATAAACTCAAGGGTCATTTATTTGAATAACTATAATATTGATGTAAACAATAATAAGTACGTGTTTATTGTGTCTTTCATTATTTCAGTTTTTTATTAGTTTACGTTCAATTCAATTACGTAAGTAAACATAAATCTTCTCATTTAATGTTTAGTTTTGTAAAGAAAATCTAGGTGAAACTGAAGTTGCGTGTAGAGACAAACATAGAAAACCTAAAACTGAGTATGACGCGTGCCACAACCGTCCCACGAGTAGGTCTGTCCATCAGAGTAAACATATATTGATGATCCTTTATTAATAGTGAAACTTAAGATAATATAACTATAAACAAATTTAAAAAAAGAACACAAACGAATAACCATAGTACACTAGTAAATATATAGTCAAATGGTCGACGATTAGAGGTGGCATATTGGGCATGTCAGGCAGATTCGAGCAACAAGTCAAGCCGAAACAGAGAATTAGGGTAAAAGAATATGTGCTCATCGTACCTGCTTATTTAATTGTCACGTCTAGTTAAAACAGTGCAACAATTACCAAAATGTGTTTATTTTCATGAGGTCGATTTACGCGACAGTAATTATAACTTGAATCAACTAATGGCTCATGAACTCTAACAATCTAAAAGCTTATTGTAGCTTATACAAGGTTGTTTGTTCAGAAATGTAAAAACTAGTTTAATTTGCTGGTTTATATTTTGAGAATGCAGCCTCGGACGCGAGACTATTAGGAAAAGGTCATCTGGCTCACAGAACTTAGTTTTCGCCACCTGACTAGACTCATCAGCCGTAGGTTGTTTGTTACCACTCTAAATAATTCTAACATCCGTTGTTCGGCATTGTTCATAAACGTTGTTAGCGGTTGTACCATGAAGGAATCATCAACAGGTGCTGCTTTTTTTTGTTTATTTCAGAGGAAAAGACATCACCTTTCATAGAAGCATAGTCATCAAGAATCCGATCCAAGATCACGGAAATTGGTCCTTTCATCCGCACAATCACCATATCTGACATTATCATATCACGAGCATCCGAAGAATCTATTGCTTTCATTCTATAACCCTCGCCATTTTCAAATAATGACCGAGTAATATGTTACGGAGTATATTATATCAACACATAAGATGTCGTCATATACTCAACTCCATTAGGTGCTATAGATGTTTCTTAAGCATGCAATCAATCGCAAATGTCATACAACAAGGTTCGTTACTTCTATTTCAATAACTAGCTTAATCCCACATCGATAGAAAGAAAAAGTCGCGAAATATTTAATAAAAAAGTTCTCAAAAAAAGAAAAAACAACTAGAATTAGTATGTATAAACCGTATGTTCGTTTTCTTTGTTTTCGTACGTTTTTCTACGTTTTCATAACTTTTCTCGGTTTTTTATGTTTGCGTACGTTTTTATAAGTTTTGCACGTTTTTCTACGATTTTATACGTATTTGTATGTATAAACCGTTTTTGTACGTAAATGGGCTTATTGTTTACGTTTTTTTAATGATTTTTTACGTTTTTGTACGTAAGAATGTATAAAGCGTACACACACGTACAAAAACAGAGAAAAAAGATATAAAAATGTAAGAAAACGTATGGAAACATTCAAAAACATATAAAAACATAAAAGAGAACGCAAAAGAGTGCAACAATCACCAAAATGTTATAGACAAAACACAAGAGTGACAGAAGAAGTAGAGTGAAAACATGAAAGGCCTACTCAAGAAAAGTCTGTAATAACAATCGTCTTCGTGCCAGTAGGATTTGTGTGAATTTTTCTTTAATTAAACCTTTTAACAGCATATCACTCGCCGGTTGTCTTCTTCTTAAGTGGACTAGAAACATCCCTTGGGTTAACTGGCTATTTGGTAGAACCTGAACCAGCACTTGCTGCGATTTTTTCAGCAATTCTCCTTTGTCGTTCGGCTGCTAGTTCTAATACGCTCTTTCGAATCTAATACTCCTGATATAAAGTTATAAACGCCTCAAACGATTCAAGATACCAAGAAAAACGAGGAAACTCTTTTTTATATAGCAAGATACTTTGGCCTAAGTAAGATTTTTCGTATCTGTTATCTTTTGCTCTTGTGAACGACGGGCCGGGTCGACTCACAAACGGTAATCTCTTGTCACCTGGGAGAGACCTTGACAAAGGTCGAGGCTTTTTCACCTTCTTTTTAATTTTGACTCGAGACTCTTCGGTCGGTTCTTTAGTCTCAACTGGAGCCGGCTTAGGTTCAGACTTTGTGAATGCAGCCTTAGTCGTATAGTCCATTTCTGGGTGGCTCAACTCCAGAATCACGTGAAACCACTAGATAATTACGCTACCATCATATCCGAGGTTCGCCATTGTTCATACACATCGGTTGTGTGCGGTTGTACCTATCATTAAATGTTGACCTTCCCGTTTGACTTTCGGAGTTCTTGACAACAAGATTTGTTATTTTTAGTCACCTTGTCCCACGTCGATGGAAAGTATTAAGAAGTAAGCTATTAACTTGGAGGGTCTTGAAGTATTTTAGCTAAAGTTGGAGGGGGTGTATTTGCACTTGGATGGGAAGAGTTTCATTCTTGGAGGACTATACTTGCCAACATTTAGAAGTATGGGACAGCTGTTACACTTGGAGTATTTAAGCTGGATAACAACTTTTTTTTCATTCATTCGTTTAGTTATCATCTTTCTTGTGCGTGTAAAAAGTGTGTGAGTTGTTATATCGTGTTCTTGATCGTGTTGATCAAAGGTTCTCTAGTTTTCTTTTCTGTTTGTAAAGATTGTGGCTATCTAGCCTTATCATTGATATATACTCTAAAAGTGAGCCAAGGGGAGGTTGGCTGGGTTCACTCATAAGTTTGTGTTGTTGATTCTGAGTTGGTTTATAAGTTTTTTACATGGTATCAGAGCCTGGTTGCTCTAAATCGTGATTAAAATCATTTTTTAAAAAAATTAGGGTTTTTGAAAAATTGGGGGTTTTGATCTATTTGTGTAGATCTTGACTTCTTGGTGAGTGGATTGTTATTGTTCATATCGATTCGTGTTTTTCTCAAACTTAATTGGTTTTTTGAAATTAGGGTTTCAGTTAATTTTGGGGGTTTTTGGTTAAAACGTTTTCTTGGTCTAATTGATGAACTGTGGGTTCATTAATTGGGTTTGATTGTTGTTTTTTGCTGATTAATTAGAAAAACCCTAAAATCAGATATTAGGGTTTGTTCTAATCTTGGTAAGTTTTTTGTCTTTATTAGTATTGGTTGGTTGTGTTTGCTCTTGTGCAGGTTGTTTTTCCGCTGCGTTGACTCTTAGATCTTCTTGATCTATTGTGTTTGTGGTGTTGGTTTCTCTAAATAGGCTTTATTCAGAGTTCTTGCTTGGTTTTGTTGCGCGTGCTACGTAACACCTCTCTCACCTTCTTCTTAGTTTTAGGTTTTTTGTTTTAGAGGGGTTTTTTAGGTGTCGATGGGATTAGTTAGTCACTGGTGTTGATTGATTGAGGCTTTTTGTGGTAGTTGTTTGTTTGGTTGTAGAGGAGTTACAAGGTGGTTTTGTGTTTCTTATTGTTCTGTTTGTTCTTGTTTAGACCACTTTCAGGTCATTGCTCTTGACCTACCACCTATTGAGTGGTTTGGAAGCCTAAGAACTGCATTTTTTGACCTGTTGAGTGTGTTCTTGTTTTCTTGGGTTATTATTGTTATTCTCTATGTCTGGGTCTGGTCCTAGTTCTCCTAAGGGTGATGGTCCACCTAAAGGGGGAGCTGATGTGGTTAAATTTGATGTTTATGATCCACTTTACTTACACCCTCAAGATATTGGTTCTCAATTGATTACCTTCAAACTTGAGGGTACTGAAAATTATAAAGTTTGGTCTGCTGCTGTTAAACTTGCTTTGCAAACTAGAAACAAAATTGGATTCATTAATGGTAATTGTGTGCAAGATACTAATGATGGTCATGCTAGAGATCAGTGGGATAGGTGTAATGCTGTTGTGCTTTCTTGGTTACTTGGCTGTGTTTCACCTGATTTATATAAAGGACAAATATTTTCTAAATATGCTCAAGATGTTTGGGATGAATTAGAAGAAACATATAATAAGCAAGATGGTTATGTTATATATAATCTTCATCATAAGATATACACTTTAACTCAATCTGGTATGTCTTTATCTGAATATTATCATGAGTGTAATTCTTTGTGGAGACAATTTGATGCTCTTGTTGAATTACCTGATTGTACTTGTGATGGGTCTGAAGCCCTTAAAGAACATGATCAGCTTCTCAGACTGATGCAGTTCTTGATGGGGCTTGATGATTGCTATAATGTTGTGAGGAGTCAGATTCTCACTTCTGATCCCATACCAGATTTGAGAACTGCTTTTGCTACTTTGTCCAGGGATGAATCACATAGAAATGGATCTAAAAATAATAAGACTAGTCCTTCTGCTTTTGTTGTTAAGTCTGGTGGGAATTCCAATAATTGGAATTCAACCAGAAATAATAATAATGGAAATTCTAATACTGGGAATTCTAACAGAAATAATAATAATTGGAGTGGTAATAGGACTGGGTCTAATGGGTATAGAAATGGTAATCTTTTGTGTACTCATTGTAACATGAAGGGTCATACAGTTGACAGATGTTTTGAGCTAATTGGGTATCCTCCTAATTTTAAAAGAAATAATAATACAGCTCAAAACAATGTTCATAATGTTATTGTTAATGATGGCAATTGTAATCAGGGTAAGAATATAGCTCATAATCTTACTCCTGATCAATATCAAAGGCTCATAAAATTGCTGAATGTTTCTGGAGATAACTCTATGAGTTCTGCAACCATTGCAGGTACCTTTAGAGTGAATAATTGTGTTGTTAGTTTTTTATCTTGTACATTTTTTAACTACAATTCCAACATTAGTACTTATTGTACTTATGTTGGATGGATTATTGATTCAGGAGCCAGTCAGCATATAACCTTTTCTGAAAAATTGTTATTTGATGTTATTGATGTGTCTTCTTTGCACATAAGTGTAGCTCATCCTAATGGGACTTTAGAATATGTGAAAAAATTGGATGTTTTAAAATTAATAATTTGGTGATTAAAGATGTGCTGGTTGTTCCTGGATATAAAGTGAGTCTTTTGTCTGTTCAGAAATTGTCTAAAGATAATAAAGTTAATGTTAGCTTTAATGAAAATTGTTGTGTGATTCAGGATTTAGCTCACAATGTCCTAATGGGGACTGGTAGTGAAAAAGATGGTTTATATTTTCTTGATGAAGGTAGGTCTATGTTTAATAAAAATGTTAGAAGTTGTAATATGGCTAGTTCTATTTGGCATAATAGGTTAGGACATCCAGCAGATCAAGTGCTAGATGTTCTAAGAAAAGATAATTCAGAAATTAAACTTAAAGGTTTGGAACCTTGTGATGTTTGTCATAAGGCTAAACAAACTAGAGAGTCTTTTTCTTTGAGTGATCATAAAACCAAACAGCTTGGTGATATTGTTCATCTTGATGTTTGGGGACCATATAGAGTTGCTAGTAGAGAAGGATTTAGATATTTTTTAACTGTGGTTGATGACTATACTAGATCTGTGTGGGTTTTTTTATTAAAGAGTAAAACTGAAGTGTTTTCATGTGTTGAAAGTTTTGTCAAGCTTATTGATAATCAGTTTAATAAAAATATTAAGATTTTCAGAAGTGATAATGGAACTGAGTTTGTTAATAACAGGTTTTCTGAATTTGTTAAACTTAATGGTATTGTTCATCAAACCACTTGTGCTTATACTCCACAACAAAATGGTGTTGTGGAAAGAAAACATAGACATTTACTTAATACATCTAGAGCCCTCATGTTTCAGGGGGGCATTCCATTAAACATGTGGTCTGAATGTGTGCTAACTGCTACTTATTTAATTAACAGGTTACCTACTGCTGTTTTATCTGGTAAAAGTCCTTATGAAATGGTTTATGAGTCTAAACCAAGTATTCTCCATTTAAAAGTTTTTGGCTGTTTGTGTTTTTCAAATGTGTTAAATGTTTCTGACAAATTTGAGTCTAGGTCTGAAAAATGTGTTTTTGTTGGGTATGCTTTTGATAAGAAGGCATATAAACTGTTTAGTTTGGAAAGTAAAAAGTTTTTATTTTCAAGAGATGTAAAATTTTATGAAACAGTTTTTCCTTTCAAAAATGATGTGATTAGTAAAGAGTTTGTTTTTTCTGAAAATGGTGTTGATGATTTAAATTTTTTTAACATAAACAGTCAATTGCCTAGTGAATCTGATGATGATAATGGAGATAGTATAGGTAGTAAGCATAGGCTTGTACCTGAAACTAATGATAAACCTAGTGACAGCACTGTAGAATCTGATAATAGCAAAGAAGGTGTTCATACTACTGATACAGATAATATTTCTGAGGTAGATAGATCATCTAATACTAATACAGATTCTAGTAGGAAGGACACTAGGGTTGAGTATGCAACAGAAGAGGTTTATGAGGGTATACCAAACATTAGTAATGATGATGATAATTCCTCTGAGGATGAAGGCATTGAGTCTTTTGGAAATATGTTTAATTGGTCACCAGAACCAGCAGCAGAGAATACTGTTAGGAGAACAAGTAGAAAAACTAATTTTCCTTCTAAGTATAAGGATTTTGTGCTTAACAAGAATGTTAAATATAGTATTAATAAAGTTGTTAGTTATGCCAATTTAAGCATTGATAATTTTGTGTTCACCACTAATCTTAATAAAATTCATGAGCCTACTCATTATTCTGAGGCTATCAAAGATAGCAGATGGATTGAGGCCATGAATCTTGAAATGGAAGCCTTAAACAGGAATAATACATGGATTATTACTGATCTTCCTGAGGGTAGAAAGGCTATTCCATGTAAATGGATTTGGAAAGTCAAATAAGTGGTGATGTTGAGAGATTTAAAGCTAGATTAGTAGCTAAGGGCTTTAACCAAAGAGAAGGAATAGACTATGATGAAACTTTTTCACCAGTGGTTAAAATTGTTACAGTTAGATGTGTTTTAAGTCTTGCTGTTAGCAATAACTGGCCATTATTTCAGTTGGATGTAAATAATGCTTTTTTATATGGTGAACTGGATGAAGAAGTGTATATGAAAATTCCTGAAGGTTATGGTGATGAGAATGGTAACAAAGTTTGTAAATTGGTTAAGTCCTTATATGGGTTAAAGCAAGCTCCTAGAAAGTGGAATGAGAAGCTTGTTTCTGTTCTTACTGAAAATGGGTTTGTTCAGAGTCCTAATGACTTCTCTTTGTTCATTAAGAATAGCAATAATGTTTTCTTAGTTTTGCTTGTCTATGTGGATGACATTGTTATCACTGGAAATAACCTTGATGAAGTTAATAAATTTAAACAGTTTTTAAGTACCAAGTTTCTTATTAAAGATCTTGGAAAACTTAAATATTTTTTAGGCATTGAGGTTATAGACATTGATAATGGTATTTGTCTAACACAAAGAAAATATTGCACTGAGTTGTTGTCAGAATTTGGAATGCTGGGGTGTAAACCATGTGGTGCTCCTATTGAAGTTAATCCAGATAGTAAAAAGCTTAACAATAAATTTGGTGAGGATAAAAAACTTACTGAGATTACTTCATATCAAAAACTTGTTGGAAAACTGATATATTTGACTATGACTAGACCTGATATTGCTTATGCAGTACATTGTCTTAGTCAAGTCATGCATAGTCCTATGACTTCTCATCTTAGACTTGCATTCAGAGTTCTTAGATACTTGAAAGGTGAACCTGGTTTAGGTATCACTTTTAAGAAAGGAGATTGTAGTAAGCTAAATGTGTTTGTGGACTCTGACTGGGCAAAGTGTAAGATAACCAGAAGGTCTTTGACTGGTTATTGTGTTTTTCTGGGAAACAATTTAGTTTCTTGGAAGAGTAAGAAACAAAGTGTTGTTTCTAGATCTTCCACAGAAGCTGAATACAGGGCTATGTGTAATGTTTGCTGTGAAGTCATGTGGATTCATAAAGTGCTTAATGATATGAAAGTAAAAGTTGTTTTACCAGTTGATATGAACTGTGACAACAGTTCTGCTATTCAAATCTCTTTGAACCCAGTGCTTCATGAAAGAAGCAAGCATTTTGAAATTGATCTATATTTCTTAAGAGAGAAAATATCTGCAGGATATATAAAACCCATTAAAGTTAAATCTGAAAATAATACTGCAGATATTTTTACTAAAGGCTTGCTTATATCTGATCATAAGAAATTTTGTAGTATGCTTGGTTTGTATAATGCATTTGCAGGTTAAGAGCTTAAGGGGGAGTATTAAGAAGTAAGCTATTAACTTGGAGGGTCTTGAAGTATTTTAGCTAAAGTTGGAGGGGGAGTATTTGCACTTGGATGGGAAGAGTTTCATTCTTGGAGGACTATACTTGCCAACATTTAGAAGTATGGGACAGCTGTTACACTTGGAGTATTTAAGCTGGATAGCAACTTGTTTTTCATTCATTCGTTCAGTTATCATCTTTCTTGTGCGTGTAAAAAGTGTGTGAGTTGTTATATCGTGTTCTTGATCATGTTGATCAAAGGTTCTCTAGTTTTCTTTTCTGTTTGTAAAGATTGTGGCTATCTAGCCTTATCATTGATATATACTCTAAAAGTGAGCCAAGGGGAGGTTGGATGGGTTCACTCATAAGTTTGTGTTGTTGATTCTGAGTTGGTTTATAAGTTTTTTACAGAAAGAAATATTTATAAATTCATATTAGATTAACTTTAAATATCAAGCAACAAATTCTTGCTTCATGATATTTTTTTGTGTATATTTGTCCGTTTTTCTTAATATAAAATTATAAACGCCTGAAATGATTCTAGATACCAAGAAAAAGGAGAAAACTGTTGTTTTTATAGCAAGAAACTGTTTTGATAACAAGGAATCAAAGTAATAAATTTCCTACAGCTTTGTTCTCTCTTGCTCTTGTGAACCACGGGTCGACTCATAAATGGTAACCTCTTGTCACCTGGAAGAGACCTTGACAAAGGTCGAGCCATAGTCCAATCCTGGGTCCACGAGGACCTAACGGATGTTTCAACTCCGGAATCACGCGAGACCACTAGATAAAGGTCATCCGGCTCATAGAACCCAGGTTGACTAGACTCATGATCGGCCTCAGGGTGTTTGTTACCACTCTTAGTCGCGCTAACATCCGTAGTTGCCATTTCTTATATACATCCATGAAGGAATCATCAACAAGTGCACTCCGTTTGTTTTTTTCAGATGAAAATGCATACCTTTCTAAGTTCCCGTTTGACTTCCGAGTTCTTGACAACAAACCAATCCTCGTCCCTTTTATTTCTGATTGTCGAAGAATCTGACAGAAGATCACGGAAATTGGTCCTTCCAACTGGTCCGTCACCATATCTGTGCGACATTACCATATCAGCATCCGAATAATCTCTTACTTTCATTCTATAAACCTCACCATTTTCAAAATAATGACCCATTAATATGTCACCGAGTACATTATATAGACACATAAGATGTCATATACTCAGATCCATTTGGTGGTATAGATGTTTCTAAGCATACAATCAATCACAAATGTCATACAACAAAGATTCGAAACTTTTATTTTACGTAATAATTAACTATTGTCCCACATCGATACAAAGAAAGAGTCATTAACTATTTATAAACTCAATGGTCATTTTTTATATAAGCTGAAGTATCTTGATACACAATAAATACATGTTTATTGTGTCTTTCGTTACTTTGGTTTTTTATTAGTTTACGTTCAATAATGTAAGTAAACATAAATCTCATAAAAGTGGGTATGACGCGTGCCACAATCGCCACAGTGATGATCCCTTATTCGTGGCAAAACTAAAGGGGCATGTCAGGCGGATCGAGTAACGGGTCAAACGGAAATAGAGAAATAGGGTAAAAGAAATAACAATAAAAGTGGGTATGACGCGTGCCACAATCGCCACAGTGATGATCCCTTATTCGTGGCAAAACTAAACAGGCATGTCAGGCGGATCGAGTAACGGGTCAAACGGAAATAGAGAAATAGGGTAAAAGAAATAACGTTCATCGTACCTGCTTATTTAGTCCAAAGCATTTGTGTTTATTTTCATGAGGTCGAGTTACACGACAGTAATTATAACTTGAATCAACTAATGGCTTATGAACTCTAACAATCTAAATGCTTATGGTAATTCTTTGGAGCTTATATAAAGTTGTTTGTTCAGAAATGTAAAAACTAATTTGCTGCTTTAAAAGTTTGAAATTTGAATATGAGAATTTGGGTTGCGACACAAGAGCTTACTGTATTCAGGTTTTGGCCAATGACCTAATCGTCTAACAAAATCGAGCTTACAAGAGTGCAGCGATCACCAAAATGTTATTGACAAAACAGACGAACAGAAAAACTAAAGACAATGATAAATTAGTTCCATGAATTTTCCACAACTACAAACATTTTTATTACACAGATAAATATAAATTATACATACAAAAATATTATCAAAAATAAAAAGTACTCGTATCATCGTCGTATTTAACAAAGACTCCCCCCTTTGATGTATGAATGTTTTATACACTAACTCACAACTGCTAAGCGAAAACATGATAACACAACTCAAGAAGTCTGTAATAAGAGTCGTCGACATGCCAGTAGGATGTGTGTGCATTTTTCTGTACGTAACCCTTTTACCAGCATATCACACGCCGGTTGTATTCTTCTTAAGTGGACTAGAAACACCCCTTGGGTTAACTGGCTTTTTGGTAAAACGCTTGCTGCGGTTTTTTCAGCAATTCCCCTTTGTCGTTCGGCTGCTATTTCTTCTACTATCTTTCGAATTTCACCCTCCTGTTTCAATAATATAAAGTAATAAACGCCTCAAAAGAGCCAAGATACCAAAATAAAGATCCAAGATTCTTGTCGATTCACAAACGGTAACCTCTTGTCACCTGGGAGAGACCTTGACAAAAAGACAAAGGTCGAGGTTTTGTCACCTTCTTTTTAATTTTTTTGGTCTCGACTGGAGCCGGCTTGGGTTCACACTTTGAGAATGCAACTATTAAAACTAAGTTGATAAGTGATAATAGTTGAAGGGGTAAAAGGTAATATTTTTCCTTCTATATTTTCCTTGTTTTCTTTTGTTTCTTGTTTTGTGCAGGTATTGGAAGTTAAAGGACTATTTCTGCCAAGAGTGGAAACTTATTTTCAACGCTTGCTACGCATCTTTATATTCAGTCATATCTCACTTTGTTAGGTAGATTGTGTGTGTGTAAAAGTGTGAAAAGTCTCTCTTTCGTTTCTGTTGCCTTTGATATTCATCATTCCAGTTCTTGTGTTGGTTTATGAATCTTGATCTTGGATTGTAAGATCTTGATTCTGTTATTGATTTCTTTTGCTTTGTATGTATGATCAAACAGCATAGTATCACATTTGAAGTGATAGCTATACGCAGTTAATAAAAGATAAAGGGGTGGTTGGTTGAATTAGATTGGTTCTTGTTTTTGGTTTTATAAAATTGAATATGGTATCAGAGCCATTGGTTCTTGATATCTGGTTTTAACTGGTTTTTTGAGTATACGTTGATTGATCTTGTGGTTAATCATATCTTGATTGTGTTTAATTGCAAGTTTGATCAATTAAATTTTTAGGGTTTCTAAAAATTTGGGGGTTTTTTGATTCTTGGTGTCCTGAGGTGATTAATTGGGTTCTTGTGCAATTAATTAGGTTTAATTGCACATCTGGTAAGTTTTGTCAAGAAACCCTAAAAATCAGAAATTAGGGTTTTCTTGATTAAAGGTAATTGTGGTTATTTCTTGTTGTTTTTTGGTGTTTCATCTTGTTTTCAGGTGAGTTCTTCCGCTGTGCATATTGGTTTATAAGATCTGCTTGATCTTGTAAATCTTGGTTTCTGTTTGGAGTTTGTTGCAGCGCGTGCTTTGTAATACCACTCGTCTCTCTCTTTTTTTATTTCTTGTTTCTAGAGGGTGATTAGGTGTCGAAGGGATCTAGGTAGTTTGGAGGTTTGATTGATTGAGAGGTTATTTGCTTCTTGGTAGTTGTTTGTAAAGGAGTTACAAGGGTTGTGTTTTCTTTGTCTGTTTTTTATCTTGCATCATGTGTGAAGGTGATAAGGAAGTCAGTGATACTGATGATGAGAGTAATACAGTCATTCACTCTAATGACCCTCTCTATTTGCACCCATCTGATACTAATGGCCAACCTATTGTTACCACTAAACTGACTGGTCCTGAAAATTATAAAGTATGGGCTGCTGCTTTTAAACTTGCATTACACACTAAAAATAAGTTGGGTTTTATTGATGGTACATGTGTTAAAGATAAAGAGGATGAGTTTTTACAAGAACAATGGGATAGATGCAATGCTGTTGTTCTTTTATGGATTCTTGGTTGTATTTCTTCTGAGTTGTATCAAGGGCAAATTTTTTCTAAAAGTGCAAAAGATGTTTGAGATGAATTTAAGGAAACTTATGATAAAATTGATGGGTCTGTTATATATAATTTGCATTTTAAGATTTGCTCTCTTACTCAATCTGGGTCCTCCTTATCTGAGTACTATCACACTTATAATAGTCTATGGAGACAATTTGATTCTTTGGTTAATCTGCCTAGTTGCACTTGTGAGGGTGCTCCTCAACTTAAAACTCATAATAGTCTGATGAGATTGATGCAATTTCTTATGGGATTGGATGACACTTACAGTGTTGTAAGAAGTCAATTGTTGACTTCTGATCCTTTACCAGATGTGAAATCTGCATTTGCTACTCTATCTAGAGTTGAATCTCACAAGAATAACTTGGTTCATAATTCTTCTGTTAGACCTAACTCTTCTGTTTTTGCTACTAGACCATCTACTTGGTCTAATAGTAATAACAACAACTGGTCTAACAACAATAATAATAATAATAATAATAGGCCTTCTCAAGGGAGAGGAACTACTAGGAATAATAATTTGGTTTGTAAGCATTGTAATATGACTGGTCATACCATTGATAGATGTTTTGAGCTTAATGGATATCCACCAGGATTCAAGAAAAGAACTCCTGGTGGTGCTAATTCTAATACTTCATCTGGTGGTGTTAATTCTAGTTCTGCTTCTGTTAAGAATGATCCAAGTACAGGAAACTCTATGCCTTTTACTCAAGATCAGATTAACAGATTGATGGCTTTGATTGGTTCTAAGCCTGATAATAGTGAGTTGCAGTCTGGTGCTGCTGGTATTTTTTCTTTTTCTAATCATGTGATTAGTTTTGTTACTTGCAAGTTTTTTAACTACAACACTAACATTAGTACATATAGTACTTATGTTGGCTGGATTTTTGATTCTGGTGCCTCTCAACACATGACTTTTTCAACTGATCATTTAACTGATGTTATAAATGTTTCTCATTTGAATATAACTGTTTCACATCCTAATGGAACTATAGAATTGGTAAAATTTGTTGGAAATTATAAACTTACTGAGAAAATTAGTTTGAAAAATGTGTTAGTGGTACCTGGATACAAAGTCAGTCTTATTTCTATTCATAAACTTGCTAAGGACAATAAATTTGTTGTTTCTTTCACTGAATCTAAGTGTTTTATTCAGGATTCTCTTCAAAAGTCCCTTCTGGGGACTGGTAGTGAGAATAATGGATTATATGTGTTTGATTCAGGTAGGAAAATTTTTAATAGTAAAATTACTTGTTGTATGCTTTCTAAGTGTATTTGGCACAACAGGCTTGGTCATCCTTCTGATCAAGTTTTGAATGTGTTGAAAGATACACTTAAGATTGATGACTTGGGTGAAACTCAGCCTTGTGATGTGTGTCACAAGGCTAAGCAAACCAGGGAACCTTTTCCTCTTAGTGATCATAAGACTTTGCATTTGGGTGATATTATTCATTTAGATGTTTGGGGTCCTTATAAGATTAAGAGTAGGGAAGGTTTCAGATTTTTTCTTACCATTATTGATGATTATACTAGAGCTGTCTGGTTGTATTTGCTTAAAGGAAAAGATGAGGTTTTTGGAAAGGTTGTAGAGTTTTATAATCTCATTAAGAATCAGTTTGATATTTCTATTAAAGTTTTTAGAAGTGATAATGGGACTGAGTTTATAAATCATATGTTTGAAAAGTTTGTTACATCTAAGGGTATATACACCAGACTTCTTGTGTATACACACCTCAACAAAATAGTATTGTTGAAAGAAAGCATAGACATCTACTTAATGTTGCTAGAGCCCTCATGTTTCAGAGGGGGGCATTCCTTTAAACATGTGGTCTGGGTGTATTTTAACATCTGTGTACCTTATTAACAGGCTTCCTACCTCTGTGCTTTCTGGAAAAAGTCCTTATGAAATGGTTTACAATGTCTCACCTAGTCTCTCTTTGCTTAAGAGTTTTGGGTGTTTGTGTTTTGCAACTGTGTTAAATAATTCAGATAAATTTTTTGCTAGGTCTGATAAATGTGTTTTTATGGGATATTCTAATACAAAAAAGGGTTATAAACTTTATAACCTTGAAACAAAAAGTTTTTTCTTTTCCAGAGATGTGAAGTTCTATGAGACTGTTTATCCTTTTAAAAATGATGTTTTAGTTAAAGATTTTGTGTTTGAAGAAAATGGTGTTAACAGTCAAAACTTTTTTGACCTAGTAGAATCAGAGTCAAGTGAACCCTATGATGATAAGAGAGACAGTAAGAATGATATGGATAATAGTGTGACTCCTGACTTTGTAGATGTGTCTAGTGACACTTCTCCTAATGTTGCCAGACATTCTAGGGGGGTAGTCAAAGAGTCTAGATTAGACAAGATTGACAGCAGCCAGAATGATCTAGGTGGCAATTTAGGAAGTTATGAAGGAGATGACATTATCAATAATGATGATGAATATGAGTCTGAGGGTGATGACTTTGTGGAATTTAAACAGATGTTTGAGTCTGAAAATGGTAATAGTCCAGAAAGACCAGAGTTAAGGAGATCTAGTAGACCTGTTAAAACTCCTGCTAAATTTGACAATTATGTGATGGATAAAAAGGTTAGATATGATATAAATAGTGTGCTTAACTATGCCAATTTGTCTATGCATAATTTTGTATTTGCTAATAATTTGAATAAAATCCATGAACCCAAATCTTATTCAGAAGCTATTAAAAATCCAAAATGGATTGAAGCTATGAATGAAGAGATGGATGCTCTTAACAGAAATAACACTTGGGTAATTGTAGATTTACCTCCAGGTAGAAAAGCAGTTGCTTGTAAGTGGTTATGGAAAGATAAATACAAATCTAGTGGTGAGGTTGAAAGGTTCAAAGCTAGGGTTGTGGCTAAAGGGTTTAGTCAGAAAGAGGGTATTGATTATGAGGAAACATTTTCACCAGTTGTGAAAATTGTTACTATTAGATGCCTTATTTCTGTTGCTGTTCACTATGTTTGGCCTGTGTATCAACTTGATGTTAATAATGCATTCTTATATGGTGAATTAGATGAAGAGATTTACATGACACTACCTGAGGGATATGGGTCTAATGATAATAAAGTATGTAGACTCACTAAGTCTTTGTATGGCCTTAAACAAGCACCAAGAAAGTGGAATGAAAAGTTAACTAGTGTGCTTGTTGAAAATGGATTTATACAAAGTAAAAGTGATGTTTCTCTTTTCACTAAAAATGAGGATGATTCTTTTGTGGCATTACTGGTTTATGTTGATGATATTATCATAACTGGTAACAATGAATCTGTTATTAATGAGTTTAAGAAATACTTGAGTTCTAAATTTAAAATTAAAGATCTTGGAAAGCTTAAGTACTTCTTAGGCATAGAAGTACTTGATGCTAACAATGGTCTTGTGCTTAATCAAAGAAAGTATTGTCTTGAACTTCTATCTGAATATGGTATGCTGGCATGTAAGCCAGCTAAAGCACCTATTCCTGATTCATCTAAAAATAAAAAAGATCAGAAAGTTATAGAACAAGATGTTCATGTTGATAACAAAACTTGTTATCAGAAAATTGTTGGAAAATTGATCTATCTTACATTAACTAGGCCTGATATAGCCTATGCTGTTCACAATCTTAGTCAATTTATGCATGATCCTTATAAGTCACACTTAAAGCTTGCTTTTCATGTTCTTAGATACCTTAAGGGCTCTCCTGGTAATGGTATCTCTTTTATGAAAAACAATGATTTAAGTCTTGCTGCATTTGTTGACTCAGACTGGGCAAAATGTAAGATTACTAGGAAGTCTGTTACAGGATATACTGTATATCTTGGAAATAATCTTGTTTCCTGGAAAAGTAAAAAGCAGTCTGTTCTAGCAAAATCTTCAGCAGAAGCTGAATATAGAGTTATGAACAGTGTTGCTTGTGAGATAATGTGGATTATTAAGATCATGAAGGATCTGAAAGTAGATATAAGTTTACCAGTTCCTATTAACTGTGATAGCAGTTCTGCAATTCAGATTGCTGCTAATCTAGTGTTTCATGAAAGGACTAAACATTTTGAAATTGACTTATATTTCTTAAGAGAGAAGGTGTCTGCAGGTTTGATTAAGACTTTGAAAGTCAAATCTGAGGACAATGTGGCTGATATGTTTACTAAGGGCTTATCGATCAAAGATCATAAGTTCCTGAGTGATAAGCTTAATCTTGTCAACTTATATCACAAATCAACTTAAGAGGGGGTATTAAAACTAAGTTGATAAGTGATAATAGTTGAAGGGGTAAAAGGTAATATTTTTCCTTCTATATTTTCCTTGTTTTCTTTTTTTTCTTGTTTTGTGCAGGTATTGGAAGTTAAAGGACTATTTCTGCCAAGAGTGGAAACTTATTTTCAACGCTTGCTACGCATCTTTATATTCAGTCATATCTCACTTTGTTAGGTAGATTGTGTGTGTGTAAAAGTGTGAAAAGTCTCTCTTTCATTTCTGTTGCCTTTGATATTCATCATTCCAGTTCTTGTGTTGGTTTATGAATCTTGATCTTGGATTGTAAGATCTTGATTCTGTTATTGATTTCTTTTGCTTTGTATGTATGATCAAACAACATAGTATCACATTTGAAGTGATAGCTATACGCAGTTAATAAAAGATAAAGGGGTGGTTGGTTGAATTAGATTGGTTCTTGTTTTTGGTTTTATAAAATTGAATAGCAACCTCAGTCAAGTAGTCCAGTACTGGGTTCCATGAGGGCCTAACGGATGGTTCAACTCCAGTATCACGTGAAACCATTAGATAAAGGTCATCTGGTCATATGACCCAGTTTTCACCACTTGACTAGACTTGTTGTCCTCGGGTTGTTTGTTACCACTCTTAATCACGCTCACAACCGATGTTCGCCATTGTACATAAACATCCGTTTTGTGCAGTTGTAGCATGAAGAAATCATCAGCAGGTGCGGTCTTTTTGTTTATTTTAGATGAAAAGACATCGCCTTTCATAGAAGCATTAAATGTTGACCTTCCCGTTTGACTTTGCGAGTTCTTGACCACAGACCAATCCTCATTCGTTTTACTTCTGATCATAAGAATCCGATCGAAGATCACGGAAATTGGTCCTTCCATCCGCACAATCACCATATCAGTGCGACATTACCATATCATGAGCACCCGAAGAATCTATTGCTTTCATTCTATAACCCTCACCATTTTCATTCTATATCAACACATAAGTCATATACTCAACTCCGTAAGGTGCTATAGATGTTTCTTAAGCATGCAATCAATCGCAAATGTCATACAACAAGGTTCGTTACTTTTATTTCAATAACTAGCTTGTCCCATATCGATAGAAAGAAAGAGTCGGGAAATATTTATAAACTCAAGTGCCATTCATTAACTTAAACAAGTATCTTTAAGCACAATAAATACTTGTTTGTTGTGTCTATGGTTACTAGTTTTTTTACTAGTGAAGTAAACATAAAAGTAAAACTTCTCATTTTCATTTTCAGGAGGTTCTTCCACAATTTTTTTTTCATTTTCATATTTGAAACATAGCGACACTTCTAAGAACCTAAAACTTGATATGACGCGTGCCACAACCGCCACACAAATGGGTCTGTCCATCAGAGTAAACATATGTTGATGAACAATGATCCCTAATTAATAGTGAAACTGAAGATAATATAACCCATTATGAACAAATTTAAAAAAGAACCCAAACAAATAACGTAAGTTATACTAGAGTAAACGTATGGTCAACATGGCAAAACGGGCGGTGAGCGGATTTGCGTAATGGGTCAAACGAGCTCAGGCCAAATGGGTAGTTTTAAAAAGTCAAGTCAAACAGGCCCTGGCCAAATGAACACGGGTCAAACGGGCAAAAAATACACCAAAAGACTAATTTTTATTAAAAAAAGAGTTCTCAAAACGGAAAAAATAACTACAACTAAAACTAGTACATCGTAGATTGCTATATATAACTTCCTTGTATGTTTTATACGTAGTGTTTAAACGCTATTGTTCGTTTTTTACGTTTTCATACGTTTTTATTACGTTTTCATAACTTTTCATAGCTTTCTATGTTTGCGTACGTTTTTATAAGTTTAATACTTTTTTCTACAATTTTTATCGTTTTCGTATGTATACACCGCTTTTTGTATGTATATGCGCTCATGTATAA
This sequence comes from Glebionis coronaria, assembly GCA_025667525.1. Taxonomy (NCBI): domain Eukaryota; kingdom Viridiplantae; phylum Streptophyta; class Magnoliopsida; order Asterales; family Asteraceae; genus Glebionis; species Glebionis coronaria. Next base: position 576,913 of record JANFOE010000237.1, read on the forward strand.
AGCGTTCAAAAGCGTATTAAAAATAAAAGACAAGGAAAAAGAGTGCAACAATCACCAAAATGTTATAGACAAAACACAAGACAGAAGAACTACATACGATCGATTAGTTCCATGATTTTTCACAACAGCAAACATTTTTATTACAAAGTAACATATTTGTATCATCGTCGTAATTAACAAAGACCTCCTTTGATGTATGAATGGATTATAAACTAATTTCGTACCTGTTCTCTTTTGCTCTTGTGAACAACAGGTCGACTCACAAACGGTAAACTCTAGACTCTTTAGTTGGTTCTTTTATGGTCAGATGGACCTTATGGATGGTTCAACTCCAGTATCACGTGAGACCATTAGATAAAGATCATCCGGCTCATAAAACCCAATATTACCACTCGATTAGACTCATTGGCCTCACGTTGTTTGTTACCACTCTCAATCATGCTAATATCCGTTGTTCGCCATTGTTCATAAACATCCGTTGTGTGCGGTGGTACCATGAAGGAATCATCAACAAGTGCACTCTTTTTGTTTATTTCATATGAAAATACATCACCTTTCTAAGTTTCTGTTTGACTTTCCAAGTTCTTGACAACAAACCAATCCTCATCCCTTTTATTTCTGATTATCGATTAATCTGACCCAAGATCACGGAAATTGGTCCTTCCATCTGCTCCATCTCCATATCTGTGCGACATTACCATATCAGCATCTGAATAATCTCTTCCTTTCATTCTATAACCCTCACCATTTTCAAAATAGTGACCCATTAATATGTTACCGAGTATATTATATAGACACATAAGAATACAATCAATCGCAAATGTCATACAACAAAGATTCGTAACTTTTATTTTAATAATTATTGTCCCACATCGATAGAAAGAAAGAGTCGTGAGCTATTTATAAACTCAAGGGTCATCTTGTATATTAATCAAACTAATTTATACACAATAAATACATGTTTATTGTGTCTTTGTTACTTTGGTTTTTTATTAGTTTATGTTCAGTTATGTAATGAATATGAGACTTTGGGTTGTGACCCAAGAGCTTACCGTATTCAGGTTTTGGCCAATGACCTAATCGTCGAACAAAATCGAGCCATCAAGGGTTACAAGAGTCCAACGATCACCCTTTTGTTATTGACAGACGAACAGAAAAACAAAAGACAATGATAAATTAGTTCCCTGAATTTTTCAGAACAACAAACACTTTTATTACACAGATAAATATACATTATACATAAAAAAAAATATATTATCAAAAATAAAAAATACTTGTATCATCGTCGTGTTTAACAAAGACTCCCCCCTTTGATGTATGAATGTATTATACACTAACTCACAATTACTAAGCGAAAACATGATAACACAACTCAAGAAGTCTGTAATAACAGTCGTCTACATGCAGGGGCAGAGTCTGAAATTTCGACTCGGGGGTCAAACTTTGATACTTTTTATAAACCACACTACAAAATGGTTCGTAGGGGGTCAAAAGTTTTAAAAAAAATCGAAAATTTTCCAAAATTTACACTACAATTTTTTCGCTTGGGGTCACATGACCCTTGTGACCCCCCCCCCCCTCTGTCGCCCCTGTCTACATGCTAGTAGGATGTGTGTGAATTTTTCTCACTAGTACAAAAAAGTCCATGGAGAGTGGTCCAAAAAGGCAATGGAGACTGGTTTTGTAGGACGTCTCTATGTGGAGGATCTCCTTGCTCGAAACATAAAGAGACTGGTTTTTAAACCAGTCTCTATTAAAAGAATCGACACTGGTTATTTTCATAAAAACAAGTCTCTTTAGAAATTGGTCTCCATACTAATCTCCAGAAAACAGTCTTTTTAAGAGCATCTAACCAGTCTTTTTATGGAGTAAAAAAATGTGTTTTTTTCTAAAAACCAGTCTTTTTTTAATTAATTTTTTTTTTTTTTAAATTTGGATTTTTATTAAATTCCAAATTTTACAAATTTGACCCTCTACAATGAAATAATGTAAATACAAAAATTCTATAAATTAAAGGACTTGAATTGTCATAAACAACAAATGTATATAAATAAAGACAACTTTATTAATTGGAATGATTAAAATTGTCAAATACATATTTAGAATCAAATTTGTTTTTATTTAACTTGTCTCCACAATGTAAACCAAGCTCCAACAATCGCGTTCAACTCTTTCTTATCCAACGGACGCTCGTTATTCCATGGTACCTACAAGTAATTTAATCAAATTAACACAATAAGCTAGATAAAAGCAACATGCAAATCAGACCAACGAAGGGAATTAAAAGATAAAACATTGGCTTGTGGAAAAGAGTTGTTAAGGCTACTAACGGATACTAACACAACTACTATGGCTTATTGATACTAAATTTTATCATAAACGCTCCTTTATAATAATCAGCAAACCCAAACGCCCCTTTATACACGTCTGCAGTCCAAACACACCCGTTACTACCATCGTCATTTCTAATAATTCCAAGTATCTGAATTAAGTTGAGTATGAACGCCCAGGTATGATTATGTTATCGAAGTTTCTAATGCTTTCATCAACATAACTTGATAAATTACTATTTTGATGACTTTTGATATATAGTACTGTTAAAAAGATAAATCACTATTTTGATGACTTGGTTCTTGCTTGTAATGTATCAAGATTTACCTTCACGCTTGCATCAACACTAAGCAACATATATGTGGTATTGGTGTGACCGCACAACCCTTGCATGCATTTCATCTAAACAAACTCATGAACTAATACAGTTTTAGAAGTGACAAAACAATATATTGGAAAAGCATGTTAAGTACACAGTAGGTAGCATCATATAACATATAGAATGTGACCAAAAGTAAGATGAGTCATTTTAAGAACATTAGAAACTTCTGTATGATGACAGTAGTACTTCACAAAACTTCGTTGCTGCAGATTATATACGAAAACAATAAAAAGATAATATAAGGAAACAAAATGACTAGAAAGGTACTTATAAGAAAAGATTTGGTCAAAGAATAAAACTAATTATATAAGCTAAGGGTAAATTAGTTATTACAAAGGATTTTATGGTGTATGGGAAAAAATAGTGGTGCACAAATCACTTCCCATGATAAAAGGTTATAGTATATAATGCCACAATGACAAATAAAAAAACACTTTTTTCTGGATCTCTTATTTTTGTAGATATATACCTGGTACAACTAGCTCGGGAACTACATTATTAATTCTAATACAGACAAACAGTTATTGGCCTCCACTACAACTAAAAAGTATATTGCAAGTATGCTTGATATTATTTTAAATCAATAATATTCATGTCTAGAATTGAGTTTATACACAGATCTATTACAAGTCGTCAGTTTTCTATCCACGTAAACGAAACAATTCGTTTAGTTGATTATGGGATCAATGCATAACCGATTAACCGTAAGCCATGAAGATTGCTAAATAACCCAAAAATTCAAAACTAAATACCTTTTTTTCCTCTGATATATCAGGAAGTGCAACCTGATCCAAACGTTGTTGCAATTCCAACCAATACTGTGCATTTCTGAACATATACCCAGTCATCAAAACACTATACATGAGCTACGCAAGATTCTCAGCAACCTGATTCTCAGCAACATATCGTGGTGGTCGTGGATACAAACACGGTGTTGATAGCGGTTTTATAGTGGTTCGTGGCTAGTAGATATATCAGATCTAATGAAGTGGTTGGCGGCTAGCATGGTGGAAGGCCATGGCTGTGACGGATGGTTGATGGTGAGATTGTGGTTTCAATGGTGTTTAGGTGGAGTGGTGTTCAAGTTGGCGGCTGGTAGCTGATGGAGGACGAATGGCAACGGCTGGTGGTAAGCCAATGGTGGCAGCGAGGTGGTGTGTAGGTGGTGGTAGATCGGTATGTTGAAGTAGATCAGTGGGTTTTAAATGGTTTCTATTTAGTGGTGGCGGCGGCCATATTTATTGGTGGCAGCGAAGGATTCTGGTGGACAGAAAAATGTAGGCGTCGGAAAAGTATAGAGAGAGGATAGGGTTTTGTGTGTGTGTTTCCTAGGGTTGTGTTTACATAAAAAATGAAAATCCTAGTTGTGTTTTACCTACTTAATTTTTTATGTATTAATGGTCCTTATACGTTAATCACGTATATACTTTATAAAGTCTAAAAAACGTAATATGTTATAAAAACAAGTATGTACCGTTTACTCCTTATGATTTTAAGTTTAAAAAAAATTAACCACAATCTATTAAAATAAAACAAGACTGGTTTTTTAAAAACCAATGTCTTAAAATGTGTAAAAACACTGTTTTTTTATAAAAAAAATGGTGTCCATAAAACAAACACATAGAGACATGTTGTTACGTGAAAACCAGTGTCTTTACTTTTATAAAAAAGACTGGTTGCATCTTAAAAACCGGTTTCTTTAGAATTTACATTATGAAGGCTGGTTTTTTTCAAGAAAACCAGTTTTCATGCATTCCCTTCCCACCATTTTTGGTCATAAAGACACGATAATCAGTCTTATTAAGGGGGTCTCTTTAGCGTTTTGTGTAGTAGTGTCTGTACGTAGCCCTTTTACCAGTATATCACACGCCATTGCTCATACACATCCGTTGTGTGCAGTTGTACCATGAACGAATCTCATCAACAGGTGCTGTTTTTTTGTTTATTTCAGGTGAAAAGACACCACCTATCATTAAATGTTGACCTTCCCGTTTGATTTTCCCTGTTCTTGACAACAAGATTTGTTATTTTTAGTTACCTTGTCCCACATCGATAGAAAGAAAGAATCATGAAATATTTATAAATTCATACTGCATTAGATTAACTTTGAGAAGTAAGTAACAAATTCTTGCTTCATGGTAAATTTATTTTGTATATTTGTCGGTTTTTGTGAACGTTAGTTGCAACTAGGGATATGGCAAAAGCATGAGAGACCAAAGGTGAAGACCGAAATCCAAACCGGTTGGGTCGGGTTTGGGGACGAGGTTGCGGAATTGGTGGGTATTGATAAAAAAATTAGTCGGGTTTCGTGACAGGTTCTAGTAATAGCAGCCTCGATTATATGTACTTGTAACCATACCTATTTACTCGAATTATTTTCTTAAGGTTCTTGCACATTTGTTTTTTTTTCATGTATGCATCATAAAGAAATTCTAGGTGAAACTGAAGTTGCGTGTAAAGAAAAAGATAGAGCGATACTATTTGGAACATAAAGCTGAGTATGTCTGTCCATCCCACAAGTGGGTCTGTCCATCGGAGTAAACAAATTTTGATGATCCTTTATTTAAGTAAACGTTTTACTAGCATATCACACGTACGTGGGTTGTCTTCTTCGTAAGTGGACTAGAAACGCCCGTTGGGTTAACTAACCGGCTTTTTGGTAGAACCTGAACCACTTTCTATTGAAAATATAGTTTTTAACATTTCTTAATATAAATTGAAAATAATGTTTTTACATAATATTATCGAATAGTGGGTTCGACCACTAGGTCAACTCGATCGAGTACACGTCTAAAAAAACACAAACAAATAAATTAAAGTTACAGTAAACCTATAGTCACCGATTAGAGGTAGCAAAACGGACGGATAGAACGAATTTATGCAAAACGTCAAACAGAAATAAAGAGTTGGAGCAAAATGAGACGCCAATAACATATTTTCATCTTTGCTCATTTTAGCTGCTTATTTACTCCAAAGGTTTTGTGTTATCCAAATAAGTCATTTAGTTGCCACCTCTAGTTAAAGAGTGCAACAATCGTCAAAACGTTAATGACAAAACAGACAAACAGAAAATAAATCTAAAGACAATGATAAATTAATTACATGATTTTTACATACAAAGATAAATATACAATATTCACACAAAAGAATTATTATCAGAAACAAAAAATACTCGTATCATCATCGTATTTACCGAAGACTCCCATTTGATGTATGAATGTGTTATACACTAACTCAAAATCTGCCAAGAATTTTTGTACCTCGGTGAGACCTTGAGAAAGGTCGAGGCTGTGTCACCTTTTTTTTAATTCTTACAGAGACTCATCAGCTGGTTCTTTTGTCTCAACCGGAGCCTGCTTGGGTTCATATATTGAGAATGCAACCTCAGACGCGAGACTATCAAAAAAGGTCATCTGGCTCACAGAACTTAGTTTTCGCCACCTGACTAGACTCATCGGCCGCAGGTTGTTTGCTACCACTCTCAATACACTACAAGAAAGTTGAGAACAGATGACGGGGGTTTCCCTGGCGACACAATGTCGCCAGGGATAACCACTTTTCCCTGGCGACAACGCTGACGTGGCGGTAAAGTAGATTTACTTTTTGGTCAAAGTTTGACTAGGGTTTCCCTGGCGACATGTCGCCAGGGATAATCGGTCCAAAATCAGATACCAAGTGAAAGAGCGCGAAATTTTCCCTCCAAAGTTTCCCTGGCGACAAGTCGCCAGGGATACTTTGTCCCCACTTATCCCTGGCGACATGTCGCCAGGGAAAACTCGTCCATCGTTTTTAACAAAAACTATGTTTGCTAATTACATGTCAAGATTATCCCTGACGACATGTCGCCAGGGAAACCTTTGCCATTTGTGATTAGTTTCAAAATTAAACACAAATGTTTAATTACATGTCAAGAATGTGTGGCGGGCTTTTACCCGCCAAATCCCAAATGTTTCCCTGGCGACATGTCGCCAGGGAAACTCCCTGACATATATTTATTTTGTTTTTGCTTGTTAATTATTATTTTAACTATCGATCCGATGTTATTTAATTTTTGCGACGTTTATATAATAAAAATGAGACATTTATAAAACAAATATTTATTTATTCCAAATAATTATTATATTAACTATCGATCCGATGTTATTTAATTTTTGCGACGTTTATATAATAAAAATGAGACATTTATAAAACAAATATTTATTTATTCCAAATAATTATTATTTTAACTATCGATCCGATGTTATTTTATTTTTGCGACGTTTATATAATAAGAATGAGACATTTTATAAAACAAACATTTATTTATTCATAATATTATACATAGCCCTTGTGGAATCAAATGGAAAACTTAAAAACAGACATTACTAATCAACTTAAAGTTCGTGAAGTAGTGCAGCCGATTACTACTCAACGCTAAGATTTTCCATTTCATTTAAAAGCTCATGAAGTATTGCAGCCGATTGACATGTGTGGTCTTCAGGATGCCTTTCCATTTCTAGTCTTGCCTCTAACATCTTTATCTTTAGATCTCTGATCTTGCAATTTGAGCACTCAGTGGGTGCAGATTGAGAAGGACCTGTAGAAGAACTTGGATGTGAACCTTGAGGTGTTGAAGATCCAGGGGAAGATCTTATACGGAGTTCGAGATCAAAATCATCCTTCCATTTAAAATATTTACATCCATAATCATCTGTTTTTGGCTGTTACAAAGTAAACAAATAACATGAGTCATTTTAATAATCACACGTATTACATAACTAAAACATTTGATTGTTTACCTTCGTAAAAGGACATGCATAGTAGAGTTTACCAAAGCTATGAGGTTGATGTGACTGTCTCAACACAATATATCCCTTTCTACATGTACACTTATAAGCTTCACGGGGATCCATCTGCTACCAAATCAGGTGGTGGTGGTGGTGAGTTTGGTAGGAGATGATAAGTGTGTGTGTGTGTGTGTGTGATCTGCTGATGATAAGTGTGTGTGAATCCTATTATGGTCAAAAAGTGAGGGAAATGGTTAACATTTTCCCGCCAATGTTTTCCCGCCAACGTTTTCCCGCCAATAGTTAAACGTTGGATGTTCAATGGATGACCCGGTTTGTTATGGTTGTACGTTGGATGTTCAATGGATGATCCGGTTTGTTATGGTTATACACTGGATGTTCAATGGACGACTCGACATGTGTTGGTTACACGTTAGATGTTCAATAAATGAGTCGGCATGTCTTGGTTAGACGTTAGATGTTCAATGGATGAGTCGGTATGCATTTGTTAAACATTAGATGTTCAATGGATGAGTCGGTATGTTTTGGTTACACGTTAGATGTTCATTGGATGAGTCGGTATGCATTTGTTAAACATTAGATGTTCAATGGATGAGTCGGCATGTCTTGGTTACACGTTAGATGTTCATTGGATGAGTCGGTATGCATTTGTTAAACATTAGATGTTGAATGGATGAGTCGGCATGTCTTGGTTACACGTTAGATGTTCAATGGATGACCCGGTTTGTTATGGTTACACGTTAGATGTTCAATGGATGACCCGGTTTGTTATGGTTATACGTTGGATGTTCAATGGATGATCCGGTTTGTTATGGTTATACGTTGGATGTTCAATGGACGACTCGACATGTGTTGGTTACACGTTAGATGTTCAATAAATGAGTCGGCATGTCTTAGTTACACGTTAGATGTTAAATGGATGAGTCGGTATGCATTTGTTAAACGTTAGATGTTCAATGGATGAGTCGGTATGTGTTGGTTACACGTTAGATGTTCAATAAATGAGTCGGGAAAATGGTAAACTTAGACTTATCTTGTGTACTTACCTGTAAAAAAATAATATTATTATAAATAGTTTTCTGTACCTAATCCTTTATTCCTCATAGATCCGTCAACGTCATGTAGACAATGACAAAGACCCAGAGGTTATCCAGACCAGCGAGTTATTCGCTTTGGCTTGTGGACCATCACCGCATCCAATCTCAATAAACTCTTGCATAGTCGACGGTGTGAGGTATGTCGTGCACAGTCGCGATGAACGTCGTACAACTCAAAACAGCGGCATTTGTGCGCCTGGCCCTGAGAACACAATGGCTTATGGTCAGCTTCAACAGATCCTCGTGTTTCGTTATTTGTCGTTCAGTGTTGTGTTGTTCAAAGTTAAGTGGTTCGACACTCGCCCCATGTTACGTAAAAAACGTCTTATCTATAGAAACAACATGACTCAACTCACCGACACAAGAGCTGAGTATTGGAAAGATGAACAATAAATTCTCGCAACACAAGTCAAACAAGTCTTCTACATTGAAGATCAGAACAAACCCAACTGGAAGGTCGTTGAACATGTTAATCATAAAAAGTTTTCCAACGGGGGTGTCATAGTGTCAGATGCCGTTCCTGATATTATACATTTCGACAACTCATCTGATCTACCACTTTCCACTGATTTGAATGACTTGGGTGATGTGACCTTGAATATAGATGGCCACGAAACGGAGGTTGATGCACCGCCAAATATCATTGATGTTGATGATGAAGACGATGGTATTACTGATGATGAAGACGTCCCTCATGATTTAAGTGATGAAGAACGTGTGAATGATGATGATGGTGAAGACAGAGTTTATTCTAGTGAAGAAGAAGATTGACCTTTAGTTGTAACTTGCAAAAGACACTTATTTGTTTGAATTAATGAATCTAATTGTTGTGGATTTTTTAAATGTGTATATTTATTTGGATGTGTTGTATTTGGATTTGTGCATGCTTATATTATTTTGTTCATGAATTTGTCTATGTTATGCTAATTGTACTTGTACAGATGTCAGCAGATGTTGCAGGATCACACGGTGGTGACGGTGGTGGTGAGGATGAACCTCCTACGCCAAACATCCGCAGCGGTTGTTTTGCCTTATTTAGAAATAAAGGTAAGAATATTTGGATTAATGTAACACAATCAAAAATTTGGTGCATATATATGTTGCTTGCCTTGAATTTTTATGACTTTTTCACTCACTTGATTTTTGCAGGCAAAAGAAAAGAAAATTTGGGCGGCAGAGAGGCCGGTAGAAAGACTCGGGGCATTAGCCGATGTATCGATTTGTTGGAGGAAGTTGGTGAGCATGGCCCTGTCCCGATAGATTTTGAAGAAAAATCTTTCCGGCCTCGCGGCACGCATGCTCAGCATTTATCTAATTACATCGGGGATTGTATCAGGAGGCTCGTGTCACTGTACTACCCAAGTTGGAATGATGTCCCTGATAAGATCAATACGTTGGTTTGGGCGAACATAGAGGTCAGTTATCATTTTTATGTTCATAACATTATTGTGTTTATTTATTTAATGGTGTATATATTTAAATAAATTTGTTTATTTATTTATATCATATAAATAAATAACAAATTTAAATAAATATACAAATTGTATCTTATTTATTTATATCATATAATTTTTTTAAAATATATATAAAAAAATTCGAATAAATATAAAAAAATTTAAATAAATATATGTTTGATGAGAATAATGTAATAAGCTTTTCGGATAAGCTGTTTTCAAACAGCTTATCCTGATATGCTTATCAGAACAAGCTGTTTGAATACAACTTATCTTGATAAGCTTATCAGAACAAGCTGTGTGAAAACAGCTTGTTCTGATATGCTTATCAGGATAAGCTGTTTTCAAACAGCTTGTTCTGATATGCTTATCAGGATAAGCTGTTTTCAAACAGCTTGTCCTGATAAGCTTATCAGGATAAGCTGATTTCAAACAGCTTGTCCTGATAAGCTTATCAGAACAAGCTGTTTTCAAAAAGCTTATGCTTATCAGGATAAGTTGTTTTTATTATAAAAAATTAAATAAATGACTAAGCCATTAAATAAATAAACAAAATAATGTATAAATTATATCTCTAGCTCTAACTCTGTGTTTGTTTTATTTGTTGTATATGAATGCAGGCTAAGTTTAATTTGACGCCACACAAGAGTGATCCTAGATGGAAGGATATACTTGGCGGCATCAATCAAATGCTTACAAAGAGTTACAATTCTCGAAAAAATACGCTCAAGACAAAGCATTGGGTCCGAGACATCGATACCGGCAAGGTAGATATCGACAGAGTCCGCAGCGAGCGTCCAGAGGAAATTACTTCAGAGGACTGGGAAAGACAGATCGCACTTTGGAGTAATCCGGATTACGAGAAAAGATGCCAGACGAACTCCCAGAACCGGTCTAAGCAGAAGACGCCGAGTCGGCAGGGATCCCGATCGTTGGCACGCCTTCGAGACCAAGTGGTGAGAAATTCTATAATTAATTTACATACATATATGTCTTTGATTATATGTTTTGGTGTGTTGTGATTTTTTGTTTTGAATTTGCTTCATTCTATATATGCGTGTCTATGTATGTACAGACGCAAGTTGCAATTGAAGCTGATGTGCCACCCCCGACTGTCATTGATCACTTCTTCATTGCGCACACCGACCAGGATGGGAATTTTCCTTGCGATGCGGACCGCGTTATGTATGTAAGTATTTTTTTTTAAATTAATTAATTAATTAATTTTTTTTGGATATGCCTTGGTTTTTTACTATTCCCTACCGATAAATAATGTACCAACCCGACTAATAAATAATATACTAACTGTCGTTTGTTTTTGTCACTTCATTAGGAGGAGATGCTTGCGATGAAGGCTGCAGGAAGACATACGGACGACGAGATCAACCGTATCGTCCGAGGTGGAAAGCAGCGAGGCCACATGCCCGGTGTCGGCCAGATAGTGCCGAGAAGGACTGCTCACTATATTCCTCCTCCTCCTCCCGTCGACCCACGGTTGGAACAAGCGTCTCAAGTGTTTAACTTTATGAGAAGTGACGATAGGTTTGCCGATGCGTTCGGAGCATTTCTATCGGGTGGTGCTAGCGGGAGTGGCACGGGAGGCAGCGGTAGTGGCGCCGGTGGGAGTGGTAATGGTTAGTATGCTTGTCTTGTTTTTCCTACCTTAGCATGCAAGTTTAATAATTGTAAACCCCGAATTGCAAGTTTAATAAGTGTAACTAGGAACTTTGTACTCAAGTTGTGACATGTATTTGTATTGATCGAGAGGTTACATGTCATTGTGTTTTGGTACTAGATTCGTGGTAGATTTTTAGTATTTGTATCTTCAGGTTTTGTATTTGTATTCCCAGGTTTTGGTAGATTTTTTTCGGAAAAATTCCGGAAAAAATCTGGAAACAGCCTGCTGTGCAGGCAGCTAAAAAAAAATGTCAAAGTTTCCCTGGCGACATGTCGCCAGGGAAACTTTGGCTCACTTGACTTTCTAAAAAGTCAGCCAAGTTTCCCTGGCGACATGTCGCCAGGGAAACTCGAGAAAAACATTGACTTGTCAACGCCAGCCGTTGACTTGTCTAATAACCTGTTTAACTTAAGTTTCTTAATCAGTCAGATTTTCTCTGGCGACATATGTCGCCAGGGATACTATCCCGCACCAACTCCAGCGTGGCACCAATTTTTGAACCAAAGAGTTGCGGGGCCCACTTAGTCGCCAGGGAAACCCTAATTTGTCGCCAGGGAAACAATCCCGCACCAGCCTTTCTTGGCGAGGTTTCCCTGGCGACATGTCGCCAGGGATTCACCTTCCCTGGCGACATGTCGCCAGGGAAACATCGCGAATTTGGCCAGGGAAGGGATCGAATATTGTAGTGATAATGCTAACATCCGTCGTTCGCCATTGTTCAAAAACATCCGTTGTTAACGGTTGTACCATGAAGAAATCATCAACAGGTGCGCTCTTTTTGTTTATTTCAGATGAAAAGACATCGCCTTTCATAGAAGCATAGTCATCATTAAATGTTGACCTTCCCGTTTGAACTTTTCTCATCTCTTTTATTTCTGATCATCGAAGAAGATAACGGAAATTGGTCCTTCCATCTGCTCCATCACCATATCTGTGCGACATTACCATAGCAGCATCCAAATAATCTCATACTTTCATTCTATAACCCTCACCATTTTCAAAACAATGACGATTAATATGTACTTTCATTCTATAACCCTCACCATTTTCAAAATAATAACCGAGTAATATGTTACGGAGTATATTATATCGACACATAATATGTCATATACTCAGCTGATCAGCTCCCTTTGGTGCTATATATGTTTTTTGACAACGAAGATTCGTTGCTTTTACTTTAGTAACTATTGTCCCACATAAATAAAAAGAAAGAGTTGTCATCTATTTATAAACACAAAGGTCATTTGTTAATTTAATATTCATGGCGGGTGACACAATAAATATTTGTTTATTGTGTCTTTCGTTATTTGTGTTTTTTATGTGTAATTATATAAGTAACCAATAAACATAAAACTTCTCATTTAATGTTAGTTTTTTGCGCATAACTGTGATGATCTTCAATTGTGAAGAGAAAAACATAAAGAAATTATAGGTGGAACTGAAATTGCATAGAGAAAAACATAGCGCCACTCTTTAGAACCTAAACCGGGTATGAAGCGTGACAGAACCGCCACACGAGTGGGTCTGTTCATACTTCATAAGAGTAAACGTATGGTCAGATGGTCGACGATTAGAGGTGGCAAAACGGGCATGTCGGGTGGATCGAGCAATGGGTCAAACGAAAATAGAGAATTACGGTAAAAGAAATAACGCATAACATTTCATATGTGCTCATCGTGCCTGCTTATTTGGTCCAAATCTTTTGTGTTACTAACCCGGCCATTTAGTTGTCACGTCTAGTTAAAAGCGTGCAAAGATCACCAAAATGTGTTTGAATACATGAGGTCGAGTTACGTGACAGTAATTATAACTTGAATCAGCTAATGGCTTATGAACTATAACAGCCTAAAAGCTTATGGAAATTCTTTGGAGCTTATACAAGGTTGTTTCTTCAGAAATGTAAAAACTAGTTTGGTGATTCAAAAGTTTGAAGTTTGACACAAGAGCTTACCATAATCAGGCTTGGGCCAATGACCTAATCGTCTAACCAAATCGAGCCCTTAAGGGTTACAGGAGTGCCACGATCACCAAAATGTCATGGGCAAAACGGATTAACAGAAAAACTAAAGACAATGTCAGTTCCCTGATTTTTCACAACAGTTTTATTACACTGATAAATATACATTATACACACAAAAAAATATTATCAAAAATAAAAAATACTCGTATCATCATCGTATTTAACAGACTCCCCCTTTGATGTATGAATGTATTATACACTAACTCATAACTACTAAGCGAAAACATGAGAACACAACTCAAGAAGTCTGTAGTAATAGTCGTCTACGTGCCACTAGGATGTGTGAATTTTTCTGTACGTAAGCCTTTTACCAGCATATCGCACGCCGGTTGTCTTCTTCTTAAATGGACTAGAAACTCCCCCTGGATTAACTGGCTTTTTGGTGGAACCTAAACCAGCACTTGCTGCGGTTTTTTCAGCAATTCGCCTTTGTTGTTCGGCTGCTAGTTCTTCAAGTCTATTTCGAATCTCATCCTCCTGATATAAAGTTAAAAACGCCTCAAACGATTCAAGATACCAAGAAAAACAATAAAACTCTTTTTTATATAGCAAGAAACCATTACTTTGGCCTTAAGTAAGAATTTTCGTATCTGTTATCTTTTGCTCTTGTGAACGACGGGCCGGGTCGACTCACAAATGGCAATCTCTTGTCACCTAGGAGAGACCTAGACAAAGGTCGAGGCTTTGTCACTTTCTTTTTAATTTTGACTAGAGACAAATTTAAAAAGAACACAAACAAATAACCATAGTACACTAGAGTAAACATGTGGTCAAATGGTCAACGATTAGAGGTGACAAAACAGGCATGTCGAGCGGATCGATCAACGGGTCACATGCAGGTTGTCTTCTTCTTAAGTGGACTAGAAACGCCCGTTGGGTTAACTGGCTTTTTGGTAGAACCTGAACCACCATTTGCTATAGTTCTTTCAGCAAATCTCCTTTGTCGTTCCGGTGCTAGTTCTCCTACCCTCTTTCGAATTTCATCCTCCTTTTTGCATATAAAATTATAAACTCCTCAAATGATTCTAGATACCAAGAAAATGAGAAAACTGTTGTTTTTATAGCAAAAAACTGTTTTGATAACAAGGAATCTAAGTAATAAATTTCCAACAGCTTGTTCTCTCTTGCTCTTGTGAACCACGGGTCGACTCACAAATGGTAACCTCTTGTCACCTGGAAGAGACCTTGACAAAGGTCGAGCCATAGTCCATTTCTGGGTCCACAAAGGTCATCCGGCTCATAGAACCCAGGTTGACTAGACTCATGATCGGCCTCAGGGTGTTTGTTACCACTCTTAGTCGCGCCAACATCCGTAGTTGCCATTTCTTATATACATCCATGAAGGAACCGTCAACAAGTGCACTCCTTTTGTTTATTTCAGATGAAAATGCATACCTTTCTAAGTTCCCGTTTGACTTTCCGAGTTCTTGACAACAAACCAATCCTCGTCCCTTTTATTTCTGATTGTCGAAGAATCTGACCCAAGATCACGGAAATTGGTCTTTCCATCTGCTCCATCACCATATCTATGCGACATTACCATATCAGCGTCCGAATAATCTCTTACTTTCATTCTATAACTCTCACCATTTTCAAAACAATGACCGAGTAATATGTTACGGAGTATAATATATAGACACATAAGATGTCATAAACTCAGATCCATTTGGTGCTATAGATGTTTCTTAAGCATACTATCAATCGCAAATGTCATACAACAAAGATTCGTAACTTTTCTTTTAATAATTAACTATTGTCCCACATCGATACAAACAAAGAGTCATTAACTATTTATAAACTCAAGAGTCAAATTTTTATATTAACCATAGGATTTTTATACACAATAAATGCATGTTTATTGTGTATTTCGTTACTTTGGTTTTTTATTAGTTTACATTAAATTATGTAAGTAAACATAAATCTTCTCATTTAATGTTTAGTTTTGTAATGATCTTGAATCGATTGTGTAGAGAAAAACATAAAGAAAATCTAGGTGGAACTGAAGTTGCGTGTAAGAAAAACATAGCGACACTCTTCAGAACATAAAACTGGGTATGACACGTGCCACAATCGCCACAGGAGTGGGTCTGTTCATACTTCTGCACAAGAGTAAACGTATGTTGATGATCCCTTATTAGTAGCACATAACCATATATAGTTACACTGGTCAAATGGTCGACGATTAGAGGTGACAAAACGGGCATGTTAGGCAGATCGAGTAAAAGAAATAACGCATAACAACATTTCATCTGTGTTCAAGCTTTTGTGTTGCTAACCCATTTAGTTGCAACCTCTAGTTAAAAGAGTGCAACAATTACCAAAGTGGAGGTCGAGTTACGTGACAGTAATTATAACTTGAATCAGCTAATGGCTCATGAACTCTAACAATCTAAATGCTTATGGTAATTTTTTTGGAGCTTATACAAGGCTGTTGTTCAGAAATGTAAAAACTAGTTTGCTGGTTTAAAAGTTTGAAGTTTGGATATGATGAGACTATGGGTTGTGACACAAGAGCTTGCCGTCAAGGGTTACAAGAGTGCAACGATCACCAAAATGTTATCGACAGACGAACAGAAAAACAAAAGACAATGATAAACTGGTTCCATGATTTTTCACAACAACAAACAGTTTTATTACACAGATAAATATACATTATACATACAAAAAAATATATTATCAAAAATAAAAAATACTCGTATCATCGTCGTATTTAACAAAGACTCCCCCCTTTGATGTATGAATGTATTATACACTAACTCACAACTACTAAGCGAAAACATGAGAACACAACTCAAGAAGTCTGCAGTAACAGTCGTCTACGTACTAGTAGGATGTGTGAATTTTTCTGTACGTAAGCTTTTACCAGCATATCACACGTCGGTTGTCTTCTTTTTAAGTGGACTGGAAACGCCCCTTGGGTTAACTGGCTTTTTGGTAGAACCTGAACCAGCACTTGCTGCGGTTCTTTCAGCAATTCTTCTTTGTCGTTCAGCTGCTATTTCTTCCACTCTCTTTCGAATCTCATCCTCCTGTTTCAATAATATAAAGTTATAAATGCCTCAAAGGAGCCAAGATACCAATAAGATAAAGACGCTAGTTATTTTGATAACAAGGAATCTAAGTAATAATTTTGTACCTGTTCTCTTTTGCTCTTGTGAACAACGGGTCGACTCACAAACGGTAACCTCTTGTCACCTGGAAGAGACCTTGACAAAGGTCGAGGCTTTGTCACTTTCTTTTTAATTTTGACTGGAGACTCTTCAGTTGGTTCTTTTGTCTCAACTGGAGCCGGCTTGGGTTCAGACTTTGTGAATGCCGCCTCGGTCGCATAGTCCATTTCTGGGGTCCATGAGGACCTAATGGATGGCTCAACTCCAGAATCACGTGAGACCATCAGGTAAAGGTCATCTGGCTCATAGAACCCAGTTTTCGCCACCTTGCTAGACTCATCAGCCTCAGGTTGCTTGTTACCACTCTCAATCACGCTAACATCCGCTGTTCGCCATTGTTCATAAACATCTGTTGCGTGCGGTTGTACCATGAAGGAATCATCAACAGGTGCAGTCTTTTTGTTAATTTCAGATGAAAGTACATCACCTTTCATGGAGGCATAGTCGTCATCAAATGTTGTCCTTCCCGTTTGACTTTCCGAGTTCTTGACCACAAACCTGTTAGCCCGTATATTATGCTAACATATATATGGAATAGCATAATATACGGGCTAACAAAACCAATCCTCGTCCCTTTTATTTCTGATTATCCAAGAATCTGACCCAAGATCACGGAAATTAGTCCTTCCATCGGCACAATCACCATATCTGTGCGACATTACCATATCCCGAGCATCCGAAGAATCTATTGCTTTCATTCTATAACCCTCATCATTTTCAGTATAATGACCGAGTAATATGTTACGGAGTATATTATATGGACACATAAGAAGTCATATACTGAGCTCCATTTGGTGCTATAGTTGTTTCTTAACAACAAAGATTCGTTACTTTTATTTTTGTAGCTATTGTCCCACATAGATAGATATAAAGAGTTATGAGCTATTTATAAACACAAGGGTTATTCTTTAATTAAATTAATAATGAAATACGTAGTACATAATAGATACTGAGTAGTTTATTGTGTCTTTCATTATTTGGGTTTTTTATTAGTTTACGTTTAATTATGTGATTTAACATAAAACATGCCATTTAATTATGTTTTTTCATAAGAGTAAACTTATATTGATGATAGTAGCAAAATTAAAGATAATAAACCCACTTCAACAAATTTAAAAAAAGAACACAAACAAATAACCATATTACACTAGAGTAAACATATGGTCAAATGGTCGACGATTAGAGGTGGCAAAATGGGCATGTTGGACGGATCGAGCAATCGGTCAAACGGAAATAGAGAATTAGGGTAAAAGAAATAACGCATAACGTTTCATCTGTGCTCATCATACCGGCTTATTTAGTTGAAAGCTTTTGTGTTGTTCAAATAACAAATTTACTTGCCGCCTTTAGTTTAAAAGTGTACTAATCACCAAAGATGTTATAGCGATAAACTTCTTATTTGTTCTCTTTTGCTATTCTGAACAACGGGTCGACTCACAAATGGTAACCTTTTGTGAATGCAGCCTAGGTCGCAAAGTCCATTTCTGGTGTCCCACGAGGACCTAACGGATGGCTCAACTCTGGAATCACACGAGACCATTAGATTAAGATCATCCGGCTCATAGAAACCAGTTTTCGCCACCTTACTAGTCTCGTTGGCCTGAGGTTGCTTGGTTACCACTCTCAATCACACTAACATCAACAAGTGCACTCTTTTTTTTAATTCAGATGAAAATACATACATTCCTAAGTTCCCATTTGACTTTCCGAGTTCTTGACAACAAACCAATCCTCGTCCCTTTTATTTCTGATTGTCGAAGAATCTGACCCAAGATCACGGAAATTAGTCCTTCCATATGCTCCATCACCATATCTGTGCGACATTACCATATCAGCATCCGAATAATCTCTTACTTTCAGTCTAAAACGCTCACCATTTTCAAAACAATGACCGAGTAATATGTTACGGAGTATATTATATAGACACATAAGATGTCATGTGCTCTGTTCCATTTGGTGCTATAGATGTTTCTTAAGCATACAATCAATCACAAATGTCATACAACAAAGATTCGTACCTTTTACTTTACGTAATAATTAACTATTGTCCCACATCGATACAAAGAAAGAGTCATTAACTATTTATAAACTCAAGAGTCATTTTTTATATTAACCAAGGGATCCTGATACATAATAAATACATGTTTATTGTGTCTTTGGTTACTTCGGTTTTTTATTAGTTTATGTTCAATTATGTAAGTAAACGTAAATCTTCTCATAAAACTGGGTATTACGCGTGCCACACAGTAAACGTATGTTGATGATCCTTATTAGTGGCAAAACTAAAGATAATATAACCCACTTCAACAAATTTAAAAGAAGAACACAAACAAAACGGGCATGTCAGGCGGATCGAGTAACGGGTCAAACGGAAATAGAGAATTAGGGTAAACGAAATAAGGCATAACATTTTGATATGTGCTCATCGTAGCTGCTTATTTGGTCCAAATCTTTTTTTTTTTTTTTTTTTTTTTTTTTTTTTTTTTTTTGTAACCGTGATTTCCGACTCATTGGTGCAAACAACCTTGAAGTGGCCACGCCAACCTCCTGAAAAAGAAGGGCTTTACCTGGTTTGAGTTTGTGTTGTGTTGCTAACCCATTTAGTTGTCACCTCTAGTTAAAAGCGTGCAACAATCACCAAAATGTGTTTGAATTCATGAGGTCGAGTTACCTGACAGTACTTATAACTTGAATCAGCTAATGGCTTATGAACTCTAACCGCCTAAAAGCTTATGGTAATTCTTTGGAGCTTATATAAGGTTGTTTGTTCAGAAATGTAAAAACTAATTTGCTGGTTTAAAAGTCTGAAGTTTGAATATGAGACTGTGGGTTGTGACGACACAAGAGCTTACCGTAATCAGGTTTTGACCAATGACGTAATCGTCTAACAAAATTGAGCCATCAAGGGTTACAAGAGTGCAACGATCACCAAAATGTTATTGACAGGCGAACAGAAAAACAAAAGAAAATGATAAATTAGTTCCATGATTTTTCACAACAACAAACATTTTTATTACACAGATAAATATACATTATACATACAAAATAATATATTATCAAAAATAAAAAATACTCGTATCATCGTCGTATTTAACAAAGACTCCCCCCCTTTGATGTATGAATGTATTATACACTAACTCACAACTACTAAGCGAAAACATGAGAACACAACTCAAGAAGTCTGCAGTAAAAGTCGTCTACGTACCAGTAGGATGTGTATGAATTTTTCTGTACGTAAGCCTTTTACCAGCATATCACACGCCGGTTGTCTTCTTTTTAAGTGGACTGGAAACGCCCCTTGGGTTAACTGGCTTTTTGGTATAACCTGAACCAGCACTTGCTGCAGTTCTTTCAGCAATTCTTCTTTGTCGTTCGGCTGCTATTTCTTCCACTCTCTTTCGAATCTCATCCTCCTGTTTCAATAATATAAAGTTATAAATGCCTCAAACAAGCCAAGATACCAATAAGATAAAGACCCAAGTTATTTTGATAACAAGGAATCTAAGTAATAATTTTGTACCTGTTCTCTTTTGCTCTTGTGAACAACGGGTCGACTCACAAACGGTAACCTCTTGTCACCTGGGAGAGACCTTGACAAAGGTCGAGGCTTTGTCACTTTCTTTTTAATTTTGACTGGAGACTCTTCAGTTGGTTCTTTTGTCTCAACTGGAGCCGGCTTGGGTTCAGACTTTGTGAATGCCGCCTCGGTCGCATAGTCCATTTCTGGGGTCCATGAGGACCTAATGGATGGCTCAACTCCAGAATCACGTGAGACCATCAAATAAAGGTCATCTGGCTCATAGTACCCAGTTTTCGCCACCTTACTAGACTCATCGGCCTCAGGTTGCTTGTTACCACTCTCAATCACGCTAACATCCGCTGTTCGCCATTGTTCATAAACATCTGTTGCGTGCGGTTGTACCATGAAGGAATCATCAACAGGTGCGGTCTTTTTGTTTATTTCAGATGAAAATACATCACCTTTCATGGAAGCATAGTCATCATTAAATGTCGACCTTCCCGTTTGACTTTCCGAGTTCTTGACCACAGACCAATCCTCATTACTTTTACTTCTGATCATAAGAATCCGATCGAAGATAACGGAAATTGGTCCTTCCATCCGCGCAATCACCATATCAGTGCGACATTACCATATCATGAGCACCCGAAGAATCTATTGCTTTCATTCTATAACCCTCACCATTTTCATTCTATATCAACACATAAGTCATATACTCAACTCCATAAGGTGCTATAGATGTTTCTTAAGCATGCAATCAATGGAAAATGTCATACAACAAGGTTCGTTACTTTTATTTCAATAACTAGCTTGTCCCACATCAATAGAAAGAAAGAGTCCGGAAATATTTATAAACTCAAGTGCTATTCATTAACTTAAACAAGTGTCTTTAAGCACAATAAATACTTGTTTGTTGTGTCTATGGTTACTAGTTTTTTTTACTAGTGAAGTAAACATAAAAGTAAAACTTTTCATTTTCAGGAGGTTCTTTCACAAATTTTTTTCATTTTCATATTTGCAACATAGCGACACTTCTCAGAACCTAAAACTGGATATGACGCGTGCCACAACCGCCGCACCGGTCTGTCCATCAGAGTAAACATATGTTGATGAAGAATGATCCCTAATTAATAGTGAAACTGAAGATAATATAACCCATTATGAACAAATTTAAAAAAGAACCCAAACAAATAACGTAAGTTATACTAGAGTAAACGTATGGTCAACATGGCAAAACGGGCAGTGAGCGGATTTGAGTAATGGGTCAAACGAGCTCAGGTCAAACGGGTAGTTTTAAAAATTCAAGTCAAACAGGCCCTGGCCAAATGAACACGGGTCAAACGGACAAAAAATACACCAAAAGACTAATTTGTATTATAAAAAGACTTCTCAAAACGGAAAAAATAACTACAACTAAAACTAGTACATCGTAGATTGCTATATATAATGTTTTATACGTAGTTTTTAAACACTATTGTTCGTTTTTTACGTTTTCGTACGTTTTTATTACGTTTTCATAACTTTTCATAGCTTTCTATGTTTGCGTACTTTTTTATAAGTTTAATACGTTTTTCTACGATTTTTATCGTTTTCGTATGTATACACCGTTTTTGTATGTATACACCGTTTTTGTATGTATATGCGCTCATGTATAAAGCTTTCGAAAGAGTATTAAAAATAAAAGACAAGGAAAAAGAGTGCAACAATCACCAAATTGTTATAGACAAAACACAAGACAGAAGAACTACATTAGTTCCATGATTTTTCACAACAGCAAACATTTTTATTACAAAGTAACATATATAAATTATATATACATTCTACATACAAAAAAATGTTATAAAAAATAAAAAATATTTGTATCATCGTCGTATTTAACAAAGATCTCCTTTGATGTATGAATGGATTATAAACTAATTTCGTACCTGTTCTCTTTTGCTCTTGTGAACAACAGGTCGACTCACAAACGGTAAACTCTAGACTCTTCAGTTGGTTCTTTTATCGTCAGATGAGGACCTTATGGATGGTTCAACTCCAGTATCACGTGAGACCATTAGATAAAGATCATCCGGCTCATAAAACCCAATATTACCACTCGACTAGACTCATTGGCCTCACGTTGTTTGTTACCACTCTCAATCATGCTAATATCCGTTGTTCGCCATTGTTCGTAAACATCAGTTGTGTGTGGTTGTACCATGAAGGAATCATCAACAAGTGCACTCCTTTTGTTTATTTCACATGAAAATACATACCTTTCTAAGTTTGCGTTTGACTTTCCGAGTTCTTGACAACAAACCAATCCTCATCCCTTTTATTTCTGATTATCGATTAATCTGACCCAAGATCACGGAAATTGGTCCTTCCATATGCTCCATCACCATATCTGTGCGACATTACCATATCAGCATCCGAATAATCTCTTACTTTCATTCTATAAACCTCGCCATTTTCAAAAGAATGACCCATTAATATGTCACCGAGTACATTATATAGACACATAAGATGTCATATACTCAGATCCATTTGGTGCTATAGATGTTTCTAAGCATACAATCAATCGCAAATGTCATACAACAAAGATTCGGTAACTTTTACTTTAATAATTAACTATTGACCCACATCGATACAAAGAAAGAGTCATTAACT